>CAJNDS010001558.1:300000-350000 GCA_905221605.1 Symbiodinium natans
ACACATTGCTCTGCATGGCGTACTGGAGCATCTACCACAATGCGACAATACCTACATTCTTCTTTTTTGTGCAGGAGGCGCTTATGTGTTCGCATGTTGGCAAGAATGGATGCCGAGGATTGTGCCCAGAAAGCGGGATGAGCTTTCTGAATGTGCTGTTTCACTCCTTTGTGGCCAACAATGTATTGCCCACAGAGACTGCAGTTCGTTAATAGATGCTGAGTGACATGTCTCTTTTTTAGTAGAAGATCAGGATCCTTCTTAAGTTGTTCCTGCACGCTAGACTGATAGATCATAGCTATGCTTTCTGAGCTTGTACAGGATTTGGCTCGTTCTTTCAGCTCGTGCAGCTGAGGGCAAATGCCTGACTCCACATGTCTGCGAAGTTGATGCATTGTGCGCAACTGCCTGTTGCATGCCGCACATTGCGGAAGTCCTTTGCAGCTATGCACAGTGACCTGAAATTTTGGGCCTAGCTGATTCGCACGCTGTCCTCCATGCTTCACCAGAGTATGTTGCTGAAGACCCTTAGCGCTGGAAAATTTCCGATCGCACAGAGAGCACGGTACCTCCTGGTCTGCCTCGATCAGGTCCAAATGCATGCTCTGAAGCTCCTGTTGCAGCGCAACAATCCTACCTCTAAGTCCCAGATGCCACTGTATGTTCTGATCCGGGTTGGACTTCTGACAGGCATCTAGTGCGTCTTGATAGTTTTTCATCTGGCTGATCAAAACTGCTTGAGGAGTCTGAACCTTATATTGCTCGAACAGAGTCTTCGTGTCAATATGGCTGTAGTGCTGATGTTGCTTAAAGATGGATCTTAGCATCCTCGAGTATTTACTCTGAAGCTTCTGAAGACCTGATGAGGTGATGCCAGTGGCCACAAGCCCATGCAAGAGTGAGGATTCCACATAGACCCTCCAGATCTCCAACTTCTTTGAAGCCTCCAAGGCCTTAGTGGAGCACAGGATGTGTCGAAGTAGCTCAAACTTGCCTTGAGCTTGGGCGATCCTATAGTCAACCGTCTGGTCTTTGTAGGATCCATAGCTGAGCTGCACCCCTAGATATGTTAGTTTGTGATGAATCGGAATCTTATGTCCTGAGGGAAGGACGATGTGCAACTGCTTCTCTTTGCGCATCGTGTGCTTCTTGCGAAAGATGGACTGCTGAGTGCCCTGAACCATTAGCAAGGCTTTGGACTTCGTTGGATTGACTTCCAGCCCCACGTCCTCAAGAGACTGAAAGAGAGCCTCTATTCTGAGCAGGACTTTCTGAAGTTCAGGAAAGCTCGAGAAGGTTTCCTGGAGCAGGAAATCGTCTGCAAAGACTGTTAGGATGTCCCTAGCTTGCTTGCTATCTGGGCCCCATTTCTGCTCCATTCTGCTCATGACTAGAAGTGTCAGCGCAGACCACAATGCCGGGGCTAGCTTGCAACCTTGTTTGATTCCTGAAGAAGTGGGAACTTGAATCTCTAGTCCACTTGTGCCCATGTTGTAGGAGGTCTCACTGTGTAGTTGAACTACCAGTTCTTTCGTAACAGGGTCTGTTCCCAGGCGATCCAAGGCAGCTAGCAGCTCATGTCTATTAACAGAATCAAAAGCTTTGCTCAGATCAACCGAAATAGTAAGTGCCCCTGACAGCTGAGCCTGCCTGGCTCCGCGTTGGGACTTGTGCAGGTCCCTGCGATGCACTTGACGGAGCTGCTGCAGGAAATCAAGGTGCTGACATGCTTTCGCGATGGCGTCCCGCACCCCCCTCTGCCTAATGTACGCAAATTGAGGCTGAAGTTGTGAGCTCTCCTGCAGTGCTGGTGCAATGCGAGTCTTCACTGCGCCTGCTAGCACTTTGCCTGGCACGCTGATGACTCCTATGGGCCTCAGGTTTTTCATGGCGGTGGCTGGCTTGCCCGGCTTGGGGATCCATGCAATGCGAGGGTCCTTTAGATAAGGGGAAATTTCAGAATGGGACACCTCAGAGTTGATTAGACCTGCTATGTGTTCGTGGGCTTCAGGACCTAGACTCTTCCAAGCTGATACTGGGGCTGAGGTGCTGGGGACTGCTTTCCCCACTGGCACTGTCTTGATTTGTGAGGATACCTGCAAGGCGGTGATCGCTGCTCTGGGCACAGCAGCTACTGAGTGCAAAGGAGAACTTTTGGAGAAGATTTGACTAGAGTATTCGCGCATTGTTTTTAGTGAGGCCTCCGTATCAAGCGGCTCACCTGCTTGATCCCTTAGGTTGACTCTCTGCACTGGGCGCCACGGAGCAAGTTTCCTGAGAGTATGAGCCAGTTTGTGGGATTGTTGCCTTTTATCTTCCTGGGCTTGTAGAAGCAACTGCTCTTGCTTCTCTAGCTTTCTTTGTTTTTGCTGTTTTTTGAAAGTCCGCGCCTCCTCCTTGATGTCCTCCACAAGCTTCTGGCATTCAGAATTATGCTCGGTTCCAGCCCTCTTGTGCGCCTGGATTTGCCGCACTTTCTTCCAGTATTCCTGATGAATAGGACCTGCTACTGGCTGAGACTTGCGTGGAGGAGGATAGTGCTCAGCTGATACACTAACCATCACTTCATCCAGTTCTTGCCAAGACGGTCTCACTTGCATTGTCCTCACCACTGCTTCCGTCAGACGATGTGAGTATGCCTGCCAGTTGGCATCTTTCCGCCGAAAGCTCGCATCCAGGGCTGTGGCATCAAACGGCCGTGGCTTGCTGGGTGTAGGACTGTAAGGAGGAATGAACAGAGTGGCTCGCACTGGAAAGTGTTTTGATCCATCTCTGTAAGCAGCCACAGGAAAGTTCTTATCCGAGTAGGCCTCCTTGGATCTCCTCCGAGCATCGTGCAGTCTGACCAGCAAAAAATCGATCTGAGAGGAATATGTGCCATCACTGTTAGCATACGTACTGCGATGGCCAGAAGCCCATGTGTTCAGCGCAGTTAGTCCACAGGATTTGCAGAGCGAGGGCAGTGTCTTCACATCCGCATTTGCAAACCGTACTCGATGAGGCACACTTGGTCCGATATGAGGACGTTCAGTCACCGCATGCGCATTGAAATCCCCAGCCACAATCAAGAAGTCACGTTGTGGGACTCTCTGTATTCGATTTTCGAGCTGAGTCATCACGTCCTTTCTCCTGCCTCTGTTTTCCGTCTTCGAGAGCTTTGAATCCCAGACGTGCTGGTACAGGTTCAGGAGATGTATTCTGGATCTCTGCCACGGGATCATGACGTGCTGCAAATGCCCTGGAACAATGGAAGTGCTGCGAATTTCTGAAAGAGGAGCCAGTGAGCTATGCACCAAGACAACCAGGCCAGCCTTGTGTCTGCTTGTTGAGCCACAGGTTAGGACTGACCACGGGCCTGAGCTGTAGACCTGGTCCTGCTGCCAATGCGATTCCTGCAGGAAAACGATTTTGATGTTCTTGTACTCTGTTGTTGCCAAAAGGGCCAGAATCTCGTTCCAAACTCGACTTGTAATTGAGCCTGCGTTCCAAGTAAGGACTTCCATGTCAAATTTGTGATGGATCTGTCTGTTCGGTTGAAAAGAACGCCTCTCCGCTTTCGCAGGAGACGCGAATTGTCCTTTATGAGCTCCTAGAGCCTGAGCTGTCAGAAGACGGCCTTTGTAAAGTGCTGCTCCCTTCGCCAGGGCAACTTTACAAGCTCTTTGGTAGCTTCGCTTGCCGGTTTTGTTCATGGTTAGCTGACTTCGCTGCGCATGCTGCTCAGCTTCATCGGGGGGCGCTACTTCCCGAAACCCTCGATTCTGATCCATGGCTGGACCCTGGGACTTGGGACCCAGGCACCCAAGAAAGCTCGCTACGGCTACGAGAAGTAAAATCCTCATCTTGGGCCAGAATCTTATAAAAATTGCAAGAATGACCTTGACGATCAAACTTGACGGGAATTGGAGTAGTTTTCAACTAGCAAACAGCGCACCTCCGCTAAGCGTCACTGATAGCGCTATTGCCCCTTCCGCAAGCAGCAACAACAACAACAACAACAACAACAACAACAACAACAACAACAACAACAACAACAACAACAACAACAGCAACAGCAACAGCAACAGCAACAGCAACAGCAACAGCAACAGCAACAGCAACAGCAACAGCAACAGCAACAACAACAACAAAGCTGGGCAGGACTAAATGAACACCAAAAAAAGGGCAGATCGGAATGATTACTAATGGATATTAATAAATATTAAAAACTAATACAAATGCTAACATTAATAAAAGTAAAAATACTAGTAGTATTCCCTTATGTAGTATTCCCTTATGAACCCTTTTATATTTATACTATAAACACCCCCCCCCCCCCCACCAGAAAAATGAAAATAAACTTGTTCAAATTATTCAGGCCCCTATAGTACACGGTCACAGGTGCCCAAATGGGGGAATCATAGTATACTCTTGGTAGCCGGGTAGGACCCCTTTTGCCCTTTTTTTGCTCCAAGGTTCCCTCAGAAAGTCGCCGACCCAAAAAGGGTACCCTTATCATGTCATGGTTCCTGGGCTACCAAGAATATAGTGCTTGGGGATTGTAAGGCTTTTAAGGATGCGCTCTGCGAGGGTAAGGTTTAGGGTTTAGGGTTTAGGGTTTAGGGTTTAGGGTTTAGGGTTTAGGGTTTAGGGTTTAGGGTTTAGGGTTTAGGGTTTAGGGTTTAGGGTTTAGGGTTTAGGGTTTAGGGTTTAGGGTGGCTTCGTCTCCTGCTGGAAGACTCCGAAGACTGCAGTTTTCGTCAGGCCCCTGGCACTTTTCCGGAAGGAGGAGATGACTTACTTGCTACTACTCTCGGACCCTTGGAATGGTTTTAGGGCTTAGGGTTTAGGGTTTAGGGTTTAGGGTTTAGGGTTTAGGGTTTAGGGTTTAGGGAGTTAGGTTGACTTGCTTTCGTCGGTCTGTTTCGACTCAGGGTCCCCACCCAGCGGTCGTGGCGACCTTGACCTGAAGACCTGCACACGACCTTGGAGGTTCATGGTATTAACCAATTGTATCTGTACTTATCACCCACTTATAAGCCCCTTAAGTGCCCTAATATGGTTACAAGTACAGTTAGAAGTACAGCTATAATTTCTTAATAAGTACCATGAACCTCCACGAACTCCACCACTTCTGAGGACCGGCGCTTCCCGCAGATGCCAGACTGGGGTTGGACGTTTGAGCGCATTGCGTGCTATTGCTGGCCAGAAGCTTGGGGCACCAACATTTTCCGTACATGTTTTTGGCGAAGAGTTTTTGGTCCATCTGCCCAGAGTTACTGTCGGGCAAGTAGTATATGGCAAATGATTCCAATCTTAGGGTACGTTTGTTTGATCTGTTCCCGAAATTGTAGTAGTTCATTCAGGGTCGGAGTAGCAAGCTGCCTTTCAGGATTGAGGGGCTATAGGGGCCGCAGTAATGATTGAGAATTGAGGGTTGCTGAAGTCTAACTATGAAGAGGTTGCTCGACGCCGTCAGTCGCCTGCGTGGACTTTAAGAATCTGTTATGAGCTTCAGCAGCGTTGTAGGGCAGCTACCGTCTTAGCTACCAAGAAACCGTACGCTTAGAGATGCATCTTGCCATATGCATAGTACGGAAATCCGGAACCCTGCCAAAGCAAGCATGTGAAGCTCCGATGCCTCCCAGAAACCGAGCAGGGTTTAGGGTTTAGGATTTAGGGGTTTAGGGTTTAGGGTTTAGGGTTCAGGGTTCAGGGTTCAGGGTTTAGGGTTTAGGGTTTAGGGTTTAGGGTTTAGGGTTTAGGGTTTAGGGTTTAGGGTTTAGGGTTTAGGGTTTAGGGTTTAGGGTGTAGGGTTTAGCAGACGTCGCAAGATGAACCTTGGAAGCCCGAAGCACACCTCAGCTCTGAGGGCTGAACCCCAATCCCCAACTAAATGTTCTAGGGTTTAGGGTTTAGGGTTTAGGGTTTAGGGTTTAGGGTTTAGGGTTTAGGGTTTAGGGAGACTATCCATACCCTCACCCAAACCTGTGAGGAAGCAGGCCCTAAAACCCAAACCCCTAAACCCTAAACCCTAAGCCCTAAGCCCCAAGCCCCAAACCCCAAACCTTGAAACCCTTCTCCGTGAGGAAGCGGATGCCAGTCTGGCCGAGACCGTGCCGGTGCAGTGCTGGCGAGCCTCGGCATGTTCCAAGGACACAAGGGCTCTGCCCTACCCTGGCCCACATGTGCTCGAAACCTATCAGGGCTTAGAGGTGCTTTCTTGGCTTTTTAAGGGGTTTAGGGGTTTAGGGGTTTAGGGCTTATGATGGGGTTTAGGGATTAGGGATCCTAGGGTCTTCGTTTGGGGTTGTGTGAATTTGGAAGACGCCCCAGCATAGCATTCCTCAGGGGAAGCAGCTCTCCCAAACCAAACTGTCCCATTGCCCAAGTGTAGATCCTTGGCTCTACACATTTTGGGGGCTTTTAAGGTTTAGGGCCAGGGCTGAGGGTGCCCAACTCAGAACCCCGCTTGTCGTCAACCGAAGCTTCTCACACGAATCGGCCCTCAACTCGAAATTCAAATTATTTCAAAAGAACTGCCTGAAACCCCAAGTCCCTACACTCGCCACCCTAGAACCGAAACAAGCCTAAGCTCTACAGCACACCTGAATAACCCGAAATACTTAAGCTACATCCTATCAATACCTGAAGCCCCCGAAGCCCCCAAACTCCAACACCTGAACAACTCTGAGCACTAAAGCCAACACCAAACAATACCTGAAAGCTCCTTTATGCCTTGACCCCTGTATAAACCGGAAACCGCGAAACCCTCAAACCCTAAACCCCTAAATCCCCTAAGCCCCGAAGCCCTTAAACCCTACAACCTAAGCCCCAAAAGCCCTAATCTCCAAACCCTAAAACCCTAACCCTAAACCCTAAGCCCCTAAGCCCGTAAGCCCCCAAACCCCTAAGCTCCACTCCACGAGGCAAGGGCGAGCTCGCCTGCTACTGCCTCGCGGACTCGGCAGGGTCCAATACAGAAAGCCCAAAAAACCTAAGTGTTTTAGGCTAGGAGCCAAGGTTTAGGGTCTATAGGGTTTAGGGTTTAGGGTTTGGGGTTTAGGGTTTGGGGTTTAGGGTTTAGGGTTTAGGGTTTTAGGGTTTATGGCTATTCAGGGCTAGGACCCGGAGGAGGCCCTTGTTCGCATTTAGAAGCCTCGTTAAACGAAAAGGGCACCCTTTTATTCCTGGGTTACGTACTCTTGAGAAAGAGAAACCGCAACAACTTAAGCCCTACCAACCCTGAACCCTAAGCTCTACTCACCCTAAACCCTATCTTTAAGCCGTAGCAGCCCTAAACCCCAACCCTACCAACCCCAAAAACCTCCTAACACCCTAACCCGTCCCAACATCCTCAGCCCTCCCAAGACCCGAAACCCGACAAAAGCCCAAAAAACCCAAGCCCTAAACCCCCTTTTCCATTTCAGCCCAGTGGTACCCTTGACTTTTGTTTTGGGTTCTGGGTTCTCTTTTCTTGAGTAACTAACCCAACAGCAGGGTAACCCTTACTAACCCAAAACAAGGGTAACCCTTACGAAAGGGGTGGCGAAAAGAGAGGGTTCCTGGGCTTTTTTAATGAAGTACAACCCCCCCCCACCCCCCCCCACCCCCCCCACCCCCCCCCCCCCCCCCCCCACCCCCCCCCCCCCCCCAAAAAAAAAAACAGGGCAACCCTTACTACAGTTCCAAGGTTCCTTTATAAAGTAACTAACCCCCCGCCCCCCCCCCAAAAAAAAACAAAAAAAAAACAGTGTAATCCTTACAAAAGACATGGTTCCTGGGCTGCGCCTAAACCCTAAACCCTAAACCCTAAACCCTAAACCCTAAACCCTAAACCCTAAACCCTAAACCCTAAACAAGTCACCCCTGCGGAGGACTCCGGCCCAGACCCTCCAGGCCCTGGCTTCACCAAAGAGTGCTTGGCATCTCGGCTCAAGGTTAGTTGCAGGGGGGGGGGGGGTTTAGGGTTTAGGGATGTTTAGGGTTTAGGGTTCAGGGTTCAGGGTTCAAGTTTTAGGTTTCAGGGCTTAGGGTTCAGGGTTTCGAGTTTAGGGTTCATTTTTTCACTGTCGGGGCGCTTCATGGGGGGGGGGGTTCCTTTGTGGGGTTTAGGTTTTGTTCTGAGTTTTTGATGGGTCTTTCGGACGGCGGTTTCGTGGGCTTTGGGATTTTGGGGTTTTGCTTTCGGACTCACCTCGCATGCTTGCGGGGCCTGCGGAGACAGCCCTCATGCGCCCCAAAACCCTGAAGCTTAAGGGAAAACAGGAGGGACCCCTAGAAGAGACCCTCAATCTTCTTCCCGTAAAAAACCCCGTTCTATACCTTCTATAGTCCCTATATGCCTAAGTAGCCCCTAAATAACCCCCCAAAAAACCCCTAAATATAATTCCCCAAAATAAACCCTACATGACACCTATGAACCGGGCCTTCTGCCGAGGCCTTTCGCGCACTGCCGGCGGCCTGCGATCTGCCAAACACAGCTGTCGTGCATGAGTGGCGCAAAGAGGCGTGGCTGTGGTTCCCTAATTTCATACTTTTTTTGGTTCTGCTTCCTATTCTAGATACTCATACCTAAAAGGCATATACTTTTTTCCACATTCTACTCCACAGTAGGGCAAATGTAAACCCTTAACCTGAACCCTAAAACCCCTATGAGGGTGATGGATCACTGTAGCTGCGTCGCAAGGGACCTAGGGCTCAGTGCGGAAGGGCTGGGGGTCTAGGCACCGAAGCTGCAGAAGGCGAGGAACCCGGGCTTGGGGCTTAAGGGACGCAGTGCAACACATCAGCTCTACCATCTCAACGCAAAGCACTTGAGCTCAACAGGCTCTTAGTCCATACAAACACGCACAGGTAACCCTAGCCCTAAACCCTAAACCCTAAACCCTAAACCCTAAACCCTAAACCCCTAAACCCTAAACCCTTAAACAGACCATTGGCCAGGAGCTGACCTACTACTCGCGTGAAGACTGGGAAGGCTACGGCCGCTTGCCATCCTGGGGCTGGACATACCACGGAGCCTCGACATGCGACTTGGGTTTAGGGTTTAGGGTTTAGGGTTTAGGGTTTAGGGTTTAGGGGTTTAGGGTTTAGGGGTTTAGGGGTTTAGGGGTTTAGGGGTTTAGGGGTTTAGGGGTTTAGGGGTTTAGGGGTTTAGGGGTTTAGGGGTTTAGGGTTTAGGCTCGGATGCTCGTACCATCCCAGGAGCTGTCTTCCGCGTCCCTGCGGCCTAGCGCCTGGAATCCAGACACCTCTGAGTTCTGAGTGCTGAGTTGAGGCAGAGGCTGAGTGCTGTGAGGTGGCACCCCGAACCCCTAAACCCTAAACCCTAAACCCCAAACCCCAAACCCCAAACCCTAAACCCCAAACCCTAAACCCTAAACCCTAAACCCTAAATTGTAGTCGTGGCTGGGGATGCTTGAGCCCAGAGTCCCGAAGATCACCTGCGTCTGGGATGCCCTCCAAAGATCAGAGGGCAAAGTATCCAGTAAGGGCCTGGATTTCGGTGCATAGGGTTTAGGGTTTAGGGTTTAGGGTTTAGGGTTTAGGGTTTAGGGTTTAGGGTTTAGGTATAGGGTTTGTAGGGTTCAAGGTCTACAGCTAGGACCCAGAGCAGGCCCTTATTCCTGTTTAGGGTTTGGGTTCGCGTATAGGCCCCCTTAAGCCAAGCCTTTGCAATCCTAGGTTACTCTTGGGTCTAGCTAGGGTTTTTTGCGAAGGTTTCGGGTTTAGGGTTTAGGCTCGTTGAGAAGATTGCTTGTGGAGGGCGAGAAGAGAAAAAAGAAATGTTCGTCTGTGGCATGTCACAAGGATAGAACCGGAAACTCAAACCCGACGCCATTCAGTCCTCGGGCAGAAACTGCAGGCTCGCTCAGTACCTCATACAGTGCAGACATGTCCACCATGAGAACCTTATAACAGACCTAGTGTGTGGCGTTTGGGCAAGAGCTACTCAAGAAGATGCACAACAGGCGACTCTGACAAGTCCGGGCTTCCAGGTTTAAGGATTACTATGATACTATGTTTTGATGATTACTACGATTGTGATTCGTGCTGATCTTTCACACTGATTGCAGCTAGTACTGTTATTGCCGTAAGTACAGTAGGCTTAGTAATACCAGTATTTCCATAGCAACCAGCTACGCTCACGAAGCCGCTTCCCTACCTCCCCCCCCTCTGAACAGAAGAAGCAACCACCCAAGCAGTCTTCTTGTCATGTCTTCCTGTTTCTTGTTGTTGCGCCTGGGGAGTCGAGCCCTTTCAAGAGTGAACCCTTGTGACATCCGAGGCCTCCCCTAAGGCCTCTGTGTGAGCCAAAGCTCATATCTCCAATTCTCCGATAACTACATTCAAAAGGGGCCGATGTGTTTCCTAAGGCCGGCAAGGGCCAGGCAGGGGGAGAGGGGTAGGGGGGAGTTAGGGTTTAGGCGTTGAGGGTTTCTAAAATGGGCTTGTTTCTTCGTTGATTTTGGGCTACTGTAGTATATTTCTTATAGGGGGTTACACGTTACACGGCGTTTTAAAGTTAACAGGACTTGTTGGGGGTTATAGGGGTTACACCTCAGGGATTATGGGGTTTAGAGCGGTTTAGTTTAGGGCGGCTTTTTGCCCTCAAAAGCAGAGCCGTGCGTAACGGTTTGCAGCTTACAGTGTTCGGGGGTAGGGTCTAGAGTCCAGGGTCCAGCGTCCAGGGTTTAGGGTTGAGGCTTTAGGCTTTAGGGTTTAGTGTGACTGAAGGCCTTGTGAGCATCCATGAGTAGTCAGCAGTCCCGCGGTTTGGGATTCAGGGTTTCGGGCTTCGGCCTTGATAACCCGAAACCCTAACCTCGTAAAGAACCCTAAGCCCCCAAGACTCTTAAAGCCCCAGATTAGGGTTTAGGGTTTAGGGTTTAGGGTTTAGGGTTTAGGGTTTAGGTTTCTAACTCTCGAACCCTAAGCCTGGAGCTCGAAGGCCCCAGGCACGAGGACTTCCGGACACAAAACCAGACTCCTCAGACCCTCAGACGGACTTAAGGCCCGAATCCCCCCAGCAACAGTCCTCGAGCCCCCTAAACCATATGCCCCTCGAGCGCTCGCCAGGAATTTCTGGGACTTTCTGGCGCACCCCAGAAGCGTGGAGCTTACGGGCTTTGTGCGGTTTAGGGTTCAGGGTTGGGGGGGCTTGGGTGGCTTTGGGGGCTGTTGGGGGGCAAGTAGGATGCCCGCAAAACAAAGCTGGAGGGCTCCAGAAGAAGAGGGTTCAATTGAGACGACTTAGGGTTGTATCCCCTAAACCCTAAACCCTAAACCCTAAACCCTAAACCCTAAACCCTAAACCCTAAGAGCCCCAACCAGGCTTTAGGCTAAGGCCTGACATGCCATCACCGTGAGGCAGCGGCGGTTGAATCTGAATGCCCTGGCCGTGCTCTTGAATCTCCTGCTGCCACGCCCTGAGCCAGGGCTTTGGGCTTTGGGCTTTGGGGTGTAGGGCTTAAGCCCGCTAAACCCAAAACCCTAAACCCTAAACCCTAAGCCCTAAACCCTAAACCCTAAACCCTAAACCCTAAACCCTTAGGGTGTTTTGGAGGGTTTGGGGTGTAGGGTAAGCAGGTGAGAGGTTTTCGGGGGGTTGGCTGGAGGGAAATGATCTTGCGTTCTTGGGACCCTACAAGCCTTAAGCTTGACAGTACTTGACAGACCCCAAAGAACATCAAAGAGGCACATCCTCCACAACCTTCTCAGGATTATATAAGGGTTGAGGTCCCCTAGAGCCTTCGAAGCCTACGGCCTACATACCCATATGGGGGTTTGCGAAAAGAGGGCACCCTTAAAATAAACCCCCAAGTAGTAGGATCCCCTGAAAATCAGGACCTAATAAGGCGCCCCTAATTTCGGAAACCCCCTTTACAGCATACTCTGCCTCAGTGGGTTTATAGAGATACAAGGGTGCCCCTCAGTTCGGAAACCCCATGTATGTCACATTCATGCAAAATTCTGGAGGGGCTTAGCGGGGCGAATCGAGTCTGGAATCGCGTGAAACCCTCAAGCCAGACACGGGTTTAGGGTTTAGGGTTTAGGGTTTAGGGTGTAGGGTTTAGGGTTTAGGGTTTAGAATGTAGGGTGTCAGGGTGTAGGGTTTAGGGTTTGGGGCTGCCTAAACCGAACCAACTCTGCGAAGCCCTCCGCTCAGCGAAGAATTCCAGTTGTATTTCTTTAGGACTTTTCGGTTTGGCATATTTTTGGTTTAGGGGTTTAGGGCTGTAAGCCCTTTTAAACCCTATAAACCCTACAAGCCCTATAAACCCTTAATATCCCCAAAGGATGGGTCTATAGGGCTTAGGCCCTGGACGATCTTCAGCGTGATCTGCTGGGCCCTGTCTTTCTCGTTGCATTACAAGGCAAGTTGAGGGTCTGAACTACTCGGAGGTTCATGGTACTGATGAACCACTTGTAACTGTTCTTATAACCCACTTAGAAGCCCCCTAAGTGCCCTAATATGGTTATAAGTACAGTTATAAGCACAGTTATACATGGTTAATAAGTACCATGAACTTGATAGGATTCAGGGTTTCGGATGGCTTAATTATGGGGCCTGTACGGTTTAGGCTTAAGGTTGTGGATGCGACTCGGCTTTCGATTCGTGGTGGCCCTCTCCAAAATAGTATGCAAATTGACCTTCGGAAACTTTGATGCGGGGGGGAGAAGCGATTCTGTAGCATGCTGCTAACAGTCATTGACTTCAAAATCTGGCGGTTTCTATCTCGAATCCCGCCCCGCCCAAGACCTAGAAATTGAAGGGTAGACTGCTTGATCTTAAGACATTGATGGGCTGGATTTCTTATTTGAAGCGGGGGGGTCCCTAAACCCTAAACCCTAAACCCTAAAACTTAAACCCTAAACCCTAAACCCTAAACCCTAAACCCTGGGGTGGGGCGAAATTCAGAAATTGATGTTGAGGGGTGGGATTTCTTGTGCGGGAGGGTACGGTCCTAAAAATGAGGACACTTCCACGTTTAGCTTCGACAGAGTTGTCCCATAAACGCTATAAACCCTACACCCCCTAAACCTCACAAGCCCCCTAATTACGTGTAACCCCAACTACCTACAGCTTAGTAGCAACGAGTACCCTCGCAAATACTAGGCATAACCCCATACAAAACAGGTAAGCCCTTTGTACCTTCCGAAGCTCCCACCACCCCTACCCTAAGCCCTAAACCCTAAACCCTAAACCCTAAACCCTAAACCCTAAACCCTAAACCCTAAACCCCAAGCCCTAAGCCCTAAACCCTAAACCTAAACCCTAAACCCGAAACCCTAAACCCGAAACCCGAAACCCTAAACCCTAACCCTGCAGCGGCGCAGGCACCCCTGATTGCCTGGAGCCCAAGTTCTTTCGATGGGCGAGCCGACAACCTGGCCTCAGAATGCCTAGTAGAGGGGCCTGAGGTGGGGGTTGGGGGTTTAGGGTTTAGGGTTCAGGTTTCGGGGTTTAGGGTTTAGGGTTTAGGGTATAGAGTTTAGGGTTTAGGGTTTAGGGTTTAGGGTTTAGGGCCTACTATTAGGGGCCTGAATAATTAGAATGGGGTTTTGTCGGTTAGCATAGTATAATTCTAAAGGTTCCGACCCCCATGTTAGACCCTAAGCCCTACCTTATGAATCCCAAACTTCCTTTTCTGGTAGCTTACCGAAAGTCAGGGGCCTTGCCGCCTACAAAACAGGGAGGCTTTGCAGAGGACAGACGGAATGTCAGCGTGTGCTCAGCTCCAAGAACTTATCTAAACAGAGCTCGAGAGGGCGCAAAGCTTTGGTAAAAAAGGGCTTAGGGTTTTAGGGTCTAGGGTCTAGGTTTTATAGGGGTTAGGTCTAGGTTTTAGGGTTTAGGTCTTGGCGTTTAGGGTTTAGGGTTTTCACTAGGGGTTAGGTCTGTCCCCGTGACCTCCATCGGCGTTGTTATTCGGGGCATTTTAGGGTTTAAGATCTAAAGGGTTTATACGTAAACCCGAAGCCCAAGCCTAAACATATAGTAGGATTCAAGGTTTAGGATTCTCAGGTTGTTCGGGTTCTTAGGGTTCGTTGGGTTGGGGGATCTATAGGCATTCAAAGTTTGAGGGGTTAGGGGTCTTAGGGTTTAGGGATTTTGGCCTTGTAATTATACTAGAATAACCCCCAAAACCCTATTCTAATTATTAACGCCCCTATATTATGTGTTTTTTGTGGGGGGAAGAGGCAAGTGGGGGCAGGGATCTTTCTGAAGTCTAGGATTTAGGTTTAGGGTTTAGGGTTTAAAGGTTTAGGGTTTCGGGTTTAGGGTTTAGGGTTTAGGGTTTACGGTCCCCTTGAGGCCTGGGGCATTGTGGCGGTGGGCCTTGCGATCGTGGCCGCGAGCGCCCGCTTGGCACGGGACTCGGCGCGTGGCGTGGAGCGAGTCAAGTAACAAGTACCTCACCACAGACCCCAAAACCCGAAACTCCATCCAAGCCATGAGCCCCAAACGCCATAATTCTCTGGGATTTTAGGTTCCGGGGTTCAGGGGCTTGGTGGACGTGTTTTTTTGAGGGGCGCATTTGGTCGAAGTTATTGATTTTTGGCAGACCTTGCCTCCTGCATCAAGGCGATGCGCGCCGACTCGCCGGCATCTGAGTAGACCAGCTGACCACTGCACTACTCCCATTGAGCCCCTGAACCCCTAAGCTAACCCCCTCCCCATAAAATTAAACCTCCCCCTACCCCCAAAAAAAAACCTTGTTATATTAATATTATAGTATAGGGGGTAGGGGGATGTAATATTAGGGGGAGGGGTTACCCCCCAACCCTAAACCCTAGCCCTAAACCCCACACCCCCTAAATCCTAAGCTCTGAATGCGCAGCCGACCCGAGAGCATGTTGAGATTTGGGGTCTCGGTTTTGGGGTTTAGGGTTTAGGGTTTAGGGTTTAGGGTTTAGGGTTTAGGGTTTAGGGTCTAATTAGGATTTTTGGGGGGTTTAGGGTGTTGGTGTGTTGGGGGTTTGGCCTTCGTAGGGTTCCACTCCTGCAACTGCCCCCACTTCTGTCCAAAAGCTCGCCCCCCCCAATCGCGGCAGAGTCCTCCTGCACTTTCGACCCCAGAACCAAAACCCTGCCTTAAGAACCCACAACCTGTTTTTTTTGGTTTTTGTGTTTAGGCTATTGTCATAGTTTTGGGTTCTTATGGTAGATCCTGAACAATTATACCCATATTTTCCCCTTCTATTCCTGCTTGTTTTGTTACATCAGCTGCCAAAAATTCCCAGAAGACATAGGCCCATATGTCCAAGCCCTCTCAATTTTTTTCAGAGCCATACAATCACAACGGCGAGAACACCACGATGATGCTACCGATGTTGATGATCAATGCTTTTCTTGCCGGCCTCCGCGATGAGATTTCACGACTCGCGATGGAAAAATGGCCTTTTGGGAGGCATTCAGCGGACACGGCGAGGCCGGTGATTCTCATGGTTTAGGGTTTAGGGTTTAGGGTTTAGGGTTTAGGGTTTAGGGTTTAGGGTGATTCTGCGCTGCCTAGTTAAAGTTGAACCAGAGCCGACGGTTTCAAGCCTAGAGGCCCTCTTTAAACCCTTCAAAGCTAGGACCCCCAGAGCAGGCCAGGGTTGAGGTTCCCCTTTAAGTCCCTTTTTCAACCCAGCAAAAAGGGGTTTAGGGTTTAGGGTTTAGGGTTTAAGGGTTAAGGGTTTAGGGTTTAGGGTTTAGGGTTTAGGGTTTAGGGTTTAGGGTTTAGGGTTCAGCTCAACCCCAAACTCGTGAGGTCGGAGAAGTGGCACCCTGGCTGCAGGGAGGGCGGGGGTGAGGGCGGGGGAAGGGGGGGAGGTGGGGGTGGGCCGGGTTTGGTGTGAAAACCTTTTTAGGGTTTAGGGTTTAGGGTTTAGGATTAAGGATGCGGGGTGGGTTTGGATGCTAGAATGAGGGGAGAGCGCGAAGTTTCTCAATGCCTGCCGAAGGATCTGGCCGACCAGGCTCATTGTCATGGCGTTTGCTCCGTGTCTGTTGGCCCCCTCCTAAGTTGTGTAGACGAGTTTGAAGTAAATCCTGCTCCCTTACTTGGTGCAAACCCTAAACCCAAAACCGATGTGCACGGTGCCGAGGACGAGAATTGAACGAACCCTATATGGTTTCGGGTCCATATACCTCACGTGGAATCTCGTAGCAGAGTGGAAAGGATCCCAAGTGTTTGGGGTGCATTCGGACCCTACAGGGCACATGAAGTACGTATTACTCTTCGCGCAGCCACGAAACGGTGCGCGAAACATGCTGCAATGCGTATCCCATCGGAGGCATTCGTTCTTCACCGTGGCTACACTGGCTGCTGCCGGGGCTCTCAGAAGAATCTTAACCCGACAATGCCCAAACCCTATAAGCCCAAGAACTCACACGACAGAAGAAGAGTCTAGGGTTTAGGTTTAGGGTTTAGGGTTTAGGGTTGAGGGTTTAGGGTTTAGGGGTACCCCCTTTTTAAATTCCGGCGCGCTCCTGCCGCCTGCCAGGTCTTGATGGCAACCGCTTGTGGCGAGTGGAACTACAGGACCCCCTGAGGATGATTGCGACTCCTAGAGGGCTTTTTGGGGTTTAGGGTTTAGGGTTTGGGGTTTAGGGTTTATAGGATTTAGGGTTTGGGGTTTAGGGTTTAGGGTTTAGGGTTTAGGGTTTGGGGTTTAGGGTTTGGGGTTTGGGGTTTAGGGTTTAGCTGAGGCTCCTCCTTTCTGACCTTTAACTGATGCCTTGTGCTTGGGTGGGGGGCGAGGGGGGTTAGGGGGTTGGGGGGGTTGGGGGGGCGGGGGAGTGCTGTCAGTGGAGAATCTCGATTCCCCAGCCTCCGGCACTTGCATTTTGAACCCCTAGAATCTTTAGGCTTTAAGGGTTTATGCGGAGGACGAATCTAGCAAAGGCTCAGTGGTCAGAAGTGTGCCATTTATTGAAGACTTGGGTTTTTGGGGTGCAGAGTTTAGGATTTAGGGGCTACTTTTCATGGGCATTTTGAACTGGCGTTGCGTGTAGGGTATTGCAGAGCTACTGCCAAGAATGGGAACCCTTTGGGGCTCAGGGTTACAAACCCTGCACAATCCAAAATGCTTCTTAACAAGGCCCATGCATCAAGCACAGGACACACACGTCGGGGGTATACGACTTGAACAACATGTGCTGGCCTGAGTGGGCGTCATGAGCACTTGTGGCTGATGGCTCGAGGTGTGGACTTTGCGGTTCAGGTTCGTCCTCGGAACCCTAAACCCTAAACCCTAAACCCAAACCCCAAACCCCAAACCCTAAACCCTAAACCCTAAACCCTAAACCCTAAACCTGCTTAATTCTGAGGTCTCCTCCTCCTCCTCCTCCTCCTCCTCATCTGTCTCACCATCATCATCATCCATCACATAGCCGAACAATTTCTCCCATGCATGCGCTCGATGGCATCCTCACTTAGTTACGCTTTCTATGGATGATTCCGCGTATTGAAGCAAACAGATTTACCACGGCTTTGCCGTGTTTGTTTTTCTGTCGGCCACCGTGCATGGGCCGTACCAATTTGTGCTTGGGTGCATGCTTTCGGAACCCTAAACCCCAAACCCTAAACCCTACCGAAACCCTTATAGAAAAGAAGGAGGTGCCCAAAAACCCTACACCTAAACCTCAAATCCTTAGCCCAAACCCTAAACCCGTAATTCTAAGCCCCAAACCCGAGTTTCACATCCCACGCCCTCCGACCGAGGAATGCCTACCCTGCGGTCGGCACCCTAGCCAGGAATCTTTGCGGTGAATTCCATGACTCGGGTGCATTCGGGTTCGGGGACTTAGTGGGTTTGGGTCAACCAAAACGCTACGAACCGCTAAAGACCCAACCCTGAAAACGCTAAGAAACCAAACCCACAGCTTCCCCTAAGGCCCCAAGCCCTAAGAAAACCCCTACAAAAGCCAAAGCAAAGCCTAAAACACCCCAAACCTAAAGAAGCCCGAAAAGGAGGCAGGCTCAAGCAACGATTCTAGGATGCCTAGTGCTACCTTATTGCCATGCTTAGGGTCCTAGAGGCTTTCCTTCGTCAACCATTTAACATTGCATTGCACAACATTAGAGGTCTTTTCGTTAAGCACTTTTGGCTCTGGAGCCCTTTCTTTGGGGTAAGGTGGGGGGGGGGGGGGGTGGGGATTTTTGGGATGTGGGGGGGGGGGGTAAACCCTAAACCCTAAACCCTAACCCTAACCCTAAACCCTAAACCCTAAACCCTACCCTAAACCCTAAACCCTAAACTCCTCTTGGCCCGAGCGCCGGCGAAGGTGAACCCCGCTGGGCACAAGGGGCAGCAGCTGATGGATGCTGGCGTCTCAGGGCCCCGGCGGTTTAGGGTTTAGGGTTTAGGGTTTAGGGTTTAGGGTTTAGGGGTTTAGGGCTTAGGGCTTAGGGCTTGGGGCTTAGGGCTTAGGGTTTAGGGCTTAGGGCTTAGGGCTTAGGGCTTAGGGCTTAGGGCTTAGGGCTTAGGGCTTAGGGCTTAGGGCTTAGGGCTTAGGGCTTAGGGCTTAGGGCTTAGGGCTTAGGGCTTAGGGCTTAGGGCTTAGGGCTTAGGGGCTTGGATTACAGGACAAGAGGCTTCAGGGGTTTGGGGGTTGGGGTTTAGGCTTGGTGGATTGCCGAGGGTGGCCCAAGAAGAAGATTGAAGCTCTCAACTTGACCCCCCCCCACACCCCAGGTAATCACCCCAACTTCAGTTGTCAATGGGGGCGAAGAGAACTCCAATGCACATCCATCCTGGCCCCCTTGAAGCCCTTGACCCCCCCCAAAAAAAAACAAAAGACAAAAAAACAAAAACACACACACACACACACACACACAAAAAAAAAAAAAGCAAGAAACGTAAAAACCCTCTAGGCCCGAACCGAAAGCCCTTACGCAAACCCTCAGCCCAAAACCCTAAACCCTAAACCCACCCCTTAAAGCCCTGAGATGATCCTGAGGCCGGCCGCATCTACTTTGCCGAAGGCACTGGCCTGGACCTGAAGAAGGCGATGAGCCAGGGGCTCATCCGGCCGAGTGCAGTTGGGTTTAGGGTTTAGGGTTTAGGGTTTAGAGTTTAGGGTTTAGGGTTTCGGGGGGTTTTTTGGTTTTCAGGAGACTCGTCAAGGCGGTTTCCATGCGGAGCACACGTTATCCTAAAACTAAAACCCTCCTTAGCCCACAAGCCCATGGCTGAACGACAGGCTAAACACGCATGCCAACACTCCTCCCGAGTACTGTACCCTGAAGAAGGGCATGGACAGTGGATCATTGACCAAGTGAGGAGTCCGAGTGATGAGTCTGATCCGGCCCCATCTTATAGGCCGCGCTCTCTCTTTGCTAGCTTGCAGGCGTTGGTTGCCCAAGTTTTACCCTAAGCCCTTAACCCCTAAACCTAAACCCTAAACCCTAGACCCTAGACCCTAAACCTCTGTGTTTCGTGGCCGGATTTCTTTGTCGGTCTTACGCGCTTTGCTGGCTCTTTCGCCCTCGAAGCAAGAGGCCGCCCCTGTCTCTCTGCCTCGCCCTGCCCTTTTTCAGTACTTGCAGGTTTAGGGTTTAGGGTTTAGGGTCTGGGGTTTGGGGTTTAGGGTTTAGGGTTTAGGGTTTAGGGTTCATGGCACTTATTAACCAATCAGTTCCGTACTTAGAACTGTACTTGTAACCACATTAGCAGCTGTAATGTGTTAATACGTGCCATGAGCCTCCAAGTAGGAGTGTGTTGCGTGTTTTCCAGTTTTAATGCGCCGCCCTCAGAAGTGGGGGTTTACGAAAATAGGGTTTAGGGTTGAGGGTTGAGGGTTTAGGGTTCTAGGAACCCTAAACCCTAAACCCTAAACCCTAAACCCTATAGCAGGGATTACAGAATGGGGTATATTATGCGGACTCTATTTTGGGAAATACCCAAGCAGGCGTGGTGGAGAGTCTGGAGATGCAGTGAGGTTTAGGGTTTAGGGTTTAGGGTTTAGGATTTAGGGTTTAGGGTTTAGGGTTTAGGGTTTAGCAGGGCTTATGGTGCTTTTTGAGAGAGTTCAGCATCGAATGCCCTAACTAGGTCCTAAACCCTGGGCCCTAAGACCCGAAATCCCTAAACCCCTAAACTTTGTTAAACCCCTAGACCCTAAAACCCCTGATCTCCTAAAACCTAAGACCCTCCCCCAACCCTCTAAACCCCTAAAACCCTTAAACCCGAAACCCTAAAAGCCATAACCCTAAAACCCTAGACCCTAAAAAAAACCGAAACCTGAAAACCTCTAAAAACCCTAACAGCCCAAAAAAGCCTAAAGACCCTGAACAACCCTTAAAAACCCTAGAAAATCCTTGATAAGAACCCATGAAGACCCTGAAAACACCCTAAACCCTCATCCCCTAAATCCTCAACCCTAAACCCTAATCCCCTAAACCCTAAACCCCAAACCCCAAATTCTAAGCCCTAAACCCTAAACCCTAAACCCCTAAACCCCTAAACCCCTAAACCCCAAACCCTAAACCCTAAACCCTAAACCCTAAACTCTCTAAACCCTAATCCCCTAAAAGCGCATGAAGCCAAGGCTTTAAGGACTCAGACACCTACTGCGTGGCTCCCATCACTGTGGGCCAGGCTTTCAGGGGTTCAGGGTTTAGGGAGTTTAGGGTTTAGGGTTTAGGGTTTAGGGTTTAGGGTTTAGAATTTGGGGTTTGGGGTTTAGGGTTTGCAGGGAATGTTAGGGGTAAGGGTTGCAGGGTTGAGAGTTGAAGGGCTTAGCAATGTTTGGGATTTAGGGCGTGCGCCGTCCCGCCCCCCAACGCGGACAGAGCTTTCTCTTCTATACGCCTGCGAGGCTTAAGGGTTTAGGGTTTAGGGTTTAGGGTTTAGGGTTTAGGGTTTAGGGTTTAGGGTTTAGGGTTTAGGGTTTAGGGTTAGGAATGTAACTTGCAGCGCAAACCCTAACCTCCCTAAACCCTAAACTCCCGTAACCCGAGACCCGAAACCTTAAACCTGCTTGGCTCTCAGTAGGGAATGGGGGTGTCAATAAGGTACCTTATAGAATTTGCTTTCTATGGGTATATATGCGCCAGCCCCCCTCCCCCCCCCCCCATGGTATCCCCCCCTCCCCCCCCTGTGGTTCATGGTGGGTTTTGGGGTCCCCCCCTCCCCCCCCCCCCCCCCTGTGGTTCATGGGTTTGTGGTTTAGGGGTTTAGGGTTAGGCTGTAGAGATCAGGATTTTCACTCTGGTCCATTGGTTCATTGTGGGTTTAGAGTTTAATCAGGGTTCAAGGTTTGGGGAAATGGTTGGTTTACGGTTTCCCCTCTCCCGCTGTGGATCGTGCTGAGTTTGCGCTTCAGGGTTCAGGGTTAAAGCGGCTAAGGTTTCGGGTTTACCCTTCTCCCTCCTGTCGTTCATTGGTGGGTTTAGGTTTTAGGGCTTAGGGTTCAGGGTGTGGGGTTTAGGCTGAGGTTTCTCTGTCCTCCCCCGTGGTCCGTGGTGTTTTTAGGGTTAACAGGCAGGGTTTGGGGGGGGATGCCGTGGGGGGGGGGGGGGGGGGGGTAGGGTACCTCAATCCCTCATTCCCTGCTAAGGACGCCCTGAACCCCTAAGCCCAAAACCCTAAACCCCAAACCCCAAACCCCAAACCCCAAACCCCAAACCCCAAACCCCAAACCCCAAACCCCAAACCCCAAACCCTAAACCCTAAACCCTAAACCATTCAACTGCACGGTGCAGGACCAGATGGCTTCCTATGACTACTGGGCCATCGGCCGGATCCTTACAGGGATGTGGGCGAAGGTTTATGGTTCAGGGTGGGCTTAGGGGTCAAGTCTAGGGCTTAGGGTTTAGGGGTTCAGGGTTTAGGGGTTTAGGGGTTTGGGGGTTTAGGGGTTTAGGGGTTTAGGGGTTTAGGGGTTTAGGGGTTTAGGGGTTTAGGGGTTTGGGGGTTTAGGGGTTTAGGGTTTAGGGTGTAGGGCTAGGGTTTAGGGTTTAGGGTTTAGGGGTTTAGGGTGTAGGGTGTAGGGTAGCCTCTATAAGCGCTGAGCTCCCTCGGAGCCAGGCGTGAACTGCTGCGAGGGGCAGAGCCCAGACTTCCGCTGCGGCGAGTGCGGGCACCAAGTGTGGTGAGCAGGGCAGGGTTTCGGGTTTTAGGGATGTTGAGGGTTTAGGGTTTAGGGTTTAGGGTTTAGGGTTTAGGGTTTAGGGATGGTAATGGGTTACCGTGGTTTAGGGTTTAGGGTTTAGGCCTTTACTTCAGACGTAGACATTGCAGTTTTTCGGGTTCAGGGCATGGTGCGGCCCCTTAAGCTTTGGTGTTTAGGGTTTAGGGTCTAGGGTTTAGGATTTAGGGTTTAGGGTTTAGGGTTCAGGGTTTTAGGGTTTAGGTTTTGTGTGGTCCCCCCCCCCCAAATTGAAATGCAAGATTGACAGGGCTTGGGGATGTCGTGAGGGTAGCCGCCATCAAATGCCAATAACGTCTAGGGATGGCGTTCGGTTTAGGGTAGTAGAGCTTCGGGGCATCAGGCATGTGAGTGTTCTGAGAGGATGAACTTTTCAGAGTTGACTCCAGGGTAGAGCTTGGGCGCACCCTAAGTCCCCATCACCCTCTAATCCGCTAAACCCTAAACCCTCTTAAGATCCTAAACCCTACAACCCTAAACCCTAAACCCTAAACCCTCTTAAGACCCTAAACCCTAGAACCCTAATCCCCTTAACCCTCAAGCCCTGTCAGACTCTTAAGGTACAACAACGCCCACGCACGATCCGGCCTGCGCTTAATGAGCCGGCCTCTCAGTGTAGGGTTTAGGGTTTAGGGTTTAGGGTTTAGGGTTTAGGGTTTAGGGTTTAGGGTTTAGGGTTTAGGGTTTAGGGTTTAGGGTTTGTAGGGTTCCGGGCTTTGGGGGGTCTAAGGGGTTTAACACTTGGGGTCTAGCGCTTTGGGACCTATAAATACTTTCGGGCTTTGAGCACTCTGCATGGAATTCGGCGGGGGGTGTTTGAACTAGGGAAACTAGCTAGAGATGACCCTTTTCGGAGAAGTCTAAACCCCGAACCCCGAACCCCAAACCCCAAACCCTAAACCCTAAACCCCAAACCCCAAACCCCAAACCCCAAACCCTACATCCTAAGCCCTAAACCCTAAACCCTAAACCCTCTGCCGTGGCTTCCCATGAACCTTCGGAGCTGGCCATCCGCCCTAACACCGTAAACCATCCGAGCAAACTCAGGCGACGATCAGCGGCCCTTCTTCCGCCTTGCGGTGCAACAAGCCGAGGCGGCCTACAACATCAGGCGCCGAGGTTTGGGGCTTATAGGGTTTAGGGATTTGGGATTTGGGATTTTAGGGTTCAGGGATTTTAGGGTTCAGGGTGTTTAGGGTTCAGGGGTTTTTTGGCGCCTTTGCCAGAGTTTAGGGTTTAGCTGGGTCTTTAGGAGGGTTTAGGGTCTTCAGGGTTTTGGGCTTTGGGTTTGAGATCTGGTTTCGGAGCTGCGGCATCTAGAGGGTTTAGGGTTTAGGGTTTAGGGTTTAGGGTTTAGGGTTTAGGGTTTAGGGTTTTTCGCATCTACAGGGCCGGGTTTGGGGTTCAGGGGCTGAGGCTTGCAGAGGCTTTGGGGTTCCTTTATTGAGGCCTGTTCCTTATTGAAGGGTATGTTGTGTGTTCTTCTTCAGCTGTGTATCGTTCTCCACGACTCATCTTGGTATGAAAGGTTCTCAGTGTCGTTTCATCTTGTTTGCATCTTTCGGGTTTTTGTTAGGGTTTTGGGTTTAGGGTTTAGGGCTTAGGGTTTAGGGTTTAGGGTTTAGGGTTTAGGGTTTAGGGTTTAGGGTGTAGGGCTTGAAAAAATAGTGGCGTGCTGGAGCTAGGGTGAGGAAAGCTCCGGACACTTCAGCCCTCAGCCGCTTTTTGGGTGTCTACGCTGCAGCGATGACGGGGCTGTAAACCCTAAACCCTAAACCCTAAACCCTAAACCCTAAACCCTAAACCTGAATCCCGGGCATCCCTCTGCCCGCTGTGCCCTAAAGACCCTAACTCAGTAGCTGAGTGAGCACACTTTGTACACTTTTTGGGATGCTAAGAATCCCCCATAGAACTGAAAGTGTACATTTTTTTGGGGGGGGCTCATGAACTCGGCAACTAAGCCAAGAACCTCAAAGACAAACAAACGAGAACAAAGAAAAAGTCTAGTTGCCATAACTACTCAAAGAAACACCAAGGCGGAGCCCAACAAACCCTAACAACCTCAGAAAGAAGTCAAAGAGAAAACGCTAGTGGCCGCAATGACTATAGGGGTCGAAGAATTACAAAGAGTATTCCCTTATGGTCCCTCTATAATTGTACTATAAGAACCCCCCCCCAAAAAAAAAAAAAAACAACAACAACAAAACTATTCTAACCATTAATTCCCCTATAGCCCTAAACCCTAAACGCTAACCCTAAACCCTAACCCTAGTAGCCCTAAACCCTAACAACTAACCCTAAACCCTAACCCGCCAAAAAACAAACCGCCAGGGCAGAGCACCCGATGTTCTTCCACTGGGTGCAGGATCCGGCCGCGCACCCAGGAGCGTACCGGAAGTGCTACAAAGGGGTTTAGGGTTTGAGGTTTAGGGTTTAGGGTTTCGGGTTTAGGGTTTAGGGCCAGGGTCCTTCAGAAAAGGACTCTAGGGCTTCGAGTTTGGGGGGTTTAGGGCGGAGGGTTCTTGGGTTTAGGGTTTCGGGGGTTTTTGGGTTTAGGGTTTAGGGTTTGTTTAGGGGTTTAGGGTGGGTTGACGGTTCCTACAATGCGTGGGGAGGTTCTTAGCATGAACTGCGGAGGCCTTAGTTGAAGGAGGTTTGGCTCCTCAGGGCAGCCTCATTGGGCTTGGTTCGAGGCATTCAACCAAGCCGGTCGCTGACCTAAACCCTAAACCTTAAACCCTAAACCCTAAACCCTAAACCCTAAACCCTAAACCCTGAAAAAAAACCCTAAACCCTAAACACTAAACCCTAAACCGTAACCCCTTATAATCCCTAGTCCCTAAACCCCTAAAACCCTAAAACCCTAAAACCCTAAAACCCTAAAACCCTAAAGCCCTAAAGCCCTAAAACACTAAACCCTAAACCCTAAACCCAGCTGCAGGTTGCGCTGATGTCCTCCTGGACTGAAGCTGCCACGAGGCTTCCGGCCTTGGGTTTAGGGTTTAGGGTTTAGGGTTTAGGGTTTAGGGTTTAGGGTTTAGGGTTTAGGGTTTAGGGTTTAGGGTTTAGGGTTTAGGGTTTAGCAGGGTTTAGTGCTTCTCAGAAATAGGGGAATGTCAAAGAGATATAAAGTGCAGACTTCCCGACTTCCCGACTAAGAACTACTACAGTACGATGTGAACCTGAAACATTACGGCGAGACAGACTAAAGGTCTCGATCTCTGAGGTTCAGGCCTAGAAGTCTTTCTAGAGAACTTGTCCCCCCCCCCCACCCCCCCGAAGAAAAACCTGCCAGTATGTCACGCGTACGAGCACCCGATCTTGTTTTGTGGGGGTGATTATAGGGTTATATTACTCTCTTCCAACCCTGATATTACTCGGGGCGCAGCTCGTGAGACGTCGCAGCCTTGCGGCGTTTTGTCTCATCCATGGCATCAGGGAACTTTTTCGGCTCGCAAAGTTCTGCGCACGTGGCGCTGGAGATTCGCTTCCCGATTCAGGGTTTAGGGTTTGGAGTTTAGGGTTTAATAGGGTTTAGGGTTTAGGGTTTAGGGTTTAGGTTTTAGGGTTTAGGGTTTAGGGTTTAGGGTTTAGGGCCACTTCCACAAGTCGGGGACTCATAGATGAGCCTTCAGGTGTGCCCAATGCTGGGAGCTCTATGGGCCTCAGGAGGGTAGCCCCTAATTCTTCGTCTATGGTGGTATAATGGTGAATATTCCCTTGTTTAAATTTAGGGTTTAGGGTTTAGGGTTTAGGGTTTTGGGTTTAGGGTTTAGGGTTTAGGGTTTAGGGTTTAGGGTTTAGGGTTTAGAAGTAGACCAAGAATAGCACCCCCAGAAAAACCTGGTCCTAATTATTAAGGCTCCATGTTGCTTTCTTCTGCATTGCAGACTCCGTGTCCAGGTTCGTGTTGATGAGCAGCTTCGTATTCTTCGTCTTAAACTTCTTCTGCGTGTCCTGCGCCGTGGTGGTCTTCTCAAAGATGGGTCGGGCGCTTATTTCGAGCTTGGTGGGGGGGGGGGGGGGCCCAGGGGTGATGCTGAAGCCCTAAGGCCTACACCCCAAACCGCCCTAAACCCTACCAAAAGCCCTAACCCTAACCCTTCAAGCCTAGAGAAATTGGATGAACCTTCGGTCGAACGATCTGGGGTTTTGGCTTGGTCTTTGAGCGCCCTGCTGGAAAGGCAGAGGCTTTCCGCTTTACAGACACGGTAGGGTTTAGGGTTTAGGGTTTAGGGTTTAGGGTTTAGGGTTTAGGGTTTAGGGTCTAGGGTTTAGGGTTTAGGGTTTAGGGTTTAGGGTTAGCATGGGAACACAGAAGGGCAATTCGATTCAGGAGCAACAGGCAAAGCCAATGTCAAGCCCCAACTTCCCCGAAGCCCCCCCTAAAGTCCTAAAGTCTACAGTCTACAAGCCCTTTATATATGTCCTAATCTAAGAAATACCAAACATATCCCAGAAGGGCATACCCCTTAAAAGAAATTCCGGGGTATGGCAAGCACCTTCCTTATGTTCTCCGTTGATGGGTTCAGGGGCATGCGCTTGGGGTGTGTTGAGTTCTTCTTAAACCTAAGCTAGGATGCCCTTTAGTGCCCTTATTCCCTTGTTGGGGGGTTCAGGTTCCCTTATAAACCCCTTTAAGCAAAAAAGGGCACCCTTTTTAAGCCTAGGTTACTGGGCAGCCTAGCAAGTGTTCGCCTAGCAAGTGTTCGCCAAGTACGAAGACTCAGCAGCCCCCTTGTGAGAGTCTGTTGGGTTGAGAGGGCATCCCAGGATGGGCTATGAGGGTTTAGGGTTTAGGGTTTAGGGTTAGGGTTTAGGGTTTAGGGAGGCCTTATAATCCCCAAAATCAACCCTATAACAGGGCCTTTTTTGAGGGGTTACAGGGTCTAATAGCCCGTCCTGGTCTTGCCTTCAAACGAGGTGGCTGCTGAGTCGGAGAATGAGGATTCCCTGGCATGAGGAAAAAGGCATCAAGTTCGGGTTCAGCGTTTAGGGTTTAGGATTTAGGGTTGGGGGTATAGGGTTCAGGATTGAGCGTTTAGGGTTTAGGGGGTTTAGGGTTGAGGGTATAGGGTTTACGGTTTAGGGTTTGGAGTTTAGAGGGTTTAGGGTTAACTACTGATTGCCATGTGATTTTTCACGCTGCGCTCGGCCTGAGCTTCTGCGACGAGGCAACCCTAACCCCTAAACCCTAAACCCTAAAGGGGGGTGGGGTTGGGGAGGGGGGGTGGGCGGGGGGGGGGGGGGGGGGTGGGGGGGGGGGGGGGGGGGGGGGGGGGGCGGCCCGAAACCTCGGCGGATACTATAGCAAAACTCTACTATTGCTTTAGCAAATTGTACGACCGGACCAGAAAAAGTTCACCCCAAAAGAATAGCCAGAAGCATGTGCGTCTGCTTGCTGAAGTTATATTGAATGCTCCTGTCAAGAACAATGCTTGGAGCCTGCGGGCCTTCTGCGACGCTTCGTGTTGAGCATCTGCCATTCAGAGCGTCTTTCGCATCGAAGGGGACAGCAGGAGTCACTGAGGGATTCTTGAGTTTTGCTGTCGCTCTTTGGCTCAAGCCCAGCTGCACCCTAAACCCTAACCCTAAACCCTAAACCCTAAACCCTAAACCCTGAACCCTAAACCCTAAACCCAAAACCCTAGTGTGACAGTGTGATTCCCTCACCTCAGTCACCCGGACCTTCGGATGGCCGCCACGGCGATAGGCCGCAATGCGGACAAGGACCGGCAGGGCTTGGGTCTTGATGGCTCTTGCTAGGGACATTAGGTTTAGGGTTTAGGGTTTTAGGGTTTTAGGGTTTTAGGGTTTTAGGGTTTTAGGGTTTTAGGGTTTTAGGGTTTTAGGGTTTTAGGGTTTTAGGGCTTTAGGGTTTTAGGGCTTCAGGGTTTCAGGGTTTTAGGGTTTTAGGGTTTTAGGGTTTTAGGGTTTTAGGGTTTTAGGGTTTTAGGGTTTTAGGGTTTCAGGGTTTTAGGGTTTTAGGGTGCCAGCAGTTAAATCTCTAAGAACTCTAAAAAGCGAAGTTTTGAACTCTCAGAAGGCTGGGAGGGTACTGGAGGCACAGCGACTCATGGTGGCCGTGTGAAGCTTGGGGTTCAATGGAGCCAAAGCTGCTCAGAAGAGCTTCACTACTAGTTGCTGAAGAACCCGAAAGAAAAAATGTACTCTTCCTTAAAAAGAGCTTCACTACCATTTGCTTAAGGACCCAGAAGGAAAAAAAGAATGCATTCTTCCTTAAAATGGCAATAAGTAGGGATTGTTTTTTTTTGGCGGGGGGGTCTTAACAACTAGTAGTTCACAAAGGCTACAAGTCTGTGGAGTTCTTTTCGCGCGTAATATCGGAGCACCTCTTTCACATATTCCCTCAGGGTTTTGAGCCAGTCTCATGCAAGCTCCTTGGAACGAGTGAGGCTCCATCTTGCCTTCTTTCGATGATCGCCTTAGGAAGTATATGAAAGCATAAGCCATTCAGAATGCTGAGGGGCTGCTAGGGATTCTTGGGGGGTTGGGAGGGTTTCGGTTAAGGGTTAAGGGTTTTCATTTCATAAGGGTTCACGCGGGGGAGGGGGGGGGGGGGGGGGGGGGGGGGGGGGGGGGGGGGAGGGGGGGGGGGGGGGGGGGGGGGGGGGGGGGGAGGGGGTACAGTCCCTCATTGACGAGGATACGGAGATTGGACCTGAGTCGTTTGGCCGCAACGAGCCAAGGCAAGACATGACGTCAGGTGCGGCCCTGAACCCTGGAAAACTAATGGCCCTGCAATGCCTCAAGCCTATCCCTAAGTAGGGTTTAGGGTTTAGGGTTTAGGGTTTAGGGTTTAGGGTTTAGGGTTTAGGGTTTAGGGTTTAGGGTTTAGGGTTTAGGGTTTAGGGTTTAGGGTTTAGGGTTATAATTACCCTACCAGCCCCTGTGGCAACGTTCTTCGATACCAGGCTTCAGGGTCAATCAGGGGGCCGTCATAACACACGCTGCCCGGAGGGTTAGGGCAGGGGTGAGTTTTTACGCCTGAACCAGGGTTCAGGGTTCAGGTTTAGGGTTTAGGGTTCAGGGTGCAGGATTTAGGGCTACTGTTATTCGCTGAAGTAACCCCCCTCCCCCCGGAAAAAATATAGTAAATGGGCGAAACATATTCTTACTTGTAAGGGCAGACCGGGATGTTTATCTATTCTTTTGGGGGTTCTTAAGCAAATAGTAGGCTATGGTTGTGGTTATCGATAGGCAGACCAACAACCAGTTCCTTTTTTGAAGCGGTTGCAAGAACAGTTATAGGCAAGTTGCAAAGGGAACGCTTTGGGCACGAGATGTGAAGCTTTGTCAGGGGGTCAAGTTGTCTAGCACCCAGAGATTGCGCCATCATTGTGACCCTGTTTACTTAGCTGGCTTCCCGGCGTTTATACTCCGTTTCAAACGGAAAGGGATACAAACCCCTAAACCTTAACCCCTATTCGCCACCGACTGTTTAAATCCGGTTAGGCCAGCAGATGGGCTGAAAGCATCGCCGGACATGCTGCCAGAAGTGTCCCGATGGCGACGCTCAGTCTTGAGATGGACAATGGACAGTGGCGACACACCATCCGCAACGCAATTCTTGCAAAATGTATTGGGGTCCCTCAACCCTACACCCTAAACCCTGCACGCTGAACCCTAAACTCTAAACCGAGGCTTGGTAAGGTGTAGGAACCCTGAACCCTAAACCCTGAAGCCCTTTTTCTTGACCCCTAACGCCTCAGCCGTGCAACCTAGGCAGAGGCCTGGAAAAGGGGGCGGGTTGGAGGTAAACGGTAGGGGGTAGGGGGGAGGGGTGGGACTCGGGGTCTTAGGGTAAGGGCTGGAGGGTGAGGCTTGTTGTGGTGGGGCAGGGGGTAGGCAGAGGCCAGGGGCAGGGTAGAAGGTGGCAGGGGTAGGGGGTAACGTAGAGTGTTCGGAGGAGGCACAAACGGAGGTAGGGGATAGAACGGTGGGCGGGGGTTCGGTGGGGGCGAGAGGGGTGAGGGGTAGGGGTAGGAGTAGGGGTCTTGGGGTATGGGATTGGGGCTTGTTGTGGTGGGGCAAGGGCACCAAAAAGGGCACCCTTTTATTCTTAGGCCACTCTTGGGTCTATATTGTGTAGCATATTCCCATATAATGACATGACACCGCGATATGCAAATCCCCTCAGACGCACGAAGCGAACGCATCCAACAGCCCCAAATGCAGGAAATACACGTGTGCGCCGCGTCTTCGCAACACCCAGCGACACAAGCCTCAGAAAGGCTCACGGGGCCTAGGCGGGAGAAAGACTTCGGGTACGGAAGGTGCACGAGACCTAGGCGAGAGAGTCTGGCGAGAGCGCGATTGGGGCACCCTCTTTGAGGCCAAAAGCACATGAAAAATGCGTTTCGCGAACTTGGCCCAAAAACCATGCGAGGAGGCCTGCCGCTCTCGGGCGCTGCACACGATCACGGCAATCTGAACTCTCTCTTGCCCTGGACAATGGAACCCCATGCAGTTGGCACACTGTTCGGGAAACAAATAAACACATAAAAAGCGAATAGTGTGCCATATATATATATATATACACATACAGATTGCAGCATCCAAGAGATCAGTAGCAACGAATTTTCATCTAGTCAAGAAACAAGACTTGTAATAGCGATAGCCATTGACACCCTACCCGCAGTTCAGAACCCTGCAGATGAGGACTGGTGGCACTTGGGATGAGCCTCTGCCTCTTTCACCTCATTGCCACCTATCCGCTTCCAGGTTGGCGGAATTCGGGCTTGGGTTTAGGGATTAGGGATTAGGGATTAGAGTTTAGGGTTAAGGGCTTAGGGGGTGTAGGGTTTAGGGCAATTAGGGGGAAGTCGGGTAGCTATAGTTGTAGCTGGGTAAATCTTGGAGGGCGTGCTGCTATCCCTATTTGTAGCTACCCCCTGAGCCTTCAAGCAGGGCATTTAGGGTTTAGGGGTTAGGGATTAGGGTTTAGGGTTTAGGGTTTAGGTTTAGGGTTTAGGGGTACTGCGTGGTGTTTCTCTTAACAGCATCTCTGCACACTTCCTCGATCGAGTCTGGGTTTGCCAGTGGAAGCCCGAAGCATTACCGCAATATGTAGGTCCTCAAACCCTAAACCCTAAACCCCAAACCCCAAACCCTAAACCAAAACCCCAAACCCTAAACCCTAAACCAGTACACTCCTTTCAAGGGCCCGCATGTTGCATCAACCCACCTCACCGCCCTCAGTATACGTCCGGTTCGGCCAAAACAGAAAGTAGGTAGGGGTTAGGGTTTAGGGTGCAGGGTTTATAGTCTACAGGGCTTAAGATTCATTATTAGCTTCCACTCTCTCCCCGTAGCCCTAGATTTGCTTCATGATTCAGGTCTTGATCATAGGGGGTCTAGGCGTAGAGATCATATGGGGTTGACGAACTCTTGCAGACCACCTCGTCTTCACCGTCCCCGTCAATCGGCCGCAGCTCAGCGATGGATTACCAAGATTATTGTTTTTCCTCTCTATCTCGCTTTCTCCTTTTCTTTCCCTCCCTCCCCTCTCTCCCTCTCTCCTCTCTCCCTCCCTCCCTCTCTTGGCCCGTTCAAAGGTCCTCGGTCGCGTGAGTTGGGTTCAGGGTTTCGGTTTTGGGTTTAGGGTTTAGGGTTTTACCCTGAAGGCACAAACGGGTGTACAATGCACTCGACGCGGCAGCACGAGGTACCATCACATGCGTCTCACGGTGTTCTTCGGCTTTGGCATCCCCTTCCTCATGCAAGGACTCAAGCCTTCAAAATCAGAGATGCCCTAAACCCTAAACCCTAAACGCTAAATCCTAAACCCTAAACCCTAAACCCTAAACCCCAAGAGTGGCATGGACCTTTAGGTATAATGTGAGGTTTTGTCCTCTTTCCCTATTAAAAGACATTAAATGCCCTTTGCTTGTAGCATCGGGTTTTGCTGAGCAAACTCATTCATCCTTGGAACCACGTGAAAGGGGGCCTTTCGCTCTTTTAAGAGAGAGAGAGAGAGAGAGAAAAAAAAAAACACACACACACACACACAAAAAGAGAAAGAGAAAGAGAAAGAGAAAGAGAGAGAGAGAGAGAGAGAAAGCGAGCGAGAGAGGGAGACAGACAGAGAGAGAAAGAGACGAGGGAACAAAATGGCAAGTCATTTCCCTACCGCCTTTTGCTCTTCTTTCGCCTCGTGGCTTTCTCACAAGTCAAAGTCCAAGTATGGAAAAGTGAACCACCGAAAAACATGAAAAAGAATAGAAAGGGAGAGATAATTAAAGGAGGGGCTTCCGCTCCTCTTTCCAACGCGTTTTTCATTACTGTACTCTCCTCATCTTTTCTCTTTGCTTCTTCTTTTCTGGCAATAGTGGCAGTGGAGAAGGTTTCTTTGCTGCCCTCTCATACAAACAGAGAAGAAAAAGGATAAATGATAAACCAAAAAAGAGGTCATGCCCCGGCCTATGCCCCTTTCTCCTATCTTCCTTGCTGCTTTTTCGTTGATCTACTCTGATGTTAAATGTCAGCGAAGGGGAAGAGCGGGGGGAGCGACTCTTTCCCAGTCTTTCTTCCTTCTCCCTCTCCCTCTCCTCTCCCTCTCTCCCTCTCTCCCTCTCTCCCTCTCTCCCTCTCTCCCTCTCTCCCTCTCTCCCTCTCTCCCTCTCTCCCTCTCTCTCTCTCTCTCTCTCCCTCTCTCTCTCTATCTCTCTTAAAAGAGCGAAAGGCCCCCTTTCACGTGGTTCCAAGGATGAATGAGTTTGCTCAGCAAAACCCGATGCTACAAGCAAAGGGCATTTAATGTTTTTTAATAGGGAAAGAGGACAAAACCTCACATTATACCTAAAGGTCCATGCCACATAAACCCTATAAACCCTGTAAACCCTATAAACCCTATAAACCCTGTAAGCCCGAAAAGCCCTGAAAAACCCTATAGACCCTATAAACCCGATAAACTTACCCTATAAACCCTATAAACCCTGTAAAGCCCTAAACGCTAAACTCTAAACCTAAACCCTAAACCCTTCAGGCTTCAGGGTTTAGAGTGCTGAAGGGCGATCCAAGTCGCTGGATGCTGATATCCCGGTCCGCGGTCGCGGGGGATTCCGCAGAAGCTGGCGGCAGGCCAGGACTCTCACTTGCATGGTCCCTGAATAGGGTTTAGGGTTTAGGGTTTAGGGTTTCGGGTTTCGGGTTTAGGGCCCTGAACCGGGGAACCCTCATATGCCCCTTATAGACCCTACAAACTCAGGGGCCCACGAATGTATGAACCCGAGCCCCCCCCAAAATCACGGCCCGATACGGCTAGACTTCCAGGTATAGTACGAGTAGCCCATGTTTTCTTGGTTTAAGGTTCTGCAGGGTTAGCCTGAACTCCAAAACCCTCAACCCTCAACCCTAAGCCCCAAACCCTAAACCCCAGACTCCAAGCCAAAGAGCCAAGATCCCGGGTCTTGTACGGACACCCCGAGATCTTCCAAAGGGTCACTCCAGGCTCCGAAGATTGGGCTTCGGGGTTAAGGGTTAAGGGTTTGGGGCATTACTATTATTATTATTATGATTATTATTAATATTATTATTGTTGTTATTTTCATTGTTATTATTGTTATTATGTTGTTTTTAACTTTTACTACTATAAGAATAATTGTTACTATGTATATATCATAATATATATATATATATGTATGTATATGTATTGCTCATTTTTTGTTTTTCACGGTTTGTGGGGAAGGGAAGAGTGGTCGTCTGAAACCCTGAGCGCAAAAGGGACATCCGCGTCGCTCGGGACTTGAAGCCGTACGGCCCAAGGTTGCAAAACACACCCACTGTCCCCTAAACCCTAAACCCCTTAGGGGCTGAAGACCCAAGCTGAAAAAAGGTTATAACCTTTTACTTGTAACAGGATTGTATAGAACCAAAAAGGTTGAAGGTTAACTACCCAGCCCCTAACCCTAAACCTAAAACCCTAAGCCATAAACCCTTAACCCCAAGACCCTGTAGAAAGTTTCAGGGTCAAAAAACCTGAGGTCACGTCCAAATGCCACCCGGCATTGGGGTCTGCAGGGCTTGCAGTGTTGAGTTTTTTTGGGGGGGTTACAGGGTGCCCTGAGGGTTTGTAGGGCTTGCGCACTAGCCCTCAACCCTCAACCCTCAACCCTAAACCGTAAACCTTAAAACCCAAACACGGCGCCACCTGCAGAAGTTGGCGCCGGCTGCGATGGGCTTGCCGCAGCGCGCGCACACCGGCGCGCCCATGGCCTGCGTAAGGCACCGAACTTGGGATTTCGGGGTTTAGGGTTTTTAGGGTTTCAGGGGCTTAGGGTTGAGGTGTTTAGGGGGGCAGTGGAGGAGTGTATCCCTAAATCAAGTACTCAAACATCCAAAATACCTAAACCGGCCACACCCACACCTCTCCTGAAGGTACACAGAAGGCCAATGCTCGCACCCCTCTGCACGCCTACGCGCAAAGTCCAGAGGGCTCATTCAGGGGTAGGTTCACAACGACGCAGATGCAAAGCGAACCATTTGCAAGGCACAGGCCGCCCAACTCCACTGCGGTTTAGGGTTGAGGGCTTAGGGTTAAAGGTTTAGGGTTTAGGGTTGCCCCCTGAAGAGCCAAGATACACCTATACAGCCTACACACCTATACAGCATCCCTCAAGATGCTGCCTTACCTATCTGCCCCAAACCCTGACCCTCGACCCTCAAACCACAACCTAAACCCCTCTCGACCCTAAATCCCTGAACCATGAAACCCGAAACCCTGAACCCTAAACCCTAAACCCTACTCCTGACCCCTGCACCCACTCAGCCCTGGACCTCTAAACCCCCCAAAACCCCGAAACCGTGAACACCCGAAAGGCCCTGAACCCTGAACACCCAAAACTAAAACTTCTTCTTCTTAAGAGCCCCCCCTCCATTGTTTTTGAAACTATTCTTCTTCTTAAGGGAAATATAGCGATTGTTGTCTTCTATTTTTTTTGGGGGGGGTTCTTAAGCAAGTAGCAGAAAAGCCCACACCCCTAACCCCTAACCCCTAACCCCTAACCCCTAAACCCCTAAACCCCTAAACCCCTAAACCCCTAACCCCTAAACCCCTAAACCCCCAACCCCAAACCCTAAACCCCAAACCCCAGCTGCCGCCTCCATGGGCTCGAAGAAGTCCAAGTTGCTGGCGCCCGCGCCGAAGGGGGGCGGCAAGTCTTGGAGCTCGGGTCCTGCCGATTTTGGGGCTATTGGGTTTGGGTTTAGGGTTTAGGGTTTAGGGTTTAGGGTTTAGGGTTTAGGGTTTAGGGTTTAGGGTTTAGGGTTTAGGGTTTAGGGTTTAGGGTTTAGGGTTTAGGGTGTAGGGTTTAGGGTTTCGAGCTAAACCCTAACACCCAAACTTCCCCAAACTTTCCCCAAACCCTATAGCCTATACCCTATACCCTAAACCCCAAACCCAAAGGCCCAAAAGAGAGGGAACCCCCTCGCAGCACGGCTCCTACGCCCAGGGAGGTCTCCGCGGGCCGCCGCCACCTTTTCCAGGGTTTAGGGTTTAGGGTTCAGGGTTTAGGGTTTAGGGCTTAGGGCTTAGGGCAAAGCAAACCGTTTATAGACCATGTAGTCCTGCATATAATCGACATATTCTGCATCTATGCTAAAGGAAGAGCTTGAGGGTTGAGGCTTTAGCTGAGGCTTGTGTGTTGCTTTTGCTTATCCACTCCGCGCAACCTCCGGCGCCTCCTCTACAAGCTTAGCATCTACGGGTACTTACACGGTCCCTTAATATATGGGTCCTCAAAACGGTGCCTCTTATATACCCCATAGATACCCTATACACACCCTGTAAGGGCGGTAAAGGACCGTATTGAGGGCCCACATACCCCTAGATTACAGTAGAAAGCCACATGAAGGAGCCCCACAGCAACCGAAACCCTAAGCCTTACACCCCAAACCGTGTAGGTCCTAAGCCCCAACCCTAAACCCTACACCCTACACCCTAAACCCTTTACCCTAAACCCTAAACCCCAAACCCTAAACCCTAACCCTAAACCCTTAAAGCCCGAAACCTTGGTCTTGGGCCCCAGCTCCTCAAACGGATCGAACTTTGCCTTGGCCCAGCTGCGCTTCAGGTCTCATAGGGTTAGAGTTTGGGGTTTAGGGTTTAGGGCTTGGGGTTTAGGGTTTGGGGTTTAGGGTTTAGGGCCATAAAACGTGAACATAGAGCACCGTGGGAGTTCTTCCCAGAGGTGAAACAGCAGGGCGAGTGAGAAAGCTGCTGAGGCCTGCACCGGCTGGTAGTAGCCTGGGCTTCTGGGTTTAGGGTTTCGGGTTTAGGGTACAGGGTTTTGTCGGCTTCTTGGGGAATGCCGAGGTTTAGTGGCGTTGGTAAACCCAATCAGGGTTCAGGGTTTGTGCAAGTTCCAATCTCTCAGTATGTGAAGACGTCGTGCTGCAAACATATGGGCTCTTTGCGCCCCTGTAATTATAATGCTGCAAGCACGCGCCATGAATAGAAGCATTACAAGTGCGTGATAATGGTAGCCCAAAACCCAAAACCCTAAACCCTTGTCTTCGCCCAAGAATGAAGCCCTAAACCCTATAGCGCGCACGGCGGCAGGCCTCCGCCCAAAAGATACTCGGACCCCTACGGACGTACCCCGAATAGAAGCCTAAGGTTCCCTTAACATACTCCTACCATGGCGCCTAGATTTTCTTGGGGGACCCGTTAAAGAAGCGTCCCCGAACCCAAAGGTGCAATTTGAGGCTTCCAAGGTAGAATCCCATGAGACAACTCACGCAGAAACCCGAACCCCTAACGAACCCTAAGCCCTAAGCCCTAAGCCCTAAGCCCTAAGCCCTAAGCCCTAAGCCCTAAGCCCTAAGCCCTAAACCCTAAACCCTAAACCCTAACCCCATAAAGCCGACACCAATGAGGGCCAGGCGTGCAGCTCCCTGGCGCCATCTCGCAAAAGGATCCTGCAACGCAGGATGAAAGGAAAGCTGAGTCTCAGGATCTGCGGGTTTAGGGTTTAGGGTTTAGGGTTTAGGGTTTAGGGTTTAGGGTTTAGGGTTTAGGGCTAGGGCTTAGGGCTTGGGGCTTAAGGATCCGGATGGAACTTCCAGGCTTTCGCAACAAGTCTGATGCCTAAGTGGCCCAGCCGGTCTCAAGTGACTCCACAGTTGCCAGAAGACTTGACGTGGGTTTAGGGTTTAAGGTTTAGGGTTTAGGGTTTCGGGCTTCGGGCTTGAGGGTTAAGGGTTAAGGGTTTAGGGTTTGGGGTTTTGCCCTCTGAATGTCGGTTTAGGCTTTTTAGGGTGCCCGATTTAGTCCGGCACCCTCAACAAGATGCCTAAAGGGGACCCTCGTTTTCGAGAGCTACCCATGTATGAAGAGGGTTCAAGATGGGGTTTAGGGTTTAGGGTGGAAGACTTGCAGGAAATCGGGAGATGAGATGATTTCTTTCTCGGCCTTTGTAGAGCCGGCGGTCTATATTAAGTCTTTGGGCTCAGATATGGCTCATCGTTCCGTCTGTTTCTAGTCGAAGAGGATGTTCCCCAGGCTCTGGGAAGTGTGTGCAGCGCTTCCCTGTGTGTTGATGCGTGCTTGTCGATGCACACTACAGTATCAGTGGTACAAGCACAACATCCGCAGCCATATTGCTGCTGCATGAAAATGTGACATGTCAAAGCCGTCACAGACCCTTGCTCATGCCAACCCACTCCCCTAAGATCAAAACCCCCCACCCCCAGCTTAGGAATCTTTTGCTCCGAGACGGCGGGCAGCCGTGGCACTTTCTTCGGATCCAGGGATCCGGGTGCAAGGTTGTAAAGAGAGCCCTACCCTAGGGGTTTAGGGTTTAGGGTTTCGGGTTTAGGGTTTAGGGTCCCTACCTGTGACCCTAAGCCCTAAGCATGCTTCAAAAGTAGCTGCCTGGGGTTCACATTCAGCTCGCCCCCCTTCTCTGCCTCTGCAGTCCTAGCTTAGGGTTTAGGGTTTAGGGTTTAGGGCTAGGACATCAGCCCTGGATCCTCCAAGGTCGTCACTCACCTACCCTCACGAAAGCTGCACTCGAAGTTCGTCACTTGCTCCGTGAACTGCCCATCCCGCGTCTTCAGGCCTCTATGCAGGGGTTTAGGGTTTAGGGTTTAGGGTTTAGGGCTTAGGGTTTAGGGTTTAGGGCTTAGGGTTTAGGGTTTACGGGGGAAACTTGTAGTTTCAGCCTGCGCCATCAACCCAGAAGCCTTAAAATCTAACTCTGAACCCTCAAACCCTAAACCCTAAACCTCAATGCCTTGACCTTAAGCCCTATATCCCAAACTGCCCTGAGCTGAGAGTGTTGGTGTTGGACTGCTTCATCATGAAAGCCGCCATGCTTGTGGGGTCAGCTATATGCAGTCTGCGGACTGCAGTCGCTCCAAACCTGGCTTTAGGTTTAGGTTTTGGGGTAAACCCTGAATCCTAAACCCTAAACCCTAAACCCTGAACCCTGAACCCTTAGCTCTAAAAACCCTCAAGCTTCCGGATCGCCCAAACCCCTGAAGCGCTAAAACCCCAACACCCCAAACCCGCACCCCAAGTTCCCAAAGAGCCCAATACCCCTTAACTAAGAAATACACCTTAAACCATCTAGGGATCCTGAACTAGACCCAGGAGTAACCTAGGAATAAAAGGGGTGCCCTTTTTGGATTTAAGGGGATTCTAAGGGAACCCCAACCCTAAAAAACACGGGAAAAAGTGCCTACACCGGTCCTAGTAGGGACCCTTAATAATCATAATGAATGCTCCTTAAGGAATACACCTTAAACTTAAACCATATAGGGATCCTTAATACGCCTTTAAGGTCCTAAACCCTAATCCCTAATCCCTAAACCCTAAACCCTAAACCCTGTTCCTGAATTAATAGGGGTCGTGGGCTCCCTGGGTTGGGAGTGGGCCCTCTGGTGGCGCAGCCTAAACCCTAGCCGGTTAAAAGCCTCGGAGCACGTTTAGGGTTTAGGGTTTAGGGTTTAGGACCTAACCCAAATCAACCGAAACGACCCCCAACCACGGGAGAAGAAAAGGAGCACTAACGTAATCAAACAGTTGCCCGCCACATTCACTCCCCCACTGCCCACTCCCCACTCCCCCCTAAACCCTAAACTCTGAACCCTAAGCCCGAAACCCTAAACCCTAAACCATCTGAGTCCTCGCATGACGAGATATTCCCTGGCTTTCCGCTTCTGGGCCTGTCGGCTCGTGCCGATGTAGGGCTAGACTTGGATAACCCCATTTAGGGTACTTATAACTTGGTAGCCCATGTACCATCAAATTGTAATAGGGTACCACTGGGCGACCAAGATAACCCTACTTCTAACTACCCATAGGGCTATAAGTAGGGTTAGAAGTAGGGTGAAAAGTAGGGTTATAAGTATGGTAACTATATACTTCTAACCCCATTTGATGTACTTATAACCCTACTTCTAACTACCCATGAACCTCACAGCAGGGCAAACAGGGCAGGCCTCCCCCAACCTCAGCTCGAAGCTCTAAACCCTAAACCCCAAACCCCCAACCCTAAACCCTAGACCCTCAAGGTCAACACAAGAAGAAGAAGAAGACCTCACCAACCCCATGGGCCAAGGAACCTTTTTTTGATAGCCGTCTTCTGCCGTAGAAAAGGGAAGCTCCACATTTCTTGTCAGGGTACATTTAGGATAAGCCGAGGTGATCCTCATTCCTGACAGTCAAAAGTATGCAAGTCCTAAATATGGTGACGTCGCTAAAATCTCATGAACGGCAACGCAGAACATGCACGCCTCGACCAACTTCTGCTTGGCTTCTCGCTTCCGCTTCTTCCGCAGCGCCGCGGAATCAGTCGAGGAAGACGACGAAGAACCTCGGCCACTGGGGGTTTAGGGTGGGGTATCTATTTTATAGCGGGATATGTAGTGGTTCGTATTGGGGTATATAGGGACTATCCGCTGACGCCCCGTCTATGCCCTGGCCGCCCCCACCCCCACCGCTCCTTCTCTGAAATCGGCGGCACTGGCGGTAGCCGTCAAATATAAAGGTGTAAAGGCAACAAACAAAGAGTCCGCCGGCCTTTATAAAGGCCGCACGCCAAACCTGACCAAAAAAGCATTGGAGAACCATGGCAAGCCAGGCAGCTCGAAGAAGAGGAGCTTGACTTCCTTGACGGAAGCGCATATAAAAACGGCTTCGGTCCACGGTGTTGAGGGTTAAGGGTTTCGGGCTTTAGCCCTAAACTTTAAACAAGAAGCCCTTAACCCTAAAGGGGACAAAAGCCCTGGATTTTACAAACAAAGACGCATCTTTGGGCCGTACCCTGGTAGTCTGTGGGGTTACCAAGCCCACCCCCCCCATGATAAGTTTCAGAGTCGTTACGGTGTAGTTCTATGATTTCGAGACCCCCGCTACCTCATAAGCTCTCTAAATTCGGGTCCTTTTGGAGGAGCCCTTCTAAGGGTGCCGTACTGCAAAATTGGGGCACACAAAAAAGGGACCCTAATTAGCCCTAATTTATTAGCCCTAATTTAGACAACTCGCCACTTACTGGTCAAGCAGCTTCTTCTTTTTCTTCTTGCCTTTCTTCTCCTTTCCCTTCTGCTTCTTCTGCGAGGCTCAGGGCGTCAGTATCCCGTTGGTGCAAGTGCTGTGGTTCGTGGCCTGCCCCTAAACCCCCAAAAAGTACCTTGCAGGCCACGATAGCCGTACCATAATAGGAGCCATTCCCAATTCCAGACACCCTTTCATAAGCCAGTGAAGTCCCGACGCGTAAGCCAGCTAAGTGTTGGGGGTGTCGCTGCGAGGCCAATTTTCCATAAAACCGCCAGGACCTTGCCTGGTGCCAAATCGGTGCGCCATTTTGCGACCGGGCGTGCAAAAGTAATTCCACTATGCGTGGAGGACTGTGACCTTTTGCCATCCTTCCTCACGGATAGAGGGCCCTCTGTTCGCAGCCATTCGACGTGACTCGCAGGGTGTGGGTCAACTCTGCCGGGGAATTCACCTCCAGAACCCACTCGCCCTCCAAGACCCTTTGATGATTCTGCTCTGCTTCGTAAAGCTCGAAGTCCTTCAATGTCAGCGTGAGCGAGACCAAGGCGCTTTGGCTTTCCGCAAAGTTCACGCGCTCGAAGCCGACCAAGCGCTTGCGGAGCACATCTTCCGGGGGACGGAGAAAGAACAACACCGAAAGAGCCCCAGGCGTATCACGGAAGGCCGTTCGATCAAGGCGCAGCTTCAGCTGGCATTGGCTTATGTCCTCCCAGGTGTACTTGAAGCTGTCGTAGGACAAGCCAAAGCCGAAGGGGTAGACGACCCACTGATCCTCCACAAAGCGATACCCACGTCCAGGGTACTTCGCGGATGGCTGGGCCGGGAATCTGTAGTCATTCATGGGAAGGTGCTCCAAATACTCGTCACGGTAGAAGGTCTGTGGCAGTCGCCCACTGGGCGATCGCTCGCCCACCAGCAACTGTGCCAGGGCTGTTCCGCCCTCCTGCCCTGGGTAGCCCATCCACAGAATGCCGGCCAAGTTTGGCATGTCCTTCACATGTGCCAAGTCCAGCGGACCGCCGCTGATGAGGACCAGCACCACAGGAAGACCCCAGGAGGCGGCGGTCTCCAGCAGGCTTTGCTGGCCTTTTGCCAGGCGGAGGTGCGGACGGTCGCAGCCCTCGCCTTCCAAGCAGCCCTCGGCGCAGAGCTTCGAGTACACCGGGCGCATGTCCGGATCTTGAACCTCGTCATCCTCCCCCGTGAGTCCACCCACCACAACTACCGCATCCACGTCCGGCTTTTCGACCTGCGGGCTTGTGCCGCAAAGGCCCATCTCCTCCCCCGGGGTCACCACCTCCGCCACCTTCTTTAGGCCCTCAAGAGGCGACGTCACCTGCACCGGCCAGGCCTCGTAGTTCCCCAACAAGCGCTTTGTAGCATTGCGCAGGGGCCCAAGCAGTGCCAAGCGCAGACCCTTCTGCAATGGCAGCCTGCCGTCGTTCTTGAGCAGCACAGTGCTCTGCAGAGCTGCATCGAGAGCCATCTCTTTGTGCCCTGCTGAAACCTCGCTCCATGTTGGATTCCACCTGGGCTTCGGGTCGAACTCGCCCAGGCGAAAGCGTACACGCAAGGCATCCTTCACAGCAGTCGTGAGCAATGCATCCATGGCACCACCTGGTTCGGCATACCGCTTGAAGAAGCCTGGGCTGCAAGACACGTCCGTTCCCGCATCCAAGGCTGCCTCGATCGTGGCCGCGGGCGTTGACTTGTACTTCTGCAAGGCGTACATGTCGGAAATCGAGTCGCAGTCTGTGACCACCACACCTTGGAAGCCCCAGGTGTCCCGCAGCAACTTGCGCAGAAGGCTTTTGTCGCCACAGGACGGCACTCCATTCACCTGGTTGTAGGCGCACATCACCCCCATTGCCTCAGCCTTGGCACACGCCTCCCATGGCTTGGCATAGGACTCTGCAAAGTCCCTTGCCTTAGTAGCCCAGTAACCATGTTATAATGAGGGCACCCTTTTTTGGTTCGTTACTTTATAAGGGAACCCAAAACCAAAAACAAAAAGGTAAAGGGTACCACTGGGCTGCCATGTTGCTGTGACGTGAGCATCCTCATTGTGACGGCTGAGGTTGGACTGCCCGGGCAAAAGATGTCGCATAGACGACGAAGTGTTCAGCTTTGTCGGTCCTCCTTCAAAAGAGTAAGCTGCGTAGTGCTTGCAGGATGCTGCTGCCTGCGGCCAGCCCCCATCTGCGCGGTGCTGAATGCCCTTGACATACTCCTCCGCAAAGGCCGCAGTGAGCTTGGGGCACTCGCCGGGCGTCTCTTGTCCCCGACCCCACCGGGGGTCGCGGAAGAGGTTCACATTGAACTGCAGCACCAAGCCGCCGTAGCGGCCCTTGTACCGGCCCCACGTCACGCCAATCTCCTGCATGAAGCGGGCCTCGCGGCCGACCGCCTGCCCCACCGCGCGGAAGAGGCTCCGGTTGAAGGAGGCGGCCATGGACACCACCTGCGGGAAGCTGGTGGCTTCTGGCTTCCCGTCCCGCAACAGTACGCCGTGCGCCGCTTCGCGGATGTAGTTGTAGGACTCCAAGCCGAGCCGTTCGATGGCTGGCACCCCGCCGAAGAGGTCGTTGCTAAGCTGCAGGATCTTTTCCTTGGTAGCCCAGTAATCATATTCTAAGAAGATATGATCACCATTCTTATTTTTGGCTTGGTTACTTTATAAGGCAACCTAGAGCCAAAGAAAAACGGGTAGAGGGTACCACTGGGCTACCAAGTGTCCTCCGGCGTCATCTCCTTCACCAGCAACTCCACACGCTCCTCTAAACCCCTCGTGGCATCGCACCAATCGAAATCCCCGCAGCTGGAGATCGAAGTCCTGATGTCGAAAAACGTCTCTTTGCCACAGGCCAGTGCAAGCCACGGTGCAAGCCAAGTCAGCCACATAATGGAAGCCATCTCGAAGTGAAAGGGGGGGGGGTTCTTATGGGTTCCTGTTGTCACCGTCTTTTCGTGTCTCTTCGCGGATAGTTTGAAGCCCTGTTTAGCTCTTGTAGCTTCTGTCCTGCTGCTTGCGAGATGCATGCTGATGCTTGGTCCCTGGCGAAGACAAAGGGAACTCCTGTCGCGTCTTGTGAGGCAGCCCCTGCTGGAATAACCTGAGCCCTTTATTCTTTGAATGCGGCTGATCCGGGGATACCTCTCCCAACGCCAAAAACCCCTAACCCTATACACGCGAAACCCCTAAACCCCGAAACCCCTACACCCCTAAACCGTAGCCCTAACCCCTATAAACCCATAAACCCTGTCCCTAAACTCTAAACCCGAAACCCGAAACCCGAAACCCCTAAAACCCCTAAACCCCCCCAAATAAGGAAGCGGGCACTGCGGCCTTTTCTTTCTTGCCTTTGCTGTCTCCTGGAGCTGGGGAGCTGGGACTTTACAGGGTTTAGGGTTTAGGGTTTAGGGAACCAAAAGACCCCAATTGCGGGAAGCACAGAGACTCCCAAAGGTTTAGCGTTAGGGTTACAGGGTTTACAGGGTTGGGGTTCATGGCGTTCATGGGGTTCACAGGGTTTAGGGATATGGGGTTTGCAGGCTTTGTAGGAGTAAGAGGTTTTTGGGTTTCGGGTCCTTTCTTCTTCTCCTTTTTCGGCTTCTTCTCTGACTTCCCTTCCTTTATCTTTTGCTTCTTCGCAGAGTCCTGCAGATGTAGCTCTGGGAGTGCAGAGGGTTTAGGGTTAGGGTTAGGGCTGGTGCCCAACATCTTTTTTGGAGGTTACCTCTAGGAATCCTACAGGGGGTACCATAGTAAGCTCCTACAAAAAGTCAGCGTCGAGTTCCTCAGGTCCTCCGGTAGGGTTTAACTTCTTCGGATAGGTGGAGGACCTATAAAGTTACAGTCATCAGGATTATGGTGCTTGTGGGTTTTTTTTCGGGCCGGGAAGGGGGGTGGGTGGGTGGGTGGGTACAAGCTGGTACTGACCACATCTGTGAAGCTCTCGACAGAAAGGCGGGGAATTGCGAATGCGAACTCGTCATCAGCTTGCCTGCAACGGCAGCCTACCGCTCGGCTAGTGAAGAGGACAACTTGTGCAGCATTTGTTGGCAAAATCTACACTAGGTGGAGAACAGACTGGTGCCCTCTCATGGCTTGCAAAGACTAGAAGCTGTGGCACACGACCCGAACACTGCATGCCCGCTCACGGAACCCTTTACATGAACTTCGCATAACCTCAACACTGCCTTGTAGTTGCCCTAAACCCTATACGTTACACCCTAAACCCTAAACCCTAAACCCTGAACCCTAGACCCTAAACCCTAAAACCAAAACCCTAAACCCCTCCTCCGGCTCACCCTGGTCGCTCGAGGGCTCCGAGCCATCCGACATGGCTTGGATCTTCTTGCGGCTGAACTCTGAAGGGATTTAGGGTTTAGGGTTTAGGGTTTAGGGTTTAGGGTTTAGGGCAACTACAAAGGTTTTTTGGGGGTAACTTAAACGACAGAGAACCTACAAGTACCAAGAATGGTCATGAATAAGCTAGGCCCCCATGTACAATTGAGGTTTTGGGAATTGGGGTGCAGGGTCTGGGCTGTGTAGGGTCAGTCTCTGGCAGCGGGTCAGGGTTGCTGTAACCTCCTCAGGCTCTTGCCCGCAAAGGACCCTTAGCCCTCAGCCACTTAGGGAACCGTAACCCTAAACCCAAAACCCAAAACCCTAAACCCTAAACCCTCAACCCTAAACCGCATAAGGCTACGGCTTCCTCCCCTGAGTGAAACGTTTGGCCTTGTGTTCTTGCTGCGACAAGGACAGCGCTGCGAAGGAGAATGTGGGAAAGGGTTCAGGGTTTAGGGTTTAGGGTTTAGGTTAGGGTGCAGGGTTTAGGGTTTAAGGTGTTTGGGTTTAGGTCTGTAGGCCTCGGAGCGTGAACATTGCGATGAAAAGGAGGACACCCCAGCCCCAGATGTTCTGTTCCTGCTCCCAGGCACAAGTCAATCCCAAACCCCCTTAAACCCAAAACCCTAAACCCTAAACCCTCTGAATCCTTAACCCAACCCAAACCAATCCTCAGAGCCCAAAAGGGACGAAGCTACGGCCTTGCGGTCCAAGTGCTCCGGCCAGGACCGCTGAACGTTGCCCGCTGCCTTTCGTGTCTCAAGGGGTTTAGGGTTTAGGGTTTAGGGGTTCCCCACTGAATAGCCCGGCGAACTTGCCTTAATTCAGGGGGCCCCTACTGAAAAGGGTGCAACATTAAACTCTGCAGTGTGCAAGGCAGCGATCAGCTTCTGAAATCTCGCTTGGGTCGGGCTACCAGAGGTTCCGAATACCAGCACCTTGGATTAGCACCCCCCCAGGTTTCTGATTCAACTTCCCTAGCTTGTGCCGCCATTTGGGGAAGTTCACGGAAAGCTGGCGCGTGTGGAATGACGGAATTCCACACCCATTTACCGGACCTTAGAAACGCATGTCGAACGCCCCCGGGGTTTTCAGTGTCCAGTTGACCCCAAAAGCGCAAACCCGAACCCTGAATCCTTGCCAACCATAGGGCTGTAGGACTGTAGGGCTTTGGGTCGAGGAAGCACCCCGCATGGCCTCTTGCACTGGGAAGGTCGGCAAAGGGACCTCCAGTTGTCTGCCAAGACGCGCCGGGATCAGAGGTTTGGGACTGGGTTTTTAAGATTGAAGCGAAGAGACTTTGTGTATGAGTTTGGGGTACCCCTTCGAAACCCCCCCCCCCAAGATACTGCTCTCCCCAAAATAGGCACTCCCCAAAAGGGTACGGGTAACCCGAATTTTCAGAAACCCGCTTATGGCGTGTTAAGGTCCTCCTGCAAATCGGCAGAAGCGTCTTGAAACCAAACCCTAAATCCATAAATCAGATTAGATCAAACAAATAATGGAAATTTATTTTATGGTGCATTACATTTTGATAAAGTATCAACAACAGCCCCCCCCCCCCCCCCTCCCTCACCCAAAACGCCTGAAAGCCCTGGCATCAGTGGCCTTCGCCGGCGGTGGCCTGAAGTCTGCTTCCTCCGCCACAGGGGGTTTTAGGTTCGCCCGCGACCCTAAGCAAAGAACGCCACAACTTGGGATGTTCCCCACTGTACTAAAAGTCCTTAAGACGGGGCCCTAATAGGGGGGACGATAATCCCTACAAAGGACTGTTTAGTATAACGGGGAACGTCCCCAGCCACAACTGTTGAGACATCCCTCCCCCGGGTGATGGCAGAATCGTTCAGGATTTCGGGCTTGGCAAGAAAAGTTACAATGCGAACAAGGCCTGCTAGTACGGGGAGGGAGGGAGGAGAGAACCCTGAACCCTGAACCCTAAACCCTAAACCCTGAACCCTAAACCCTAAACCCTAAACCCTAAACCCTAAACCCTAAACCCTAAACCCTAAACCCTAAACCCTAAACCCAAGAGAGAGAGGGCAGTTTAGGGCAGATGAGGGCATTTCAGGGCATGGGGCTCCGGCTTGGCCTAGGAATTCATCAAACTGGGTTTAGGGTTTAGGGTTTAGGGTTTAGTCATTGCTTGCTTGAAGGGGACAGTTTGCAACTGCGGCTGCTCCGGGCCAAGGATTTCTCGTGCTCGGGTTGAGGGTTGGGCTTGGGGTTTGGGGTTTGGGGTTTGGGGTTTAGGGTTTAGGGTTTAGGGTTTAGGGTCTGGGGCTTGGGGCTTAGGGTTTAGGGTTCAGGATTCATGTAGGGCTAGAGTTTAGAGTCTTCAACGCCCATAAGAAGCACGAAGCCATAAAGCTGAATCCATCCTCTTCCGAGTAGAAGCCGAAAACCCTAAAGCCTGTCCTCGTCTGCCATGGCCACCCCGGCTATACGCGGAGGTTTGGGGTTAGGGTTTTTAAGGGTTTAAGAGGGTTTAGGGTTTAGGGTTTAGGGTGTAGGGTTTAGGGTGTAGGATTTAGGGTTTAGGGTTTAAGGGGTTGCAGCCTAAGGTGAGTTTAGGGCTTAGGGTTTTGAGGGCTTATGAGGAGACAGGACTTCGTCCTGAATCCTGGCAACCTTGCGCCCCATGCACTACGAGAATCAACTCGAAAGGCCCGGTCTTCTCAGGGTGTGAGGTTTGGGGGTTGCTTGGAGGTTCATGGCACATATCAACCAATTACAACTATAGTTCTAACCCACTTGTAAGCTCCTCAAGTGCCCTAGTATGGCTATAATTGGGTTAAGTTAAAAAGTACAGTTGGGGTTTGGGGTTTGGGGTTTGGGGTTTGGGGTTTGGGGTTTTATGGCTGAGATCGTGACGCCCCTAGGCTTCGTAGGGTTGGGCGTTCAGGACGTAGTGGCTTTGGGTTATAGCTTGCGGCTTTCGGTTGCTGCCTAGACCCTAGACCCAAACCCTAGAACACATCTTCCCTTGGTCCGGAGATGGAATGGGCGCGGGGACCCTCTCCTCATGAGCCATGACCGAGGGCCATCAGGCAAAGGACTTGGGATTGAAGGCATTAGGGCGTTGCCCCCAAACCCTAACCCTAAACTCCTAAACCCTAAACCCTAAACCCTAAACCCTAAACCCCTAAAACCCATAAACCCAACTCCACCCTAACCCTAGAGCCCGAAAACCTATAAAGCCCCAGCCCCAGATCTAATTCAAGTAGAGGATTGGGGTGTGTTTACGGGCTTCGGGTTGCAAGGCTTTCTCATGCTTTCGCCATCAGAATCGCCATGAGTTTAGGGTTTAGGGTTTAGGCGCCGGGCTTCTTTAGCAAGGACTTGGTGGCTCCAGGAGCCCAGGGCCCGGGTCGGGGTCTTCGCAATCCCCGAGGCCTCCAATTTTAGGCCTAACGCCCTACAATTGACGCCCGGGTTTTGCTTGGGGGGGGGGGCTGTTTTGCCAGGTCTTTTGGAGTTGTGGCCAGGGTTTCCCCCTTTTTTTCCGGGGGGTTGGGGGGGGGGGGGGGGTGGGGGGGGGGTGGGGGGGGGGGGGGGGGGGGGGGGGGGGGGGGTGGGGGGGTGGTTGGGGGGGGGGGGGGGGGGGGGGGGGGGGGGTGGGGGGGTTGGGGGCAGGGTGGGTGGGGGGGGTGTGGGGGGGGGGGGGGGGGGGGGGGGGTCGGGGGGGTGGTGGGCAATGGGGGGGTTGGTTCTGTCCAGTTTTTCCCAACATCAGGATTGGCAGGCTTACCCTAAAACCCTAAACCCTGTACCCCTAAACCCTAACCTCCCTAAGGCCTCAACCCTAAACCTAAACCCCTAACCCGACCCTAAACCCTAAAAACCCTAAAAACCCCTAAACCCTAAACCCTATAAACCTAAACCCATAAACCCTGAGCCTGCAACTATAAACCCAAACAAAACAGCGACTCGCGAGCTTGCAGAAGCTGGTTGAGGTTTTTGGGGTTTAGGGTCTGCAGGAATTTTCGGACCTAAGGGCTTGAGAAGCGAAGGGCTTTTGGGGGCTTAAGTGCCAGGGGTCTATAGGAAAGGCATCAGGGCTTTAGCCATGAAGCCCTAAAGCCCAACCTAAACCCTAAAACCCTAAACCCTAAGCCCTTGACCCTAAACCCTAAACCCTAAACCCTACACCCCAAGCCTCAACCCTAAACCCCCGTGCAAGCCAAAGTCATGCACCCTCAATCCTCCAACCCAAGCCAAGCGTGTAACAGAAGTGTCATGCACCCTCAATCCTCAAACCAATCAGTGTAGCCGAAGCAGTGCAAGACCAAAGTGCCCTGCAGACCACTCCTGAGCTTTCTACAAAAACCGAAACGCTAGCACCGTCGCTAAAAAAATACTTTTTCAATCGACAACACTATGACGTTTTCAAGGAACCACATAACGAATACCATTTTTTCTCCTGCCCAAAAGGATTCCCCAGAACAGACCTTGTCAACCCAACTGCGCCGTTTTTCCGGTAAAAACACCATTCTGCCCTGTCCTTCCCCACCCCCCCCCCCCCCCCCCCCCCCGGAAAAAAAACAACTAAGCCCCGTAAGCTCCGGACACGCTACTTTAACTTAAAAGATAAAAAACCATTTTATCTGCAAACCCGTGAAAACCTGTTTACGCGCGACCGTGACATGTAACACCAAAACGTGCTTTTCGCCTGGGAAAAACCACTAAAAAAAGGCTTCCCACAACCGCAAACTCGACAAAACATTCGCTCCAAACGTTCGGACGGTGCGCGACATTGGCCCCTGCTATCGAAACAATGTCATGCAGAAATCGTGCTTTTACCTCGACAAAACTAACAAAACAACCCAAAAAACCAGCCTGCTACGGCGCGGGTCGTTTCGCGGGGCGTTGCCAAGTTTAGGGCTTAGGGGTTTAGGATGTGGGCGTAAGGGTCCAGGGTTAACCCTAAACCCTGAACCCTGAACCCTAAACCCTAAACCCTAAACCCTAAACCCTAAACCCTAAACCCTGAACCCTAA
>CAJNDS010001558.1:355000-620000 GCA_905221605.1 Symbiodinium natans
TTTCGGGAATACGCCCAATACCCGCGCCAGTCCAAGACAGAATGGAAGGTCGAGGCCACGTGACCCGACTCTGCTTCGGTACGTAGTTCTCTTCATTAGGGTCCCTTGTGGGGCATCCTTTTTATCAGGTGCCGCACTACATTTAGGACCCAAAAAGGGACCCTGACACAGATTTTTTGTGCGGATTTCACGATACAAAGTACCCAGTTCTTTCCGCTTCCTTTTAGTAACTGTAGTACATTTTGCACCTTTGCTCCGAGGCCACGCCAACCCTATGCTTAAGCATGACAGGCCTTGGGCTCCAACCCTGAACCCTCTAAACCCTCTAAGCCCTCTAAGCCCTCTAAGCCCTCTAAACCCTCTAAACCCTCTAAACCCGCTAAACCCTCTAAACCCCAAACCCTAAACCCGAATCCTCAACCCTCAACCCTCAATCCGAACCCAGCCCTAAACCATGAGCTACCAGAACCCTGCCTCAGAGGCGTTGTAGGTGAAGTACTGAACCTGAGTGCTGTGCGAGTTGAGCTCAGCAAGTCGGGATCAAGAACGCACTAGCTCAAACTCTACCACGCCAAAAGCAACAGCCACAACCTCCTGGAGCAAATCGGTCATAAATGCCCAGCCTGATCCAGGAACACCTCATGGATGATGGGGCACTCCTGGATTCGGGATGTCCAGAGGAAGCAACCACATGGCTACGCTTTCTGGATTGCAGGACCTACCATCGGTTCTGCGTTTGTCCTTCATGGCGTATTTCTGGGCTCCATCGTCAGATGGCACACATCAGGCTCCGTCTGCCCATCGGACAACTAGAGACTACGAGTCTGGACTTCAATAAAGGCGTTTAGGGTTTAGGGGTTTAGGGTTTAGGGTTTGGGGCAGCTGCTGTGCTTGCTTCGACATTCTCTTGTGACTCACCATGCAGGTTCTGCCCCGAAGGCCTCAGGGTGTAAAGAGCTTAGGGTGCTTAGGAGCAATTCTACCCTAAGGTGAAATGGTGTACGGGATCACTACTAGAACCTTCATACACCCTTGGGTTCAAAAATTGTTCCTGGTTAAGCTTAAACCCTAACCTTAAGAAGACCATAGCTCTAAACCCTAAACCCTAAACCCTAAACCCTAAACCCTAAACCCTAAACACCCTAAGAAGACCAGAGCTCGTGTCTGCGGAGCTCCCGGAAGTGACTGCAAGGCGGCAGCAGTCCTGGATTGGTGTGCAGAACATGCCTTGGCACAGACATTCAGAAGTAGGGTTCAGGGTTCAGGGTTTAGGGTTTAGGGTTCAGGGTTCAGTGTTTAGGGTTTAGGGCTAGCGGCTAGATCCATAACCCCACTTTCTGATCTTGGGCGCCTGACCAAAACTTCACCTTTAGCTGCCGCATTGCGCCAAAAGGCAAAGGATGTAAGGTTATAGCAAGGAGCCTGCCCCACACAGCCCCTTGGGCCTTCGATAGGGCCGTGCAAAGTACCTAATTCCCTGGTTCACTGCTGCGAACTATGAACCCTAGGAACCTACGGTGTGCAGTGTTGAAGGACAGGTGCAGGAAGTGGTACCGCAGAGTTGGCTTTACAAGTTTCAGGACTTAGGGCTCAGAGGGTTCAGGTCTTAGAAGGTTTAGGGTTTGGAGTTTCTAGGTCCAGCGTTTAGGAAAACCCCTGAACCCTATGACTCTATTAGCCCCCAGGAGACCCTGATGCCCCGATCTTCTTGTTTAATGTTAGCGGGCACGGGGAGTTTAAAACCTTAGGAGGAACGAATCCTGCACCCTAAGCCTCAAAAGCCGCCATACCCCCACAAACCCAAAACCATACACCCCCAAAGCCCCAATACCCTAAAACCCCAAACCCTTAGCCCTAAACCCTAAACCCTAAACCCTAAACCCTAAACCTAAACCCCAAACCCTAAACCCCAAACCCTAAACCCCAAACCAATACAGAAGGGGCCCTCTGAGGTGTGGTCCAATGTTCTTGCCGCTGGGGACGCCATCGCCTGGCAGCTGCCGTGACTTCGCGCTTTGTTTGGGTTTAGGGTTTAGGGTTTAGGGTTTAGGGTTCAGGGTTCAGGGTTCAGGGTTCAGGGTTCAGGGTTCAGGGTTTAGGGTTTAGGGTTTGGGGCTTAGGGTTTAAGGGTTTGGAGTGTAAGGCTTTCAACTTGAAAACTCTAAAAACTCCAAAACCATGTAAGGTCTAGGGTTTAGGGGTTCAGGGGTTCAGGGTTTCAGGGCTTACGGCTGGGTGTGGATTAGCGGCCTTGGGGAGGGCTTCGGTGGGTTGTCGGGTTCAGGGCTCTGGGGTACAGGAATTAGAGAAGCGCCAAGGCGGTCTCACTTTTTGCGGGGACGAGCTGTTGTCATGACTCTTCAAAAAGAAAGCTGGGACGCCTCTGAAAAAATCCTGCAAAAGATGATCCTCCTAAACCCAATAGGAAAAATATCCCAGAGGCCCACCTCGACAGCAAAAAGCCCTAAACCGCAAACCCGAACCTACCCGAACCCCACAACCCTTCGCGAATTCGCGAAGCCCAGAAGGCAAGGATCCCGCAAACACACGTTTGAGAAGCACCCTGGACCTTCAAACCCTTCAAACCCTTCAAACCCTTCAAACCCTCCAAACCCTTCTGACCCTTCTAACCCTTCAAACCCTAAACCCTAAACCCTAAACCCTGAAGCGTCCTAGAGGAAAATGCGGGAGCAGTCTGCAAACAGAGCTGGCAGGGCCGATCCAGTCCCAACCTCAACAGCCAGTCAACAGGAACCATGCCCTTTAAACCTTTTAACCCTACTATAAACCCTATAAACCCTATAAACCCTATAAACCCTATAAACCCTATAAACCCTATAAACCCTATAAACCCTATAAACCCTAAACCCTCTACTATGAACCCTCTAAGCCCTATTCACCCTACTATAAACCCTACAAACACTACCAACCCTGTAAACCGTACACACCGCACAAACCCTAAAGACGCTTAAGGTCAAGGACTCAAAGTAGGGATCTACGTATGTTTTCAGATTCTACAGGGCTTGAGGTCATGCACTCACAGTGGGGGCGTCTTACACTTAACCCTGAACACCATTTTTGAGGGGGTTTCGGGTTTGTTTAGGGGGTCAGCAACAGCGTCCGGGTGGTTCAGAGCCCCCACATGCCCTGCTTGTGATTTTAGGATACCGAAAGATGCAGAAAACGAACCTACACGACCTCTAACGAGTTCAGAACGCCAATGGCTCCTCTTTGTCTAAACCCTAACCCCTATACCCTATAAACCCTAAACTCTGAAACCTAAACCCTAAATCCTAAACCCTGAACCCTCAACCCTAAGCCCTAAACCTTGTCCGGGGCTCCCAGCCATTGCATGGGCAAGCCGCCTGCAATGCGAGGACGCAACCAGCTTGCAGTTGGCTGCAGGGCTCATACCCAGAGAGCCCTCAATACCCCTCAATTAAGGGTTTAGGGTTTAGGGTTTAGGGTTTAGGGTTTAGGGTTTAGGGTTTAGGTATACACCAAAAATTATGTAGGGATCCTTAATATGGTTTAAGGTAGATTCCTTATTAAAGGGGTGTTGGGCTCGTTGGGTAGGGCTGATAGGCTGTGCGGGTTTAGGGCTTGTACCGTTTACAGTCATAGGGTTTATGGGGTTTGCAAGGTTTGCTTTATATGGCTCATGGGCTGGTAGGCAGGGCTTATGCGGTTCTTCTTGTGCTGAGGAGTTTAAACTCCAAATTCTTGACGCTAGCAAAAGGAAACCTAGGGTTAAAGCACGGGCTTTGGCATAGGTTGTGTCGCAGTTGTGGCACGTTTTGCAGCCTTCCTGCAAGGGAGCAGCCTGCCTCGGAAGAAATCAGGGTGTAGGGTTTGGGGTTGAGGGTTTTGGGCAGGTCTCACATTTTCTATCTGCCTGCTGACGGTCTTATATTGCCTCTACATTCAGCTTCTCGTGCCCCGGATACTATCTCAACGAGCCCGCTTATTGAGCGTCCGAGGCCCTAAACATCAGAAGGGAAGCCCTGAACTTCTACTGTCACCGAGTTTAGGTCTTAGGAGCTTTGGGCAAAAACAGCGCACCCAACAACTCCACGACAGGCCATGAGCTATGAGATCTGAGGGCCTGAGCTGCAAGTTGCTGACAGGCGCAGGCCGATCCCTCAAGAGAAACCAAAAATCACATCAGAAATCAACCTGGCCGTTTCTCCCGCACGTCTGTCTTGGAATGTCGGTATCCTGAACTTACCAAGGCTCCCCAGTGACTCCTTAATCATAATAAGGGTATCCTATTTGTTGTTACCATTCAGTTCCAAAAAAAGAAACCCCCCCAAACCAAAAGGGAATCAGGGTACTACTGTGGGACCTAGTTAGCCCTGTAAGCCACAGCAGCCCCCAAAAATCCTATAAGCCCTCTCAACCCTACACCTGATCTCGGCAGTGTTGGCCCCGGGACCCAACCACTCATCTCCGAAACCCTAAATCCCAAACCATAAGCCCTAAACCCTAAATTACCCGCCTAAACCACCCTCCACCTCTCTCCCCCCAACAGCCTTCAAATCCTAAACCATAAGCCCTAAACCCTAAACCATCCCCTTTAATCCCCCTCTCCCGCCCCACCACCCCCCCGGCAGCCTTCAAGACCTCTAAGCCCTCGAAGCACCGCGCCGGTGGCAGGTTGGTGACCTTGGGCAGTTGCGAGGTTTAGGGTTTAGGGTTTAGTGTTTAGGGTTTAGGGTTTAGGAATTGGGGTTTAGCGTTCAGGGTTTAGGGTTTAGTGTTTGGGGTGGGATTTCCCCATTATACTAACAGCTCCTTCATAGGGATTCTAATGGACTCCCCATTAAGGACTGCTAGTAACAGGGGGAACATTTATGTGTTGCGGCTATCAGGAGCTAGGCTTGAACTCTTTTTGAGGATCTGAAGGCCGCGGCTCGAAAGTCGAAACCCTGAGCCTTAAAGCCTTAGGGCTCGTTGTACACAAACCTTCAGGTATGTGGATTGGCCTTCTAGGTGTGGAGACACCACATGCCAAACCCAAAAACCCTAAACCTAGGGGTTAGGGTTTAGGGTTTACTAGGGTGTGCATAAGGATGCCACCTCCCCCTAAGAACGACCAAGACAAGCCGCAAGTGGAATATACAATTGTGCAAATTCTTGCTCTAATTGGCTTGGTTCATCCTAGCGGGTCAAGGGCAGTAGTGGGCGTCTCATTTGTTCAAGAAATCTCCACAAAACACAGAACATTTATCCATATTTGCCCTAATAAGGAAGAATATTCTTCTTCTTTGGGCGGTTCATAAACAAAATCGTAGTCTCTGGGTTTGCAATGCTGAAACCCAAGCTTCAGCGTGCTGTCGAACCCCCCCCCCCCTAACTACTGCAGCTGCTGTTGGGGTGCGTTTCTTGGGCACCCAAAACCCTACAGCTCCTTTATGACGATTCGACTCCAAACTCTAAACCCTAAACCCTAAACCCTAAACCCTGCATACTAAACCCTGCATCCCAAACCCTAAACCCTGAATGCCGGCTGGGAGCTGGTGTCAGGCACGGCTTCTCCTGCTCAAGAGCCGGAAGTTCGACCAGACCCTGAACCCCGAACCCCGAACCCCGAACCCCGAACCCCGAACCCCGAACCCTAAACCCTGACCCCTAACCCTAAACCCTAAACCCTAAACCCTAAACCCTAAACCCTAAACCCTAAACCCTAAACCCTAAACCCTAAAACCTAAAACCTAAACCCTAAACCCTAAGCCCTAACCCTGAACCCTAAACTTGCCCTAAACCCTAAACCTCAACCCATGGGCTGCTTCACACGCGGCAGGTCTGAATATTTCAAGGGCCCTACCCAAAGAGCTCCTTACCACCCCCCCCCCCCGCCCCCCCGCAATGGTTAAGGAGCATACCTGAAATTATAGGGTTTAGGGTTTAGGGTTTAGGGTTTAGGGTTTAGGGTTTATCAGGTTTAAGGTACATTCCTTATTTCAAGGGCTACTCTTGGGCTCTTTTTGGGGTACCCAGTACTGGCCACCTTGTGGGCCACGCCTTGCACGTGCTAAAGAAACGTGCTGCTCGGGTTCTGGGATGGAGGTTCCAACCTTCGACCCCTCGTTGCCGTTGAGGGGTTTTTAGGGTTTAGGGTTTTTTTGGGTTTTAGGGTTTGGGGTTTAGGGATTTAGGGATTTAGGGTTTTAGAGTTTTAGGGTTATAGGGGTTAAGGGTTTCAGGGTTGAGGATCTAGGGATGTAGGGTCCACCCCCCCCCCCCCCCCCAAAAAAAAAAAAAAAACAATAAAAAAAAACGAAAGGTTGGGATGCAAGCTATAGTGGCTGGGATCAAAGGAAACCCCATCCTCATCACTAAGGATCAAGGGACTAAAGAGGGGACCCTGACGAGGGACCTTAGGGGGTATTTAGGGGTTATTTGGGGGTTGTTTGGGGTCTTTTGGGGGTTCTTTGGAGGTTCTTTGGGGGTTCTTTGGGGGCGAATTAGGTATTTAGGGGCTATATAAGGTATGTATGTATATATACATATATATACGGGAATAAGATGAAGGGTCCCTTCTAGGGGTCCCTCCTTAAACCCCCTAAAAGGATGAACAAGTGGGCTTAAGCATAATCATAGGTGGGCCTCGAGGCCCGGAGAAGGGTTCAGGGCTCTAGTATGCTCGGTCGTGCGGCCTGCAGATTCATCTGCAGCGTTTTACAAAACCCTAAACCCTAAACCCTAAACCCCTAAACCACTAAACCCCTAAACCCCTAAACCCCTAAACCCTAAACCTTAAACCCCTAAACCGACAGAAGAATGGCAGACGAAGCGTGCTGCCCGTCCTTGACGAGCCTGCAAGGAGAAATTTGGGACGAAGGTTGGGATGCTTCTCATGCCAGCGAGCGTCTAAGGGTACTTACATGAGGGACCTGGAATAGGGTATAGGGTTTAGGGTTTAGGGTTAGGGTTTAGTTTGGGGTTTAGGGGTTCAGGGTTTGGGTTACATGGTCCCTTGGTATGTGCCCTTACAAGGGTACCCCTGTTGAACCAGTACATTCTGATGCCAGATCGTCGCACTTTCGTAAAAGGAAACCACACATAACTTCCAGAATCATCTAGTTTCGGAGCAGCGCCATGAGGATCTGACTTTGCAATGTTGGGGCGAAGTTGACAAAGACGTCTGTGCCGATGGAAGGCTACATGGGCGGTTGTCAGCATTATGATCCCTTTTGAGGTACCCTAAATATTAGGTGCCGCTTTATAGTAGGGATCCAAAAAGGGACCATAATTCATGTTGACAGCCACCCACATGAGAGCAAGCTGAAATCCGTGCAACCCCGCTCCCGAAGACGGTGCAAACTCGAAGTCCAAAGCCGGGCCTGATGTAGGTAGTCTCCACTTTCCGCGACGCCAGGGAGTTCGACAGCACCTCGGCGCATCTGCTGCGGCTCCCTCCACAAGCAAGGGCGTTGGGTTCAAGGAGTTCAGGGTTCAGGGGTTAGGGTTCAGGGGCTTAGGGCCGTGCACTTCCGGTCAAAGGGGCTGAGGGGGCTACGATTATAGAGATGCCTGGGGTTTCGGGCACTTTTTTACTGTCCGGCTGCAGGGTTTAAGGATTCTCTTACAACTAGGGTTTAGGGTTTAGGGTTTAGGGTTTAGGGTTTAGGGGCCTGGGGTTGACCTGATTCCCTTACTCCGTTTTGAACGGACGCGCGCGAAACTTCGCGCATGGGGCCGCGGCATATGGGGAGCCGCCTCCCGGCTGCCAGAAGCCGCGATGCGTCACCCTGGCGGCAAAAAATCCGATTGCGGAGCCCACCGCAAGGCGGTTTAGGGTTTGGGGTTTAGGGTTTAGGGTTTAGGGTTTAGGGTTTAGGGTACCAAAGCCCTTCTTGCCGTTGGGTGGTGGATGCAGGGATGTCAGGAAATTTACAAGTTTAGGGTTTCAGGGTGTGCTACCCCTCTCCTCACCCTTGAAGCGGCCCCCCCTTTTCCCACAGGGTTTAGGGTTTAGGGTTTAAGGTTTAGGGTTTAGGTTTGAGGGTTGAGGGTTTAGGGTTGCAAGCTCGACGGAGGGGCTCGATCCAGGCGTCGTCTGCTTCGCAAGCTGCTCGGTCGAAGTAGCCGTATTCCGTTCTCCTGTGCTCTCCGGTTTGAGGGCTTGGACTCTTCGTCCAACTTTGGGATGACATCTTTATTCTGGGATATTCCCCCTCATTCTAGCAGTCCTTAGTAGGGACTATAATAGGGCGTGCTAGAATTCCTACAAGGACTGTTAGTCTAAGGAGGAACATCCTAATGTCTATTCCAGATCAGATGCTTCAGATGCTTTAAGCTACACTCACCCTATCCCAAGCCCTGAACCCTGCGGCCCTCGACCCTACCTAGAACAAACACCCCCCCCAAGTACCCCGTAGCATGCCCCAAGCCCCAACGCATCCCCCTACAGTAAGGAGGGCTCAGGGGCAACCAAAACCTCAACCCTACCAAGCTCATGTGCAATTGTTCATGTGCAATTTGGGGTTGAAGAGTTAGGGAGCTCTAAAGCCGAAACTTTTCGGTTTAGGGTGTAGGGTCTAGTTTAGGGTTTGGGGCTGAGGGTTTGGGGCTTCTAAGCAAAGTTGTCCTGTAGCTCCGATTCGGCCCATGCTCGGCAACCGCACGGTGCCAGAGCCTTCACCAGAGCTCATGAGGGTTTAGGGTTTAGAGTTTAGGGCTTAGGGGGATTGAGGGTTTAAAAGTTTGGGGGGTCGCGAGATAGCGCCCCAGGCCCCAATTTAAGGTTTTGGGCTTGGGGTTTAGGTCGAGGGTTTACACCCCCCAAAACACCACATATCCCAACGAAAATAGGGCACCACATCGGCCCACCCCCCCGCCAATAGCAAAGCGCAGAATCGACGACGAGGTCTTGGGACTTGGAAGGATTGAAGGTTTAGGGTTTAGGGATTAGGGATTAGGGTTCAGGGTTTTAGGGCTCCGGAATTCTCAGGCAGGAGATCTGAGTTTAGGGAGCCCACCCGCGCCCCTCCGGCTTTTAACCATTGGATCTATTATTTCTGGGAGCACCTGTACTGGGGTAGGTTTGGGGCCCAAAAATATTTCTATGGCTTTGTTGAGAGATCATATAGGGATTAAGAATAGTAAACATCTACAAAACTATGTTCAAACCTACCCCCGCCCAGCAACTTTAGAGCGCTGGCACCCAGAATCCTGGCCTCAATCCTCTTCAGCTGTCGCAGCAGGAAACAGTGATAGCCAACAGCCCAACAAAAAAACGCAAACAAAACGCAAAGCCAAGTTCTGGTGCCGTATGACTGCTACCCATCTAGGACCTGTCAACAAAAGCAAGGACCATGAACAACAGCTCAACCTTTCTCAGCCTGCACCTGTTAGATCCAATGTCCGCGTCCGCGCCTGTACCCTCCCAAGCCCTGAACCCTAAGCCCTATGACCTAAACCCCAAATGCTAAACCCCAAACCCCACATCCTAAACCCTAAACTCTAAACCCTAAAACCTAAAACCCTAAACCTCGAGGTGTTTCCCCAGGTGTTTCTAACCTAAGGGAACCAGAGCTGGGGGCACCACTGCAAGCCGAAGGATTCCGGGCCGATGGCCTGGCTAGGGTTTAGGGTTTGGGGTTTAGGGTTTGGGGGTTTAGGGCTTAGGGTTTGGGGTTTAGGGTTTGGGGGTTTTAGGGTTTAGGGTTTCGGGTTTAGGACTTACGGAGGGGGAGCGCGGTTTGGGGTTTGGGGTTCAGGGTTTAGGGCTGCAGTGCCCAGACTTGGGTTCTTTAGGCTTTTCGTGTGCAAGGTTTAAGACTGTCTCTTGTTAAATGGTTTGTAGGGTCTTTAAAGTCTTAGAGTCATGAGGGTTTTAGGGCTTCAGGGATTTCAGGGTTCTTGGGCTTTGGGGCCGGTTTTAGGGCTGTTCTCATGTTCAATGGGAAAATGCAGAGCCATCTCTGTGCAAATGGCACTCTCCTTTTTATGAATGCTGTTGATCCTGTCACTCCGAACGCACACCTGAATTTCAACTTACGATTCCGGTATTCCATGACTACGTAAATGTGCACTAGATGATACCCCTAAATCCTAACCCTAAACCCTAAAGAACAAAACCTAATCTACACTCTACCGGCTCCCTTTGAACGCAGGGTTACCGTTAGGACCTCAAGCCCTAAACCCTAAACCCTAAGCCCTAAGCCCTAAACCCAAAACCCAAAACCCTAAACCCTAAACGGTGGGTTTGAGTTTGGTGCCTTGCAGGGCTGTCGGTACTCGCCGCAGAGGTTCTGCGCGTGGGCGCCTGGGTCGCGGAAACATGACGGGAGCCCCTCCCGGGAACCTTCTGGGGTTTAGGGTTTAGGGTTTAGGGTTTAGGGTTTAGGGTTTAGGGTTTAGGGTTTAGGGTTTAGGGTTTAGGGTTTTACGGGGAACCCGACACCTTCATCCTAACACCATATCTTGCACCCGGAGTCCTAAGCCCTAAGCCCTTAACTCCGAATCTTGAATTTTGAAGCCCTCAACTCTAAACCCGTTGGCATCATAAGCCGGGCTGCTGCTAGCTTACAGTTCAAGTTACCAGAATAGCGATGCATGGTAGGTCTGGGGCTTCATGCTCAGAGTTTTCTGTATACCCTAAACCCTAAACGGCCCTAAACCCTGACAAGGTAGTTTATAAGTTCATGAACAGCAACCTGCTGTCGCGTTGAGTGTCGGGCTGAGGTCGGCAGGCATATCGGGAACAGAGTCTCGTAACTTAATCAGGGACCCGACTTTGTCGACATTTTCATAAACCCTAAACCCTAAACCCCTAACAACTGCAAGTTTGCCCAAAGTCCCAAGAGTCCCGACTCAGCACTTGTGCGCAAGACATCTGCGAGTGAGCTGCCGCGAGTTGTGCCAACGCACTGCACGATGCCACCGGGGCGCACCCTAAAAAACCTGAAGCCCAGCCAGGAACCCTAAGCCTGAAACCCTAAACCCTAAACCCTAAAGCCTGAACCCTAAACCCCGAAACTTTGGTTCAAGCTACCGGGCGCTCGCCCGAAAGCCCGCTGAGAACCTGGCAAGACTGCTCCGAGCAGTTCACGGCGGAAGCAACGGGAAGGCTGCCTGCACACAGCATCGGATTGTCCCCAAAAGCAGACCCTGACCTAGACCCCACTCACTCTAAACCCGAAACCCGAAACCCTAAACCCTAAACCCTAAACTCTAAATCCTGAACCCTAAACCCCCCGCTAAGCCCCGTCAGAGACTGGGCTCGCAGTAGGGTTTACCCTAGCCCAAGGGCTCCAAGGAAACAGTTTAGCCTAACCCAAGGGTTTAGGGTTTAGGGTTTAGGGTTTAGGGTTTAGGGTTTAGGGTTTAGGGTTTAGGGTTTAGGGTTTAGGGTTTAGGGTTTAGGACAAGGGCTTCTCAAGTATGCAGGTCCTACATTGTGGTTAGGATGGATAGTCCTTAAAATCCCTCTCAACAATGTTCCTCAATATGACCCTCCTACACCCGAGATAAGGGCAAACATGAAATATCCCAAGTACCTGGGTGGCTTGAGGTCCATAACATGCCTACTTACCTACTTAGGGTGCTTTTTTTGGGCCCCCCCCCCACCTACAAGGTTTGGCGGGTTTAGGGTTTAGGGTTTAGGGTTTAGGGCTTAGGGCTTCGGGTTAGGGTTTAAGGTTTAAGGTTTGGAGGGTTTAGGGCGTTTAGGGTTTAGGGTCTGGGGTTTAGGGATCGGGGTGCCAGTGCTGTTTAAGAGGGCCCGAGCCCCAAATTCCAGCAGGTCGCTCTGCAAGCCGCAGACTTTTGCATGCCACTCTGCACCGAGTCCCAAAGCCGAGTGTAGGGTTTAGGGCTTAGGGCTTAGGGCTTAGGGTTTAGGGTTTAGGGTTTAGGGTTTAGGGTTTAGGGTTCAGGGTTCAGGGTTCAGGTAGACGGTTCAGTGTTGAAGGCTTTCAGGGCTCAGGGTTTTCGGGGTTCAAGCTCTAAACCCTAAACCCTAAACCCTAAACTTTCAGGGCGTTAGGCGAGTGTTTCGAGTACCTGTCCGTGCTGCGCTTCCGTGCAGCGTTGGCTCTCAGGTCTGGTACGCGAGGACTTTGTTGCAGACGGCGGCCACCTTGCATCCCAGCTGAGCTTCTCAAACAAAATACTGCCTACCATTTTTAAAATTATTATTGTTGTTCCTTATTCGGTTTAAGTAATGTTAACCTAGTATTACTAAAGCCCCTAACATTAAAGTACGCCAGGTGTCCCGGCCGCAATAATAAAGCCCTGGAAATAAAGTACGCCAGTCGGGGCTTGTTTTTTTTTGGGGGGGTCCGTTTTTCTTTGTTTGATCCTCTCTGATTCTCTCTGATCCTTTCTGATCCTCTCTGATTCTCTCTGATCCTCTCTAATTCTCTCTAAGGAAAGGAATCCTGAGTGATTCTCTCTGATCCTCTCTAATTCTCTCTAAGGAAAGGAATCCTTATTCAAAGGGGCCTCACTCTATTTGGGGGGGTTTGATTGAAGGGGGGGGGGGGGGGGGGGGGGGGGTTTATTATTACTAGGTCAACATTATTCATAAAAAATGTAACATGATTTTCAACGATGACCCAGAATGCTTGCAGGGCTTCCTCCTAGAGGAAGAGCCTGCAACCCTCTTAGCGGGCCACAGTGCCACTTCACCCCTGAACTTCTCAACGAGAATCCCCGCGTTTTTTTGCCGGAGTTTAAACGAATGTACAGCACACGGGTTCTGAATGTAGGCTCTCAGGTGTAAGGTCATGTAGGCTTTTCTAAGCTTAGGTGTGTCCTGTGGTGGTTAGCTGAAGATAGTTTGCCTTGGGCGTTGTAAGCAGAAACACCGTGGGAAGCTCTGCCGAATCTGAGCATCTTCCCTGTCAGCACTGCCACTTGGGCACAGTTGCACGGTTTAGGGTTTAGGGTTTAGGGTTCAGGGTTTAGGGTTCAGGGTTTAGGGTTTAGGGTTTCGGGTTCAGGGTTCAGGGTTTAGGGGCACGCACACTCTCCCTCTCTCTCACTGCCTGTCCGTCTCTGTCTCTCTCTGTTTGGTTTCCTTCTTTGACATGATCACCAGTAGCCCCTTGCAACTTCTACTCTCTGGCTCTCGGACGACCGCTCCTGAACACGTCAGCTCCCTGTGTGTGAGAAGCCCCGAACCTAACGCCCCAGCCTTTCTGCCTTCAAACTGGAACTCCTCCGACGACAAGAGAGAATTCGAGCATCCCAGCTCAGGCACACTCAAACCCTAAACCCTACACCCTAAACCCTAGACCCCAAACCCCGAACCCTAAACCCCAAACACCAAACCCTAAATCCTAAACCCTAAACCCAAAGAAGGCTTCCAGCCCGAAGCTGTGCACAGCCACAAGCTCCGAACCCTCAACTCCTGCCTCCGGTACAAATTTAAAAAGAGGTCCGAGGAGGCATAGTCTGACGGTACCCAACACTTGCGAAAACGGTTTCGGGTTTAGGGTTTAGGGTTTATGAATAGGGTTTAGGGTTTAGGGAAACCCCCTTGAAGCCCTGATACAGGGCTCTAAGTCCTACCCCCGGCGAATTTCACGTGGCCGAAAAATGCCCTGAGCCCAGCACCATAAGTCCCGGAGCCAAGGCAGTTTGGCTGTTGGAGCCCTGCAAACTCTCAGGGTACCCATAAAACACTACACGAATTTAAACCCTTTCTTAGTATTGCTGAGGACATGACGGTTGGACTTGGATTTACTTAGGGTTCTTCTAAGTTGCCCAGTATTACTCAAGGTTCCTCTAAACTGCAGACTAAACTAGGAGGCGTGTCCCTTCTAAGGGGTAACAGCACCCCCAAACACAACTGGATGTTCTAAAAGGATGCCGCAGGTCTTCGGAGTTTCGTCAGGTCCCAAGGTTGCAGGCTAGGGCTAGGGCTTATGGTATAGGGTATAGGGTTTAGGGTTAGGGCTTCAATCGGACTTCCCTTCGAGTTTTGGGGTGTGCTTCGCCCTATACAACTTGCCAGTTCTGATCCCTACGATAAGAGCAACCTGTAACATTCTGGTGGATGTGAGGAACAGGTGCCCAAAAAACATGGGGGGGGGGGGCGGGGTAGAATACATCCCTTTCTTAAGGAGGCATTGAAAATTCGCAGTTCAAGGCTTTGGGACGCCAGCCTTCCCGTGGTGGTAGAAGGAGAACTCCCTGGGATCGTTGGCGTCGATGGTGCCGTCGAGGTTTGCATCCAGCAGCCTCAATGTAAACCCTAAATGGGGGTTTCCAAAATTGGGGTGCCTTATCAGGGGTCCTGATTTAAAGGGAATCCTACTATTTGGGGGACTATATTAGGGGTTCCTTGTTTTCGTAAACCCCCAAATAGGAGCGTTTACCAGGAGGAATAGCCAGGGTTCTTCAGAGTAGGGGCTGATGGATGTAGGGCTAGTTTGGTGTTGGGTGCTCTCAGGCTCGAGAAGTGTGGCTGAGGTCCGCACGTGAAGAATTTGCCTCCTGACCAGTTCACCTCAAAGGATCAAGCATGCTAGGGAAACTTGTCAGGAATGCAACCCCCTAAACCGTAAACCCTAACCCTAAGCCCTAAACCCTAAACCCCTTTCCTTTCGGATCTGAGGCCGGACCAGCTTTCAAAAGAAGCATCTTCTTGCGGAGCAGGCGCGTAGACTCGGCCATCCTGGCTCAGAGGTTCTTTCGGGTTTCGGGTTTAGGGTTTAGGGCTTCAGGGCTTCAGGGCTTCAGGGTTTCAGGTTTTGGGACATAGACCATCTGAATCTGACAGCACTTGTATATTCTGTAGGGTTTAAGGTTTTAACGTTTATTGTGTTGGTATACTTATATTGTTCCGCGGCCGATTCAATTGAGATGGAGGGGCATGAGGCGCTCTGTCTTTCTGCCACCGCCACAGTTGCTCTCGCTACAGCCCCCGCTCCAACTCCTAGATACCCTAAACCCTAAACCCTAAACCCTCAGCCCTAAGCCCTAAGCCCCAAGTGTTGGGGATTTTTATCCGGGCACTTCTGGGCTTACCCCTGTTAAACCCCCATAACCCCTATAAACCCTCATAAACCCCCATATAAACTCCTAAATGCTCTATAAACCCCCATAAACACGATAAAGCCCTATAAGCCCTATAAACCCCCTGAAAAGCCCCCAAGAGTGCGCGTACCCCAGCGGCTTCGGCCCGAGTCGCTGCGGCCAGGGTCGGCTGGCTCCACATGCTTGGGCAGCAGACTTCCGCTGGAGTGTTGCCTTCGGGTCTCTTTGCTTGATTTGATATATGTGTCTATATATTTATCTTTATTTAGGTCTTTATTATCTAACCTACTATTGTTATTATTATTGTTCTTATTTATTCATTTCATGGTCATTCTTTCTCTTTTTTTTTTGGGGGGGGGGTGTTGGGGTTTAGGCTTCGAATCAAGGAGCTACTGGACCCTAAACAACGGGCTGAGTGTGCCAGCTGGGGTGGTAGGAGTTTGGGATGAGTTTTGGGAGTTTAGTTGAGCTCGCAGGGTTTAGGGTTCCATTACTCTAAACACCAAGCTCTGAATCCTTTAACCCTAAACCCTTTAACCCTAAAGAGCCCTAAACCCAAAATCTTTTAAGGCCCTAAAATGCCCTAGAACCTCAACCCGACGAAGACCGAAAGCCGCGGAGCCCAGAACCCGCCCTAAGCGCTGGATCGCCGAACTCAGTCACACTGCCCGAACAACAGATTTTAGGGCTTAGGGTCTAGGGGTTAGAGGCTTTAGAGGCTTTAGAGGGTTTAGAGGGTTTGGAGGGTTTAGAGGGTTTAGAGGCTTTAGAGGCTTTAGAGGGTTTAGAGGGTTTAGAGGGTTTAGAGGGTTTAGAGGGTTTAGAGGGTTTAGAGGGTTTAGGGTTTTTAGGGCTTTCTTCTATCAAGCGGCCAGCGCAGGACAGGGAGTACTCCTCAGAGCAGGGGCTTGTGGCTTAGGGGCTTGGGGAGGTATATGAGAATTCTTTGAAACCCTAAACCCCAAACCCCAAATTCCAATCACCGGAACCGCGGGATGTTCCCCCTTTGTTCTAACAGTCCTGAATAGGGATTGTAAAAGGGGGTACTATAATCCCTATTAAGGACTGCTAGTATAAGGGGGAACATCCCAACTGGAACCTGCTTATCGGGCTTGCTTGGAATTTAGGCGTAGGGGTGTAGGGTTTTTTCTGGGTTTGTGGGCCAAGAAAGCAAAACAAACGTAGAAATATTCAGGCAATCTCACAAGAACGAGCCCGTGCTTGCACCTTAACATTTCTGCGCCCGAAAACGGCAAAAGCCCCACTGCCACCCCTCCCCCTCCCCGGCCCCCCCCCCCCACCCCCCCCGCCCCGCCCCACCCCCCCCGCCCCCCCGCCCCACCCCCCCCGCCCCCCCAGCCCCCCCGACACAAATGCCTGAAAGCGCTGAACCCCGAAAACCGCACACCCTGAACCCTGAAAGCCCTCAACACTGAACCGCACACCCTAAACCCTAAACCCTAAAACCCTTCTGTCAAACTCGGGGCTGCAAAGGAGGCCTGCGGCTTGCAGGGCCAACCAGGCAGAAACCCTAACTTTTCGGGCCCGAAACCTCAAGAAGATCGAACTAAATTCTAATAACCTGAATAAACCTAATGACCCTTCTGAACCACCCTAAACTGACCCTTCTACACCATTCTAAATCCTAAACCTTAACTCCTAAACCCTAATAACCCCGCAAACCCCAAACCCCAAACCCTAAACCCTACTCACCCTAAACCCTACCAACCTAACCGTCGGCCCAGGAGCGGGAGCCGTGAAGGTCCACAGCGTTTGCCCCGTTTCGGCATCTAAGGCCTCGGACAGGATCTGCTAGGCGTTGGGATCAACCCAGGAAATACAAGGTGACCCTTTTTTGTTTAGGGTTAGGGTTTGGGGTTTGGGGTTTGGGGTTTGGGGTTTGGGGTTTAGGGGGGGAACCTACAGCCTACTAGTAGGGCTCCAGGGTTTCGGCCTTACGGTAGGGCTGAGGGGTCTCTAGGTTCCAGGGTCTGGGTTCTTGAGGCTGCTCTAAGCCCAAAAATCCTAAACCTCGGGCGGGTGGGTCGTTAACACGCGGTTTCGATTTCGGGGCTTTTGGTTTAGGGGTTGAGGATCTAGGGCTCAGGGTTCAGGGGATAGGATTGAGGGCTTCGGACTTTCGTTTTATCAAACCGAAGCCGGACAAACACTAACAACTTCCCCCAACAGCCCCCTGCATTACACCCTGGGTTTCGGGAGCTTCAGGTTTGTAAGGCCTAAGGGTTAAGGCTTAAGGGTTTAGGGCTACTTCCCCTAAACCCTAAACCCTCAACCCTAACCCTAAACCCTAAACCCTATAAGGTCTAAGGGTTTAGGGCTACTCCCCCCCGCACCCTGGGGCGCCCCGCAAAGAGCTTGGCCCTCTTGGTCGGGCCAATGACGGGCTCCGGGAGGCATTCCCTGGCCATCGTTCTTGCACCGGTTTAGGGTTTAGGGTTTAGGGTTTGGGGCTTGGGGTTTGGGGCTTAGGGTTTTGGGGCCCGCACGACCCTCTGTGAAATTCGTAAACATGACCCTCTTAAACCCCTAAACCCTAAACCCTAAACCCTAAACCCTAAACCCTAAACCCTAAACCCTAAACTGGCCCTAAACCCTAAAGGGCTGCCGGATCAAAAAAAAAATAGAAAAGGATCAAAAAGAAAATAAACTTCGAACGTTCGAGTACTAAAACTCGATTTTTGGTACGTTTTCGGAACCCGATCGAGGACCCTCTCACACGAAACGCGTGTCGAGGCGCTAAACCTCGAGTTTTGGAAAGGTTTTCCGGGCACGATTGACGACCCTCCCTCTCACACGAAACGCATCTCGAGGCGCCAAAACTCGAGTTTTGGGACGTTTTCGGAGCACGATCGACAACCCCCTCACACGAAACGCATCTCGAGGCGCTTAAACTCGAGTTTTGGTATGTTGCTCGCGACGCGATCGACCAATATATTATGCATCTCTATATTTATTATTTATTTATATTCATGTTAATCTTCAACATATCATGTACGATATAATACAATATATTATATTATCAAGGAATATATAATATAATATTTTTAAAAAAATATTTAAACATATGATATAAGATACATTATGAATAATATAATACAATAACATAGAATACACTATAATGTAATATAATTTAAGATAATAGTTTATGATATAATATCATATAATATAAACTATTTCTTTTATAATACATAACATATAATATATAATATTTAATATTTAATGTCTAATGTCTATATATTATCTAACATATATATATACTGTATATAATAAGATATATATATATAGATATAATACATGATATTAAATATCTAAGACCTAATTTTAAAATATCTAATACATAATAATGGTAGTATATAATAAATAACATATAAAATATAGTATACAATATATAATATATCAGTAGTAGTAGTAGTAGTAGTACTAATAGTAATAATAGTTGTTGCTGTAGTAGTAGTAGTAGTAGTAGTAGTAGTAGTAGTAGTAGTAGTAGTAGTAGTAGTAGTAGTAGTAGTAGTAGTAGTAGTAGTAGTAGTAGTAGTAGTAGTAGTAGTAGTAGTAGTAGTAGTAGTAGTAGTAGTAGTAGTAGTAGTAGTAGTAGTAGTAGTAGTAGTAGTAGTAGTAGTAGTAGTAGTAGTAGTAGTAGTAGTAGTAGTAGTAGTAGTAGTAGTAGTAGTAGTAGTAGTAGTAGTAGTAGTAGTAGTAGTAGTAGTAGTTGTAGTAGTAGTAGTAGTAGTAGTAGTAGTAGTAGTAGTAGTAGTAGTAGTAGTAGTAGTAGTAGTAGTAGTAGAAGACCCCCAGTTGCAAACACAATGCTCGCATCATGGGTCTCGAAAAGACGTATGCTTTGAAGCAAGCTTGCGCGATTTGAAAAAGCGGGGTCTGGGGGGGGCGCAGCCCCCCCCCCCCAACACGCAAACACAATGCTCGCGTCATTAGTTTCGAAAAAAAACGCTTATTTTTCGAAGCAAGCTTGCGCGACTTAAAAAGCGGGGGGGTTGGGGGGGGCGCAGCCCCCCCCATTTGCAAACACAATCCTCGCATCATGGCTTTCGACACACGCGTATGCGTTGAAGCAAGCGGTTGCGACTTAAAAAAGAAGCCAAGAAGCCAAGAAGCCAAAAAGCTAAAAGCCGAGGAGAGCCAGGAAGCCAAGAAGCCAAGAAGGCAACAAGCCAAGAAGCCGGGAAGCCAAGAGTTCCACTCGGAAAACGTGCCAAAACTCAGGGTTTTAGCGCCTCGAGATGCGTGTCGTGTGAGAGGGTCGTCCATCGTGCTCTGAGAACGTACCAAAACTCGAGTTTTTGAACCTCGAGACGCGTTTCGTGTGAGAGGGTCGTCGATCGCGGCCTTATTTTTTTTTTGATCCTTTTTTTATTTTCTTTTTGATCCTTTTTTATTTTCTTTTTGATCCTTTTTTATTTTTTTTGATCCCTATCCCAAGCAAAGCAACGGTTCCTGACCATTGGGCTACTGCCGTAAAAACCTAAACCGTGGCGCCTAGCAGGTTTTGATAAATGTTACAGGGCCCATGGAGCTTCCGGCTTTTTTGTCGAAGCAGTCTTCAGAGATTAGCCCTCACAGAACTTCACCAAACTCCAAGAACCCTATATACCAGAAGAAAACCAAAGCAACCCGAAACCCGTCCGAGCTGCGGGTTGTTGCCCACGCCGACGATGACGGCGGTGCGGTTCTTGGCCCCCATCGGTCCAACAGCAGGGGCAGCATTGATGCCTGCCCAGCTGGGGAAGAGGCTGCTTAAGGCAACCCCTAAACCCTAAACGGCTAAAGCAGGGCTAGGGTTTAAGTTAAGGGTATGAAGATGCAAGTTCGGCCTTTGCTGGCTAGACACTGCCTCAGAAATGCCGGCAGAACTCTGAATCTGGGATGCTAAGCAGTTTCCTAGCTTGTGAACACTCTCCCCCCCCCCCGACCCCCCCTGCGCCTTCTGGAAAGGACTTGGACCAAACAACATCGCCAAACTTCAGGTCGTGGCAGCGTAGCACGCCTTCGAAATCCCCGCGAGTTTCTTGGCTTAGGAGTAGGGTTTAGGGTTTCGGGTTTAGGCTTTAGGGTCTATAGGGTTTAGTGTTTAGGGCTTCAGGGTTTAAGGGCTTTGAGTTCAAAAAGCACAACATGCTTGCACGTGCGTGGGTGATGGGGGACAAAGACTTCCCCATGGTTTCTCGCAAGCGTCCAGAAGTTGTCGGGTCCTTAAGGCAGGGGGGCTCGTGGGGGTATCTTACGGTAGCTACATGGTCCCTTAGTGTGGGCCCTTTACAAGGGGACCCCTTAGAAACCCTTATATAGGGAGGCAAGGCACCACCTTAAGGGCCAATGAAACTACCCTTGCACATGACAGAGAGGCATCCAGGAACTGTAGGGAAGCTTAGGGACCCTTAAAAAGTAGTGGGATGTAAGAACCTTGGGTTGCTGCACATCCCTCATCCCCCCCCCCCCCCCCCCCCCTTCCCCCCCCCCCCCTCCCTTAAGAACCCCGAAAAAATGGTGCTGGGGGGACCTTAGGGAAGCTCGGGTTCGCCTGGTTTGCGTATTTTGGGGCTTCGTGCTTAGGATTTTGGAGTTTAGGGCTTAGGGTTTAGGATTCTTGGGGTTTAGGGCTTGGGGATTTAGATTTTTGGGGTTTGCAGTTACAGCCGACCCTTTGAAAAACACAAACGCGCCTGCCGAATGACCCCCCTGTCAGGCCGCGGGTCAGGCCCCAAACAGCAAAACCCCATGAAAACCCTAACCGAACCCCTACACCCTCCAAAAAAGCTTTGAGGGGAACAGCCTTAAAACCCAAAGGTCTAAACCCTAACAACCCCAAAGCATATAAACCCTACAGAAACCCTAAACCCTAAGCCCTAAGCCCGAAACCCTAAACCTAAATCCTCAACCCTAAACCCTAAACCCTAACTAAACCCCTCCAACACTGCGCCCCGCCTTGGGTCCCCGAGCCGCCTTTCTCGCCGACGTTGAAGGCGTTGTAGAGGCGGCTGTCAGGGCCAACCTGGGTGTTTAGGGTTTAGGGTTTAGGGCTTCGGGCTGTTAGGGTTGTTAGGGTTGATCGGGTTGACAGGGCTCAGGTTTCTAAGGTTGATTGGGCTTTGAGGGCTGACGTAGGGTCTGCAGAGTTCATGAGAGCTTTAGAGGCTTTGGCCAGGTTCTGATGAGGATTCACTCAGGGATTCATGAGAGGGTTCCGAAATTGGGTGTACCTTCTTGGGGTCTTTTTTATAAGGGATCCTACTACTTGGGGTTGATATTAGGGGCCACCCCATCTTCGGAAACCCCCATGAGGGTTAATTTCGGGCTTCTAGCGGTTTAGGACCGACCCTGGGTTTGGGCACGCTATGCCCTAAGACCTAAACCCTAATTAAACCCTCAACCCCTAGTCCCTACACCCCCAAACTTCCCTAAGCCCCTCAACGCAAAATGGTGAGTGTTAGACTCTTGGGACGATGCAAGTGCTCCTGTCACAAGGAATTCAAAGCGGCAAGTCGTGCGAACAAGGTGAGCCCCTAGCTCCGCAAGCTTAACCCTAAACCCCTAAAGCCTAAACCCGAAACCCTAACCCTGAACCCTAAACCCTAATTCCACCTTGAACGCTGAACCGGCAACTTGGAATCTGAAAAAGCTCTCCACGCTCAGCTTAAGCTTCAGCGTCAAGGCCTTGCGCCTCAAGACGTCCTAAACTCTAAACCCTAAATCCTAAACCCCGAAACCCCTCAACCCCTCAACCCCCAAACCCTAAACCTCTAAACCCTAAACCCTAAGCCCCTCAACCCCAACCCCTGCCGTCTTGAAACTCTGAGCCGGCAACTACGGACGTGGCTGTGGAGAAGGTGGCCTCCTCGCTGCCCGGATGGTGCCAAACCTCAACAAAAGGGGCTTGAGGCTCTTTAGGGTTTAGGGTTTAGGGTTTAGGGTTTAGGGTTTAGGGTTTAGGGTTTAGGGTGTAGGGTGTAGGTTTAAGGTTTAGGGTTTGAGTGCTTTACGGTTTTACCCCAAGACCTCAACTCTATAAACCTTAACCCCTAAACCCCAAATCCTCTGAGGCTCGTGGGGGCTGAAGCCCTGTGGGTGTTAAAAGGGGTTTACAACTTGAATGTTTAAGGTTCAAGGTGCTGACGTCCAGGCTTAGGGACGCAGAGGTTTTGCGGCGAAAGGGAGCTCGGATGACGACTTGCCCTGATAGCTAGAACCTAGCTGAGCAAAGGCCAAAGTGTGACAGTTTGTTCTTTGTGAAAAGCAGCCCTCGAGCCGACTTAGGCGAATCCTTGTGTAGGATGGCCCTGCAAAGCCCCCTGAGCAATGTTCTTAAAATCTGGCCCTCTTGAACCAAATAAGGAAGACTAGACCCGGGAGTAACCTAGGAATAAGGAGGGTACCTTTTTTGGTTTTAAGGGGATTAGAAGGGAACCCCAACCCTAAAAACAAGGAAAAAAGGCCTACTCCCGGTCCTAGTTGGGGTGCCAATTTATGGGGTGGGCTGTCTATGCGCCCTCTGAATATCCTTTGCGGGGCAGCCGCGCTTCTGCGAGGCAGCGGGCGGTTCTGCGAACTTTTCCACAAGGCAATTGTAGTCTTCCCTATAGATTCTGCGTGGCTATGCGGGGCTCGTCGGGTTCTGCGGGGGTGTCATGGGGTGTCTGTAGTTCTGCGGGGGTCATTCAGGGGGTCGGGTAGGGCGGCCCACCCCATGAATTAGCACCCGACTAGTAGGGATCCTTAATAATCATAATGAATACCGCTTAAATACCCCTTAACTAAGGAATACACCTTAAATCATATAGGGAATCCTAGCTTATGCGCGAAAGGCCCCCGCAGCACCACCTGTCTTCACACGTCTGGGCCGCGAACCTCCTGCCCGTCCTGGCGACAAAGTTGGGGCAAGATGGGGCGAGATCGACCAAGCAGTGACATCACGGTTTAGGGTTTAGGGTTTAGGGTTTAGGGTTTAGGGTTTACCACCTCAACCCCTGTAGCACATCGAGCCGGTTGCTAAACCCAAAACCCTAAATACTACCCCCGTGGATCCTCTTCAGAGATGGCGTACACTGCGCCGGCCAGATCTGTGAAGTAGACAATGCCGTCGACGACGCTTGGTGCCTCATGGTGGCCATTTCGCATCCACACCCCCTAAACCCTAAACCCTACACCCTAAACCCAAAACCAAAAAAACCCTAAACCCTAAACCCTAAACCCTAAACCCTGTGAAGCTGCTACTATGCACCAGCCCTCCTAAAGCCTGAACTTCCATCAGTATCAGCCAGACAGCAACAAGAGCCGCGAGTGCTCTTTGTACTGGTGGCACCCAAGGTTGAGGGTTTTCGGTTTAGGGTTTAGGGTTTAGGGTTAGTTTAGGTTTAGGGTTTAGGGTTTAGGGTTTAGGGTTTAGGGTTTAGGGTTTAGGGTTTAGGGTTTAGGGTTTAGGGTTTAGGGTTTAGGGTTTAGGGTTTAGGGTTTAGGGTTTAGGGTTTAGGGTTTAGGTGACCCAAGAGTCATCTAGGAAGAAAAAGCGTGCCCTTCTTGTTTCAAGAGCTTTTTACCCCGACGTCTCAGTGATCGCCTCAGCTGTGACTGTGTACACCGCGAGTTCTGAGGGTTTAAGAGGAACTGTGGGGGGGCTGGGATGCCTTGTGAGCCTCCAGACTCCAAACATTAAACTTTTAGGGTTTAGGGTTTAGGGTTTTAACTTTAGAAGAACTGTTGCAGTTCAAAGCCTTTTGCCCGAAACCCTTTGGAGAGTCTGTGCCCGAAACCCTTGGAGAGAGCTGCGCTCTTGAGCCGCTTCTGATTGTTGCTGCAGGCGGCAGGCATTGCAAGATTCATAGGATCAAGAAGGGCACGCTCTTCTCTCGAAACCCCATAAACCTCTTAAACCCAAATAAGCGAAAAGTACATATCCCAAGGGCCTACCCAGGGCATAGCAAGATTCTGCAAGATCAAGGGATTACGAAGCTTCTCTCTGAACCTCCGACAAGGCCCGCGCCAAGTTGTAGCCCTTGCTGCCATAGCGGTTCAAGTTAAAGGTCCACCTGGGTGTAGGGTTTAGGGTTTAGGGTGTAGGGTTTAGGCTGAGTAGGTCGGGAACAGTGAATTTGTTTTTCGGTGATCTTAGGCCGTGTGGTTTAGGGCTATGTTTAGGTAAACACGGGCTTGAGAGTCGGCCCCGGGCGCCTTGATTGAAGGTTTTACATACCCTATCATGCAAAACGAGAACGGGGATGCTACATCCTAGCCTAAGACAGAACACGTCTCCTCACACCTTTTGTCACATGTACCCAACAGAGCCAGCCTGGCTCGGACTGCATGAAGCTACGCGCCTCGATACGTTATCTAACGCTGCACCCGCAAACCCCACGAAATCCCCTAAACCCTAAACCCTAAGCCCTAAACCCTAAACCCTAAACCCTAAACCCTAATGCGCTCCCTAAACCCTAAACCCTGAACCCCAAGATCCCTAAACCCAGAACCCCCAAATCCCAAAAAACCCAAATTCCTAAACCCTAAGACCCCAAAATCCGAAACCCTAAGCCCCAAGATCCCTAAGCCCAAAACCTCAAAAGCCTAAAACCCCAACATCCTTAAGCCCTAAACCCCAAAAATCATAGAATTAACCTCAACCCAAAAACCCTAAACCCTAAACCGCAAACCCCCAAAATCACCCTAAACCCACCCTAAACCCTAAACCCTAAAACCCTAAAACCCAAGCCCAGTGCTCTAAGAGACCTGGGGGCGCCATCCGTCTCGGAAACTGCGCAGAGGCCATGGCTGCCTTCCTAGGCCAAAAAACAGGGGGTTTAGGGTTTAGGGTTTAGGGTTTAAGGTTTAGGGCTTGCTTCTTCCAGCACGTTGAGGGTCTTAAGCTTCGGGCTTCAGAAATTCTTAGGTCTTCGGGTACGGCCGACCGGCTCGATTTGGGGACTTTGGGGATCAACCCGTAGACCCTAAGCCCATGCTGGTAGGTCCAGGGTACTGATTAATCCAATACTAACTGTACTTATAACCCAATTATAACCATATTTGGGCACTTAAGGGGCTTATAAGTGGGTTATAAGTACAGCTATCATTTGTTAGTAAGTACCATGAACCTCCAAGTGTGGGTGCGGAGGGACTACGGCTTGGGGGGCCCTTTGAGGCATTCGATTTCTGTGCGGCCCACGCCCTAAAACAAGCCAACCACCTTATGCAAGTGAAAACCCATGTCTCGTGAAAATCCGCAACAAACTAACAACCGCATATGAAACTTTATGCCTGCGAAAATCGCAACAAATGAAAAGCCTGCAGCAAAGGCGTGTTTCGTGAGACGTTGACTGAGAGGGCGGGGATTAGGGTTTAGGATTTAAGGTGCCCGGCTGAAGGGACTTTTGGGGGCTTAGGGTTTCGGGCTTCGGGTTCAGGGTCTCGGGTTTAGGGTTAGGGTTTAGGGTTTAGGGTTTAGGGTTTAGGGTTTAGGGTTTAGGGTTTAGGGTTTAGGGTTTAGGGTTTAGGGGTTAGGGGTTAGGGGTTAGGGGTTAGGGGTTAGGGTTTAGGGTTTAGGGGTAACCAAGGCGACTTGACTTTTTCGCTCGCTGCGGTCGCAGGTTGGCCCCTGGCCCTAAAGGCACCCTGCACGCGGCCTGGGGTTTAGGGTTTAGGACAATTATGGGGAATTGTGATATCTTATTCTATAGTTTTCTTAGCTAAGCCGCTAAGCCAGGTTCCCTTTGGGGTGGCAGGCGTTCGTGGTGCACGTGGCGCGTGGTGCGTTCGTGGTGCACGTTGTGCGTGCGCGTGCGGTGCTCGCCGCGCATCTTTTAGCCTCCATGGCTATTTCTGAATGAGGCAGCGCCCCCTAAACCATAAACCCTAAACCCTAAACGCTAAACCCTAAGCCCGAAACCCCCCCATAACAGGGACGTCAACCCAGGAGCCGAGCCACTAACACTGACATTGGAATCATTGCCGCCGGAAGGAGGCTGAGGGCGCGCGCTCCGGCATTTTCTACGCCATCGCAACATGGCCCCCAGAGAGGATTAATGCACTCTTCGCGATGTTTGAAGACCAAACCGCTAGCGTCATTGTACAGATCCATGCAAGCCTGCCTGCAGTCAGCCATGGATGCGAGCGGGTAGCATGTCCCCCTCGTCTTTGTCGTTGTTGTCGCTGTCGTCGTTGTCGTCGTTGTCGTCGTTGTCGCTGTCGTCGTTGCCGTAGGTGTTGTTGCCGTAGGTGTTGTTGCCGTAGGTGTTGTTGCCGTAGGGCAGGACTCAACATAGCAGCATGATTTCCATTCACCATCGACTTCCATTAGGCACCGACATTCGGTGGAATTGATCGAGAAATTGTGCTGGCTCCAACCCCAGGCATCATACGTGTACTTGCATGTTTCCGTACATGCAATCGTGAGAGTCAGCGTCTCGCATTTCTCGGTGAGGTTCACTGCACTCATTGAGGAGAATCGAAGGGCGAATGTGATCGGGCCAATCATCGACCAAACCATGGCTCACGCAACGGCTTCCCTAAACCCCCCCAAACTCTGGTGTTTTTGTTCGGACCCCTCGCTACCAGTGGTGACAGAAGAGTGAGAGTGGAAAGGCAGCGGAAGAGGGCTCAACCCTAAACCCTAAACCCTAAACCTTAAACCCTACACCTTGACACCCAAAGTGGCCGCAATGGCCTATATAATGTTGCCCAAGACCTCAAATTGAAGGGTACGTGCGGCAGGGAGTGTGGCTTCGGGTTTAGAGTCTAGAGTCTAGGGTTACAGGGCTTGAGGGCTTGGTAAACCCTAAACCCTAAACCCTAAATGTAACCTGGAGGTCGAGGTTTGCTCCAAAGCCCGTACACAAATCTGACGGGTTCTATTCGTTTGCACTGCTGACTGCTCGTGCAGATTCCTAGTTTGTCAGCCGCACCCTCCAAACAAAGAAGTGCACGCACGTTACCAGGGATCCTTTCGCAGGGGAAATTCAGCCCTAAACCCTAAACCCTAAACCCTAAACCCTACACCCTAAACCCTAAACCCTAAACCCTAAGCCCTAAACCCTAAACCCTGAACCGTTGTTTTTGTTACGGCTCCCCTGGCGATGTCTTTATTGCATGGACCCTCCAAGAGTTGCAAGGAGCCCACCAAAAGCACTACTCATGACGCAGGCCTGCTCAAGAGAGCCCATAATTTGGGATTTGGGGTTTAGGGTTTGGGGTTTAGGGTTTGGGGTTAGGGTTTAGGGTTTAGGGTTTGGGGTTTGGGGTTTGGGGTTTGGGGTTTGGGCTTCCCAAGTTTCCTAAGAGCCAGTAAGCACATGCCAGCTAAGGTCTCGACCATGTTGTCCGGGTCGTCACCGTTGGCCGGGTTGCAGGGGATGAGGATACTGCCTGCGCCATGGCGGATAGTTTTTAGTATTTAGGGTTTAGGGTTCAGAGATAGTCTTTAGTATTTAGGATTTAGGGCCCCTTCGGGCATAAAGGTTTCGGTTGGGTACATGTCTCCCCGAGCAAGGGAACCTACCACAAGAACATGGGTGTGCTGGGGGATTGTGCAGTGGTTAGTGTCATCAAAAACCTCATGCATGCTGGGATACAACCGGCGCATAGAGCCATAGAGCCTAATGGTTGAAGGTTTAGGGTTTAGGGCGTAGACCCCTAAACCCTAAACCCTAAACCCCAAACCCTAAACCCTTCCATCACAATGTCTCGCTTCTTCATCGGCCTTTTCGAGCGACGACGGAGAACCTGGGCTGTGGCAGAGATATAGGTCAGGGTCTCCCGAAGTAGGGGTACCTTTTATAGAGGTCCCTATGGTAAGGGTAATAAGCAAATAAATAAATACATCAAAAATGAAACAAATCAAAAGAATAAGAAATAAGAAAAATATAATTATGTACATATACACACATATTTGTTTGCTTGCTTTGTTTGTTTTTTTGGTTTTTTTGGGGTATTTACTAAGGGGGCTTATTGTTCGTGAAATACCCAGGTAGGGTCTTGGGTTTGGGGTCCATTGGTTCTAGGGCTCGAAGGGTGGGCTGAGGAGAGTTTAGGGTCTATAGGGTTCACGGTTTAGAGCTTAGGGTTCACGGTTTAGAGTTCACTGTTTAGGGTTCGTTTTGGTGGAGCCCTGACAATGAAGCCCTAGCGGGGGTTTATGCTTGAGTGGGTTCTGGTAAACGTTTCAAGGGGCAGGTCTTAATCCCTAAACCCCCTTGGATCGAAATCCCTCTTGTGTGCCATCAAGCCCCAAACCCTAAACCCTAAACCCTAAACCCTAAACTCTCCAAAGTCCCAAGCCTTTGTCTCCAGAGGCTTAGTGGCATCGAGCTCGGGACGGGGTAAAGACTTAGGTAAGATTGCTTCGGGAGGGCTTGCTTGGAGTTTCATGGGTAGCTACAAGTAGGTTCATAAGTACCTTAAGTAAACTACCCATGAACCGCCAAGAACCCCTTCCTCTAAAGGCCAGAAGGGACTCATACTGAAGGGAAGACCATGCTTCTTTTATGAGGTTCCTGGGGAGTGTTTTGAGCCTATATGGGGCTGAAATCAGAAACCCTCATCCGAACTACACCGTTCTAACCTCGACAGCCGAAAGCCCAGTGCCAGTTTGCGGCAGGGTGCGCATCCGTAGAGCAGTGGGTGGCAATCTTCTGCCTCCACCTCCCCAACGAGGCCGACTGTGCTTGTGACTTGGGTTTGGGGTTTGGGGTTTGGGGTTTAGGGTTTAGGGTTTAGGGTTTAGGGTTTAGGGTTTCGGGGGCAAACCTTGAGTGGGCAAACTTTGAGCCCTGAACCCAAAGCCCACTGTGAACCTCTAAGCCCTAAGCCCGAAGCTGAAGCCACAAAGCCCTCGGCCCTGAAAACCCAAAACCCTAAACCCTGAACCCAAAACCCTAAACCCTAAACCAACAAAACTGGGGCATAGGACTTGTCACAGGGTGGGTTTAGGGTTTAGGGTTTGGGGTTTAGGGTTGAGGGTTTAGGGGCAAGTACCTAGGGCTAGGGAACCTTAGAGAAGCTTCGGGAGACTTACGGAGTAGTGGGGTATTAGGGAACCTGGGGTTACATACCCCCCTGGAACCCCGCCCTTAAGGACCCCAGAAACTTGGGATGTAGGGCATCAGCTCCTAAACCTTAAAGCTCCGCAATGCCTTGAAGCCTTAAAAACCCTCAAACCCCTACAGACCTAAACCCCCAAACCCTTCAAACTACAAAGCCCACATGCCCCGAACTCCAAACTCCCAAACTCCCAAACCCTAAACCCTAAACCCTAAACCCTACACCCTAGACTCAAACCCTAAACCCTAAACCCCTAAACCCCGAAACCACTCCAAAGCCCAGAGCCACCTCTCCGAGCCCTCCACGAGGTCGATCGCCCATGCCATGCCGTCTTCCGTACCTCTGGGTTAGGGTTTAGAGTTTAGAGTTTAGGATTTAGGGGTTTCGGGGTTCAGGGGTGTTAGGGTTTTAGGGTTTAGCGCTTCAGGGTCTAGGGTTGAAAGTTCAGGGTGTTAGTTTTTTGCCTTCTTTTCTGTTTTTTTTGGGGGGGGGGAAGAGGGGGTTTGGGTCGCACATTGAGGGTTTGAGGGTCTTAGGGTTCAGGCTTAGGGCTGCAGGGTTTACGACCGCTCGTGGTGTTGGGTTGACACTTTGGGTGCTGAGGGGTGTCGGGGGCAAAGGGCTTATGCGGGAAGGTTGCTCAGCACATGACCTAACTTGAGCAGCAGATGCGTTCGCGCTTTTAGCCGTTGGGTATTTCAGAGGGGAACATAGGGGCAACCCTAAACCTACAGCTTGCATCCAAGCCTAAGCCCTACAAACCCTGTAAAGCCCTAAGCCCTGCAAACCCCATAAAGCCCTAAACCCGACAAAGCTTGTAGCCCTAAACCCTAAACACTAAACCCTGTAAACCCCCAGACCCTCAGCCCCGATAGGCGGTGTCTGGAATAGCGGCCGCGGTGCACACAAAAGCCGTGCCGTCCAAGAGGGCCATGTTACCTGAACCAAGGGCTTGGGGGGGAAGGGGGGGGTTTAGGGTTTAGGATTTAGGGTTTAGGGTGTAGGGTGTAGGGTTTAGGGTTTAGGGAGAGCTTCGGGTACAGGGGCCTGGGCTGGCGGCTTAAGGTTTTGTAGCACATGAGGTTCCGAACGTGACGGTTGAGGGTTAGGGGCCCCTTTCTGTGGGGTTTGCTTACGCAGACTCCAGCTTGAAAAGGCGAGGCCGGTTTTTGGAAACTCCCGCATGGATGAGAGGGGCATGGTATCATGTCTGTGTTTTTGCATATATGGGGAGGAACCTACCCTAAACCCCAAAGACCCCAAAGACCCCAAGCCAAAGGCCCCAAAGCCCATCTAGGCCTGAAAGCCTAAAGCCGCTTCACCTTGAGCCTGTTCCAAAAAAGCCCTAAGCTAAGCCCTCAAGCCAGGAAAGCCGAAACTATACCCTGTAGACCCTCTAAGCCCTCTGTAAACCCCTTAAACCTTGCAAACGCTATGAACCCTACACCAAACTGAACCCTAAACCCTAAACCCTAAACCCTAAAGCCTAAAGCTCTTGCGCCTGGGTTCTGCGGGTCCTCGGAGTTCAGGTCAAAGGACCACCGCAGGTCCCCATCCTCGCAAGTGTTTCCGGAGACTCAGTGGGTGTAGGGTTTAGGGTTTAGGATTTATAGGGTGTAGGGTTGAGGGTTGAGGGTTTCGGGTTTAGGCTGACGTAGGCAGGGGGCTTGCTGAACTGGGCCTTTCATTGAGGTCTCGAGACAGATGATCTCACATAGTACCAAATCTCGGGGTGAATGGAGGAAGCAGAGCTCCAGCCTTACGGAAAGAGCCGTCGAATTAACCTAAACCCTACACCCTAAACCCTCAAGGCGACAGGAAGACCTCCCCCACGCAAAAAAGCAGCGGGAAACCCCTTAAACCCCTAAAACCCTAAACCCCAAACGCTTCTCTAGGGGATCCGAAGTATGGGCCCCTAATTTGGGTCCCCTGCTAAATAACCTTTATATACTTACTGGCCCAAAAATCAAGGAAATAAAAGTTGAAACTTTCAGAATAAACTAACTTATAAGAAGCCAAAAGTTGAAAAGTTGGGTTTTGAGCCAGTAAGGATACACTATACATAGTGAGGGCGCATACTTCGAATCCCTTTTCCCTTTAAACAAAGGTAAGGGGCCACACTCAGGGCCCGGGGTTCAAACCCTAAACCCTAAACCCTAAACCCTAAACCCTAAGCCCTAAACCCTAAACCCTAAACGCTTCTTATGATCTGCGAAGTGCCAGGCAAGCCCGTGACCGGCAGTCCTTCGTGAGCGAGAAGATCCACCCGGATGTGCTTTGAATGTACCTGAGTGGGGTTTAGGGATTAGGCTTTTAGGGTTTAGGGGTTGGGGGTTTAGGGTGCTAGGTTTTAGGCTTAGGGCATTCGGGCGCCATCTCAAAACTCAGGGCTGTGAATCCCGCAACTGTTAGCCCGCAATGCAACAAGACCCTCAAATCTCTGTCGGTTTGGGGGATGTACCTAATCCCCTAATCCCGAAACCCTCAACCAAACCTAACCCTAAAACCCTAAACCCCAAACCCCCTGAACCCGTAAACCCTCCACCCTAAACCATCCAAGAACAGGGCGTTTCAGGGCCCACCTCTGAGAAGAATCCTTTGGGGCGCCAGGCGGCACGTTGAGATCGGCGTCGATCAACGGCGAGCCATGGAAGACCCTCCTCGTGGCCGTCCGAAGGCCCTTGGGCTGAACCTCCCCACCGACGGCTTTTTCGGAGGGATATCTGGGAGGGCGTAGAATAAACACATAGAGAGTAACAAAAACATATGTGTAGATGTGCATATATATGTATATATATATATATATATATATTTATTTATATTCAAAATTGTTTATGTGTGTTAGATGTACATATCTGTATTTGGCTATACAACAATGGTTATATGTTTCTATTTGTATGGATGGGTAGATAGATAGACCTAGGGCTTTGAAAGGCTTTGATAGCGCTTATGGCTTTTGTTGGCAGAGTTTGCTGTGATTCCAGCATTGAGTGTTTAGGAATACGGGTTTAGGGTTTAGGCAGCTCGATTTAGGGTGGAGGGTTCAGGGATGCAACGGCTTGCTGGTTTGGGCTTCCGGCCCTTCCCGCTGTTGGGGCGTAGGGGTTGTAGCGTTGTTCAGCGTAGGCTGGACCCACACTCTTCTGGTAGAACCCTCAGGCGCCGAAAACCTAAACTTAAAGCCCAGAAATACAGGGATGCGACTAAAACCGCCTTGCCGTGCTCCACTTGAGTAAGGTGGGAAGCCTGATATAAGCCAAGAAGAAGCCACCCCTAAAGCCCCTAAAAGTTCTTTGACCCTGAGAGCTCTCACTGAGGTTCCTGAAGCCCCCGAAGCCCGTGAACCACGAGGGTTTCCGCCTGCGGGTGGACGAAGGTCCAAGTAGGAAAGGCCAGGTCTTGAACGCCCACATACGGGGAGTATCCTCTTCATGGGTTTAGGGTTTAGGGTTTAGGGTCTGGACACCTCTTTGTAAGAAGAACCCCTACAGTTTACGGTGCCGACAAGGGCCCCTTACTTTGAACAGCCTTCAAGTGCCAAATTGCGTCTACTTCAATCTCTGGTCCAGGGTTTCAAGCTCGTTTTAGCGCTTTTGGGTTTAGGGTGCGTAGGGTTTCGGCTAGCCCTCAACCCGAAACCCTAAACCCTAAACCGTAGAGGGCTTCGGGGCTCAGAGTTTGGGGAGAAGGTTGGCCGGCTTCGGGGCGTACCTGCCTCAGACTATTTGCACATCAAGTTGAGACAGCATTCAGAAACGAAAGCTTCGTCCCTCCTAGGGACTGTTCCGCCAACCTCTGACAACTTAACAATGCATGCTGGACCTTATCACCCTAAACCCTAAACTCAAAACCCTACACCCTAAAACCTAAAACCCTAAAACCTCTTTTTGTGTCAGACGATGCTCTTTGAGGGAGCTTTGTGTTCATAATCGCAAGTGCAGATCCTTTGTCTAAGTTCAACTCCTAAATCCTAAGCCCATCACGTTGAAGGCTTATAGGTGTCAAGCCAAAAGGACGGCAGCGATTTAGGGCAACAAACGGCTCTAGACAACCGCAGAACTTGGCCCCGAAGATTCAGGCTTTCTGAGGTTTTGACCCTCAACTGAAGCCCTACACCCCTAAACCCTAAACCCTCAACTCAGGTTGTTGAACGAGGCTCCCGAATGGTTCAGGTTGCCGCCCTTGGTGGGATGGAAGGCGTGCGAGCGGATGCGGCTCGGGGCAGTCGGTGAGCGCATTGACAAGAGCCTCGGCTTGAATGGGTTTAGGTTTTAGGGTTTAGGGTTGTTTAGGGTTTAGGGTTTAGGGTCTTTGGGTTTAGGGTTTAGGGTTTAGGGTTTAGGGTTTAGGGTTTAGGGTTTAGGGTTTAGGGTTTAGGGTTTAGGGTTTAGGGTTTAGGGTTTAGGGTTTAGGGTTTAGGGTTCAGGGTAACCCTGAACCTCGAACCCTGAACCCACGGGGGTTTGATGAGGACTTAGGATTCAGATTTAGCGGTGACTAAGCCGTGTAGCTCGAAAATTGGTGTGCAAAGTTACAACACAACCTCCGGCTTCCAAAACACAAACAAGGGGTTGATCTATGTTGATCTTTAAGGGGTATACCTAAGTAGCCCCTACTAAGGTCCCTTATAAAGGTCCCTCCTTTAGTGCCTTGATCCCAGCAGCGGCGCGGGAATGGAATCCTGGAAGCTTTCAGGGCTTGGGGTTGTGGTCGTCGTCGGCTCGGACTTCTGGACGTCCTGCATGATCTCCTTAGCGGCGGAAGCAAGGGACCCCAGGGCTCATTCGAGTGTAGGGATAGCCTCATACATGCATAAGTTGTCCTACGATTGGGTGGGATTCCCTAAACCCTAAACCCCCAAACCCCAAACCCTAAACCCGAAACCTTAACTCCAAGAGCTGCTCAGTTTCGGAGAACTCCTTGCCGTCCTCCGACCCCGCATGCAGCAACTTCCAGACTGTGCGGTCGTCTGGCTGCGACAGGCTCGGACGTGACCTCAATCACTCAACCCGAAAACCCTGTATCCTAAACCCTACACCCCAAACCCTAGCCCGACACCCTAAACCCTACACCCTCAGCCGAAGCCCGCATCTCTCACCCCGACATAACCCAAATCCGAAGCCCAGGACCGATCTTGTAGGAGGCACCCACTACCACTACCACTACCACTACCACTACCACCACCACCACCACGACCACGACCACTACCACTACCACGACCACTACCACAACCACTACCACGACCACTACCACGACCACTACCACGACCACTACTGCCGCGGCTCACTACTGCTTCTACTGCTGCTACTGCTACTACTGCTAGTACTGCTGCTAGTGCTGCTACTGCTGCTGCTCCTCCTGCTACAACAACTACTACTTCTACTACGACGACGACTACTACCACCACTACCACTACCACTACCGCTACCACTACCACTACCACTACCACCACCACCACCACCACCACCACCACCACCACTACCAGTACCAGTACCAGTACCACTACCACTGCCACTACTACTACTACTACTACTACGACGACGACGACGACTACTATTACTACTACGACTACTACTGCTACTGCTACTGCTACTGCTACTACTACTACTACTACTACTACTACCACTACTACTACTACTACTACTACTACTACTACTACTACTACTGCTACTACTCGTACTACTACTACTACTACTACTACTACTACTACTACTACTACTACTACTACTACTACTACTACTACTACTACTACTACTACTACTACGACGACGTACTACTACTACTACTACTACTACTACTACTACTACTACTACTACTACTACTACTACTACTACGACGACGACGACGACTTCGACGACGACGCCGCCGACGACGACGACGACGACTACTACTACTACCACTGCTACCACTACTACCACTACTACCACTACTACCACTACCACTACCATTTCCACTACTACGACTACTACGACTACTACGACTACGACTACTACGACTACTACGACTACTACGACTACGACTACTACGACTACTACTACTCGATATTCGAATTGGTGACAGTAGTTCCTTTTTAAGGGTTTGGGGTTCAAAGGGCTTTAGGTTAAGGGTTTAGGGCTAGGGTATAGAATCAGACAGTTGTGAAGAGATTTGCAAAGATGGAAACTTATTGGCTCTCAGTAGGTTTCAGGGTTTGGGGCCATAGGGTCTTGGGCCTCAGAGCCCACAGCTGTGCCGAGACACTTCGAGCCTACGCCCAAGTCGCTCCAGCTCTGGTAGCCCTGCCGCGCAACGCTGCACAACTACCCGCCAAGTACCCACCTCTGTATATCAGGGCCAGGGGGAGGGGGGGGGGGAATTTAACAACAGGGGACAGGGATTAGAGGACTTGCGGATCAGGGCTTGACGGATGACTTCGCAACTACCTGTTTCTATCCTATGTGGAAGGGCCCTCTAGGTAGAAGGGCCCTTGCTGTGTGTCGGGTTCCGAACCCGAAGATGAAGCACTGGAAAGTCCAACTGCCCAGACCACAATCCGAAGAAAACATGATGAAGCCAATCTTTCTCCAAATATTGGGAACCTTCTGTTCCCCTCCTCATGCGCACTACAAACCCTTAGGGTAGTTACATGGTCCCTGACTTTGGACCCTAATTCGCGGAACCCTTATATACCCCTTATATACCCAATAAAATGCAAGGGCTTATACTTCAGAACCCTTTAAAGAAGGTAAGCCACCATATTACCCTAAACCCCAAACCCCAAAACCCAAACCCTAAACCCTAAACCCTACACCCTGAAACTAAACCCTAAACCCTCAACCCTGAACCCTAAACCCTAAGCCCTAAACCTCCACATTAGATCTTCGAGTCGCGCCTGCACATGCTCACTGGCGTCAGAGAGCTGGAAGAGGCCATGTGCAGCGATCTCAGCCTATAAGGGGCAGCGATGGGCAAACTTTCGCAAACCTGTAGGGTTTAGGGTTTAGGGTTTAGGGCTTAGGGTTTGGGGTTTAGGGTTTAGGGCTCCGGAGGCCCCACCGCCTAGGCCAACATGCCTGAAACCTCATGCACCACTCAAGCTCTGCAGCAAAGCACCTGCAGCTGCGTAGATCCTCTACAGAAGGGTTTAGGGTTTAGGGTTTAGGGTTTTGGCCCCCCAAAAGCAAAAATGTCTGCACAATGTGTTTGATGAAGACAGCCAACAGATCAAGTTACACGTCCAGGCAGCATGAGCTTGAGAATAGGCGTAGTTCAAACTAAGTGCGTGTTGCATCTGCTCATGTTCTCGTTTGCAGTGCATGCGATGAATGCAGACAGCTACATATGCACACACGCACGCACGCACGCACGCACGCACGTTGCTCTGGCCTCTTTGCGGATCCAAGCTGTGGCTATCCTGAGCAGGGTCATTAGAGAGCCATCAGTATGAAGGGTTCCTTTTTTCAACCCTAAACCCTAAACCCTAAACCCTAAACCCTAAACCCTAAACCCTAAACGGCCCGAAACCCTCAACCCTAGACCTTCACCCTATTCAATCCAAGCTGGGAAGTTCCAAGTCCAGGCGGCTGCTCGAAGGACATGAGGGGCTTCTCGCCCCTTAAGGGTTTGAGGGTAGTTTCGGGTACGGGGGCAACCGAAAGGGGAAAGGAAAGAATCTCAACCCTTGGTTGCCTAGATGAACTCCCTGAACCGAAGAACACAACACAGATCCAAACAAGAGCACCCGAAGGAGAGAGGGGGATATCCTTACCAAAGTAACCAGACACCAACCCCAACTCCAAACCCCAGGGCACTACTTTTCGCTTTGAACAGCCGTTGTTAGTGGCCATTCTTGAGCCACAAAGGTTACCAGGTACATTGACCCTTCATCCTTCAACACCAACCCTTTTTCACAATACAAACTGCAGCTCCGCACTCCCCCTGTCCTAGGATTTCCTAGGACACACATTGGAGGTGCAGACTTTTGGCCAAAAACTGCCATTAGGGCAGCAGCCAGCTGCTTGGAATGCATATTATGGTTTTACGTCATCCAGGAAGAATTTATAGCACATTGGCTAAACACCTTTTACCACAGAGAATCTTTTTTCACCATGATTCTCTTGTCATTGAAGACTCTTCAGTCTTCTTCACCACGAACCGTGGTCTTCGCTACGCAAAAGGCTACTGACTTCTACTATCAGGGATTTCCATACCCTTAATAGCAACCACCATACTTTCAGCACATTGGCTGTTCCAGCGCACCTGTCTTCAGAAAGAGAAAAAACCATTCCCTCATCAACACCCTCCAGTCATCCCTTCTTCTTCTTCCGGTGGGCATCCATGCTTAGGTGAAGTCGCAGCAAAACATACTCCAGGTCCGACACTGTAAGAACAGGATCCTGCACGCACCTTTGAATTGAGGATACCAATCCTTCTCTCTTCGCGTCCTCAATTGCTTGGCAAGATTGACCCAGCTCTGCATCCACAGTAGTAGACGCTTGCGCATCCACATCAGAGGAACGATCCTTTTCCTCAGGACCTTTCACCACTACCACCTCTTCCTTCTTGGGGCTTTGACTTTTCTCCTTCTTCTTCGTCTTTCCCACGACGCTTGACTTTGTGCGCATTCTCGAAGAGGTCTTTTCCCCTGCAGAAACCACCGCGTTGGACGATGATCCACCCTTCTCAATGTTCGCCGGCATCTTCTTCGGCTTTGGAACCATAAGAGTATAAGGATCCTCGCTAGCCGCAGTTTTCCTCTTCTTTTTGGCATTTTTCACCTCTTCCTCAACGGCAACATCCGTCTCCGAAGTTCCAACCACCTCCTTTTCGGCAGGAGTATCCTTGCTGGACTCCCTTTCTAGGGACCTTTTTTTGCCCCTTTTGGGATCTCTCTCTTCTTCTATATTGGCTCGCTCGAACCATATCCTCAGGTCATTGACCCATTCTTCCACGTCCGCCAGCGAAACCTCATACGACTTCACTATTTCATGAAGTTCCAGCAAGGACAGCATACCAGTGGTCCATGAACACCATTCTGTATCCATCTGTTCAGCGTCTCCATTGAACTTCAGGAGTTTAAACACTGGGTCCGCCTCTGCGCGAGCCAAATCTGACTTGCCATTGGACATAAATGAAATCGCCTCCATCAGCAGTTCTACCATTTTGGTATCATCGTCATAAACCATGAAATCCTCCTCTTCTTCATCAAACCGTTCAGGAGAGATCTCCTTTCCTCCACCTCTTGTACCAGAACTTCTCCTTGGACCATCCCTTGGGGGCGTCCTTGGAGACCTTGGCCTCTGTTCATCCAGCGGATCACCATGCTCAAAGACACACTTGTCCCCATAACGGCACTTCCCAGACTGAGCAAACTGGATACACCTTACACCAGTTGCATTGTGTGAGAACTTACAGTTCTCTCCAGAGAAGCAGTGTCTCCCAGCCACATAGTACTTGCACCAATACGATTGTAGCACCACATCATCTTCTGAATGGATGAATTTGCAATTTTCACCAAATTTGCAGCGATCTTTTCCCCTGCTGAACCAATAGCAGAAGCCTTTCTTCCTCTTCTCCAAACGCTCCGCCTCGTACCGGTCCATAGGGCGATTCTGCTCTACATGAACATTGCCATGTACCTGAGAACTGCTCCCTTCACCCAAGGTGCTATCAGTATTTGATGCTTTGAGTACAGCTGGAAAACCTGGCCTTGGTCCTACCACCTTCATGATTGGTTTTCCACCAGCTCCTGAGCCATGCTGAGACGATCCAAAAGCATTGAACATTTTCATGAAGGCCTTTCTAGTGCCGATCTTCTGCACCCTTTTGATTGGATGTTTCATTGCTCCAACCTTGCATCCAGATACATTCGAACGACACAAACTCCTATACCCAGCTCTATATCCCTTTTTCCAAAGAGCCATAAGAATTCTAGAGGCAGTAACATTCTCCACCTCTACCTTTTCCGACTGTCCCTCACTTTCCGGAACAAACCCATCCAACCCACCCATATCTGAAGACCTTTCCATCTTTTTTGACACCACTTCGTCGAGGTAATCTTCAGAGATCCAGGGTAAGTTCCTCTTAGAGGAAAAATCGTCACCATTGTCCGGTCCTTCACCAGGATACCCCTTCGTGCTGTCAAAGATCCTACCAGTATAGTGCGGTCCTGCGTAGAGAAATCCCAGTTGGAAGCGACACGAGAATACACCGACCACAAGAACATCCTTGTGCCAGCCAATCTTGATGACCCACTGGATGTCCCTCTTCTGGAGAAACTTCTGGCGCTTTGCCATCCCTTCCAGTGTCACCAATTGTCTCACCTCCAGCATCTTCAATGGGAATAGGGGATTCATTGATCCCTTGATCAAGTACCGCATCTTTCTGTCCGAGAATCTCCAGCACCATCCCTGAAGGATCCACTTCCTCGTCAGCATCGTCGTCCATCCTATTCCAGAGAACCTCCAATTGATCAGCACATGTCGCCGCCTGAAGGAACTCCATCATTTGATCCCTCCCGCGCTGCCAGAGAAATTCTGAATTCACCACTGACCCTTGGCCTCCTAGGGTAAGGAATGGAGCAACCAATTTGGCTACCCTCGCCATAAGTTCAACGTGAACTTCCATGCCTGAACTGCGACTCCAATCGTAGGCAATGCCTCCATAGCAGTTCCAAACTTTTCAGTATTTCTGAATTCCCCTTCCAGACCAGGAGATAGCAACGCTCCCATCACCGAAAGAGGATAATTTCCCACCGCTGGCAAGCACGGATTTTCATGGAACGAATGATGCAAATCACCATAATGTCCTTGATCTCTCCTTTGAAAAAGGAGTGTCCCAGTCTCCAGCTGGGCATTCAGTTCATCCACTTGAACCATTTCAGCACATATCTTCTGTGCTGCAGTCGCTATTGCCGGCCAGATGGTACGATCGGTCAAACCGCGACGCATAACCCAATCAGTTGTTGGCGACTGAATCAGCGTTCGTGGGTCATACACCATAACCACCAATGTACCATCATCCATTGACTGATCAGCATCGTCCACCAGTGCCAGGTTCAAATCCTGTTCGCTTGCACCTTCGGATGACATGCTAATAACCAAATTTCGATCCATTTTATTGGACCCCTTCTGACAGTCCCTTTGCCCCACAGGCAACTTGCCGACAGCAACCTTCCAATAAATCCGACTCAGAAGGCCTTTAGTAAGCAATTGCTGAGGGTCCTTCTTCACCGGACGAACATCCAATATCTTCGCACCATCACCACGGAGTTCATTGCTCCCACCTTCTCCTTCTTTTTGGTCGGTCTCCTCGCCAGGAATTTGCACCGCTCCTTCCAGCGCCGTCTCCTGTCCAGCCACTTCTTGCCCAGGAAGAACTTGAGCGCTTTCAGATACATTCACCTGTCCAGCAACACCTTGCCCAGGTAAAACCTCATCCGTGGAGCCCACCGCCAGCGAACCAACTATAACTGAGCCATCCCTTGCTCTTTTTTGAGACTGCTCAGTTCGACGAGAAGGTTGTGGTAGCGAAAAAACTTGAGAAGTCACTTCTTGGCGGGTCTCCCCCCACGACGCTTTGTCGCGCCCTTCGCCAAGGTGACCCGATTTTTTCTGCCCATCATTGGAGCTTGAAGAACCAGCAAGTGGAACATTGCCACGCGTCGCAGTTCTTTGTGAATCCCTTTCTCGCAAAAAGATTTCCCTCAGGTGTCGCGCGCTGTTGGTTTCTTCCTCGCTTGAATCACCTGAGGAATCTGCATAGGAGACCAAAGCTCCCGTCTGATCATCATCATCCACCAAATCTGCCCATGCTCTGCTGAATGGGTACGACAAAGTACCATGGGGCTTTACTGGTTCCAGCGGCTTTGGCTTTTCCACCACTTCCGCCGGCTGCACACGCCGTTGTGAGCGAGAGCGTGGCACCTGTCGCACCTGTTTTTTATCCAGCAAGGGCCTTGCCCTTTTCACAGGGTTTGATCTTGACCGATACGCCTTTGTTGGCGGGTTCACCGGTGGCATTCCAACTCCCACCAATCGCAACCTCTGCACGCACAGCGGGGATCTCTGCGCAAGCGTCCAAGCGTCACGGTACTTGCCGGTGTCGAAAATCTCTCGATAAGACCCTCGCGGCATCTCCTTTGTACCAGGACCTTCAGCTTCACGCACCTGAGAAATAGTTCTCACCCCACCTCTTCCAGCTTCACGGCTTCCAGAAGATTGCTCCATGCGTACCGATGCGTTGGTAGAAACAGCCACATCCGGCGACATTGGCCGGTACTGAACACCACCCACCAATTGCAGAATTTTGCAGGCCGTCACCTTGTTAACTCCTTTTTCCACCAAATCCTCCACAAAGATATACTCTTGTAGCTCTCTGACATTGGCTACACCAAGCTTGACCATAACGTCACTTACGTGAAGTGTATACACCCACAAGTGTTTGTTGCGAGCCATCCAATGTTCTATTGGCTCTTCAGGATTCTGAAGACGTACCGTGGTAGACTCTGCCACCGAATCCTTTTGTACATCTCCATCTGCTCCATCCAGTGCATCACCCTCACCTGTTTTCTTTGACACATTGGTCATTTGCAACGCCTGTGGTGCCGAAGATGATGAAGATTCCGCTCCCCCACTTACTGGTGGTTGAAAGGTGTTCCTGTCGGAAATCTCCAATCCTCTTCCTCTTTGAAACGAAACATGGTTCGCCACATTCACCAGATGCTTCAATTGGGCCAGTCGCTCTTCAGACATTTCGTCGTGGGAATACTTGCAACCATATCGCACGCGACATCTCCCTTTGAGGTAGTAGTCGAAGCAGCAATGATGGAACCCTGCTTCCCTTATGGCCCTCCGAGAAGCATTGTCCCAGGATCTGCCGGGTTCCCAAGTCCCTTCCAAAACCGCTTTTTCATCGTGCGAATATCTGCAAGAATTTCCATATTTACAACCTCCTTGGTTGTAATATTTGCCTCTTTGGCTCGACTGACACCGACTCACCCTTTGATGCACCTTTACCAAAGTTGTACTTGGCTCTGAAAGCTGAATCCTCCCGCTCCTGCTGTGCCTCATCCACTGTGCCTTCTTCCGTAGGAGGGTCACCAATGTCCCCATCCTCGTCTCCAGCTTTTTGGCTGTTCTTTGGCTCAGTTGGTCCTCCTCCTGGCCAACCTTCACCATAACGACGACGTTCATAGGAACACTCATCTCCATTGCGACACCTTCCCTGATTGAAAAACTTGCACAGCTTGCTGTACCCTGGCGACACAGTTTTTGGCGTCAGGTGAGCTTTCTTATACTGATCGGGATCCATGTAGGCTTCCATTGGCTTGTTTTCTCTCTTACTCATGGATTCAACTGCACCATCAAGCTCCTGCGAAAACCGCTTGGTATCCAGCCAAAGCGCATTCCAAAGTTCATCTTTGCCTTGACTCAGCAACGTTGCCACCGCTTCACCCACAACTGGTCGACTAAATCTCCTTTTCTTACATGCCAGTTCGTAGAGCGCGTTGTGGTACTGCTTTCGGGAAAAGGTGGTTGTCTTTCCCAAGCCTGCGCCTTCTGTACCATCGGGCTTCCAACCATCACTTTGCAAGATGCCATATGCACGCCGAGCTTCCGCATCCAGGAATGCATGGTCTGCAACACACTCCAGTATCTCATCCATTGTACGACTCAGCAGCATCCCACCACATAGGCCTTATCAGCCTTTCCATCCTCCAGAAGAGCTCTATAGATCTTTGCTCCATAGAGTTGCCTTTCCTCTTGTTCTTCTGAGGATAACTCCTGATCAGCAAACCATTCATCGGATTGCTCTTCTTCCCATTTCCAGTCCCATTGACCGTTGGAATCTTGGTACCATTGACCATCACACCATGAATTTCCCCACCACGCATCCCAGCCGCCGTCTTTCCATTTGCGCTGCGCTGGAGAAGAGTCCTCATCGTCCTCTTCAAAAACTAGGCAGGAATCTAGAATCACAGTGCCATCATCATCCACCCTCTTCACTGTCGTGCAGACAGTGTCACCAATTTTGAAAGAAGGTGTATTTGTCCCTTCTTCAGGAATCAGCACATTCAGATCACCGTGTTCCAAAAAGGCTCCATGCCCATTGATGCAACGCACCAGAGCAGTGATCCTATCTCCGGCTTGATAACAATGCTCCCCAGGTGTCACCAAGGCTGCCCCATTGGGCACTTTCTTTGCCTGCTCTTCAGAAACCATCTCTGTATCATCGGCTCCTGGAACATCCCTTGTTTCCACCTTTGGGTCAAGCTGCTTGTCCTGCTCCTGCACGAGTCCCACAAGATCATCCACCTTGTGCTCAAGGGGTTCAGGACCTTCCTTTTTTCCAGCCAATGGCTTTGCCTCATCTGTTACAGTTCGCTCGGTGTCGACTTCCGGCAAGCTTTCAGACGGCAATACTTCCCCCTTTGTAGGAGTGGACCCATCATTGGAGTCTTTTGTCAAACCTTCTGCAGCAGGCAAATTTTCTTCCACTGCAGGGCTATTGGATTGCTCATCCGCGGCAGGGACATTTTCTTCCACCGCAGGCTCCTTTGGCTCCATGGTTTCCAAAAGAGAATCGCCACCATCATTGACCACAGCTGCCTCATTGGCTCCGGTGTAGCCTTTGCTATTTCGTTCCTCGCTGCTAACTTCAGGTTGCACCAGTGTGTCCACCTGTGAACCTCCGTCGTCAGCTGCTACGGAGACCTGCGCCCCATTGTTGCAGTCGTCCGCGGAACGTGACACCATATGCGCCTCAACCCGTGCTTCCTCCGCACTCCAGGTACTATCTGGCACATTGACCCGCGCATCATTGGCGCTCCAGGCCTCATCTTTCAGATCAACCGTGTCTCCAGCTATTCCAGAAGCTTCTTTTTTCCCTTGAATGGCAAGATTCTTGGCACCAAACGAAGAGACCTCCTCAGTCGTAACGCACAACTTTTTCCCTCCGTCATCCAAATCTCCAGGACCACCTTCCTGAACGACAGGTACCACATCCACCACTCGCTCTTCTGCAGCCGACACAGTTCCAATCTCCGCATTGGGCATTTTTTCCTCTGGACCCACCGATTCCACCGCTGCCACACCCTCAGAAAGCGCTTCCATTTCTTCCCGATCCAGATGTTCTCCAGCGATGTCTGCTCGGATTCCAGAAATTCCTTCCTCATCAGGAGAACCCGAGGTCTGGGCGGCACCACCAGCCCTAAAACCGCTATCCCTGATAGTAGAGGAAAAGTCCTTTTCACCTACACTATTTACACCGCTCTTTACACTTTCCAAGCTACCCTGTTGTGCCCTGAAAGACTCAGTAGGCGACGAGGACGAGGTAGTACCCAGTGCTGGCTCTTCTTCCACAGGGACAATGCCCATTCCAACACCAGACACTTTACTGTTTCCAGCCATTCCAGTCTTCTTAGGCAACACCCATTGGGTATCTCCAGTGTCTAAGCAGTAAAGATATTCTCTTCCATCCTCGTGAAAATGGCGTTCCCACGTCTTCCCATCACAGTCGATGATTGGAAGGCCAGCAGCTCGAGACAATTTGCCTCCACCAGCAGCGTATAAGTCTTCCTCTGACTCCTGCTGTATTCTCGCTGCTTCCAACTCCAGGATTTCTCCTTCACTCATCACCATAGCAACAGGAACAACTCCTTCTGCGTCCCCAGTGAAGAGGATACTGCTTTTTGTCGCAGCAACAGGCGCAGTTTCTTCCGCTTCACCTGTCAACAGATCACCACTTTCAGTCGCGAAGCTCACTTTATTGCGAGCTCGCTTGGAAACAGGGATAACATCCCCAACCAGCTCTGTCTGGCACTCTTGCTCCACCATCTTTGACGTAGAGGAGCTTGTTTTTGGCGCTCCCGTTGATTCAGTAGGTCCCGCAGCTCGAAGACAAAGCCCATGTTTGCTCAGAAGGCGCAGCAAAACTACTTCCATCTGTTCTTCCAGTCCTTCCACCACCGGCTTCTCTTCGCCACGCACACCACCAGCATCAACCAGAGCTTCCACATTGGGAACCACTTTTTGACCCGTTGCAGACCTTTTGACACCACCTTCACCTTGATCGCCCACATTGGAGCTCGATGATGCCTCACCAGTCTGTAACCAGTTGGTAGCCATTGCTTCAAACTACCACCCTAAAGCCGAAACACAAACCGCAGGGAACCTAATTTGGGCTCATAACCTACGGGGGCAACCGAAAGGGGAAAGGAAAGAATCTCAACCCTTGGTTGCCTAAATGAACTCCCTGAACCGAAGAACACAACACAGATCCAAACAAGAGCACCCGAAGGAGAGAGGGGGATATCCTTACCAAAGTAACCAGACACCAACCCCAACTCCAAACCCCAGGGCACTACTTTTCGCTTTGAACAGCCGTTGTTAGTGGCCATTCTTGAGCCACAAAGGTTACCAGGTACATTGACCCTTCATCCTTCAACACCAACCCTTTTTCACAATACAAACTGCAGCTCCGCATCGGGCTTAGGGTTTAGGGTTCAGGGTTTAGGGTTTGGGCTTCGGGCCGCAAACAAGCCATTCACAGCTGAGCTGGGCATGGGAGCTTAACCCTGAATCCCAGGGTTGAAAGCCTCAAATACCTCAACTCTAAACCCTGGACCCTTGTGTGCGAAAGACGTATAACTGGAACCCTAAACCCTAAACCCCAAACCCCACACCCTACATCCCTGGAGCAGGGCGGCGCATGCACGGAGAGCTCGGCCAGAAGAAAGGCGCCCAAGCACCCGTGGGGCCATCTGGCGAGGGGGAGGCTTCTTCCAAGCTTCTGGCATGCATGTCTAGCCCTCTTATCTTTCCTATAGGGTTTTAGGGCTTAAAGGGGTGTTTTAGGGAGGGTTTATAGGGGGTTCTTATAAGGTTTGTAGAGAGCTTATAGGGGGTCTAGGTTTTAGGGCTTAAAGGCAAAATCATCCAACCCTAGGAGTGAATCGCAAGTGCATGTGTGTGCATATATACAGGGTGAACCCTAAACTATAGATCCTTACAACTCTACAGCCGCAAAACATGTGGGTCGGGGCCTAAACCCTGCGCCCTACAGCCCCGAGGGTTCGTACAAAGACCAGGACATGTTTTTTTCTCATGTGGCCAGTTCGGAAAACTCTGCTCCCGGGGACCTCAAACCATAAACTACCTACACACCAAGAACACCCTAAGACCTTCTAAGAACCAGCAAGTCTCCAATTCCCTACTAAGAACCGGCAAGCAATGTAGAATCGAGAGCCCAAGCACAAACCCCCGAAGGACCGAAGTCCTTCACAAACCTCGACTTCTTCAAGCCCAGGGAGTAAAAATATGGGGGGTTTGCAAGAATTGGGGAACCCTAAAAGTGTCCCCCAAAATAGTAGGATTCCCTTATCATACGGACCCCATGAGGTACCCCTAATTTCGGAAACCCCCATATGCTTTAGGCTTTGAGGTCTTCAGGGTGTAGGGTTCAGTAGCGACTTGGCGTCTAGGGTGGAGGGTTTGGGTCCAAAAAACCATTTTGTTGAGCCGATCAGCGAACCCTGAGCAGCCAAGACAACATGGTGCTTAGCACACAAACCCTAAACCCTAAACCCTAAACCCTAAACCCTAAAGACATCAAGCACCAGAAGCGGTCAAATTAGGGGTGTAAGCGCGTGGCCGCGTGCCTGCGCCAACATGGCGCCATCCAAAGTATGGAAACACCCAGGTAGTTCCAGCGCTACCTCCGCTGCACATTCGCATTTCTCAAAACTAGGTCTCCCCTAAACCCTAACTCTAAACCCTAAACCCTAAACTCCTTCTATAAGGCTTATAAATTACTTGGGACATGATCAGCACAGGATGACTAGGATGTACAAGCTCGCTGTTAGGGCCTGCTCCGAATTCTGCCAGCAACAGTTCTAGGCACAAACGCACTGAACCCACTGGAAAACCCACCCTAAACCCTGAAGCCCTTAAGTTGGGATGTTCCCCCCCTCTACTTAAAGTCCTTAATTGGGGTTATAATAGGGGGTACTTACTATAATGCGCATTAAGGACTGCTAGTATAAGGGATGTACAAGGGGGAACGTCCCAAGCCCTAAGCCCTAAACCTTAACGTATGTTGGGAGGAACCACCAGAACGAAACTGAACGATGATACCGGCAAAGCGATAGCCCTAAGTGGTCAAACACCCGGAAACTCTAGACCCTAAACCCTAAACCCCGAAACTCCCAACCCCCTAACCCTAAACAACTCAAAAACTTGAAGAACCGGAACCCTAAACTCCTAAACCCTCCATCAGGGTTGCGGTAACACAAGCTGCCCCTGCCTGGGTGTGTGGGACCTGATTGGCATTTGAGCCCACTCTGCGGCCGCGAACGAAGAATCTTGGGTTTAGGTTTTAGGGTTAGTGGATTCACGGTCTTGGGAGAAATCTGTACTTGGCTTCTAAGCATATGCTGCCTTATGTCGACACTCAGCAGGGTTTAGGGCGTTCTTACGTATGACTTCCAATACGCGAACTCGGAACACTTCAGCCAGCATGACTAAACCCCCCAAACCCTTAAACCCAAGCCCTAAATGCTAAACCTATGCCCTCCCCAACCCTGGGCCCTAGGCCCTAAAGAAAGACCAAAACCTCCAAACCCGGAAACCTCAAACCCCTCAAACCAAGACCCTGAAAGCCAACACCCGCCAACCTTAGCCTGGCTTACCCAACCAATGGGTTAAAAAGGGTTTAGGGTTTAGGGTTTAGGGTTTAGGGTTAGGGCCTAGGGGTTTGGGAGAAGCAGGGTGCTACCGGGCATCCTCGTCAAAGACCTCTAGAACAACCAGAAGGCGTTTGGGGTTTGGTTGTAGGGTCTTAGGTCTGAACCCCAAACCCTAAGCTAAGCCCGCCGACTTTCAGGGTCATCGGGCCCCCAAACCATGCTCTATAGGGTTTAGGGCTTAGGGTTTCGGTTTAGGTTTTAGGGTTTAGGGTGGTCCTATTTTGCGCATAAGGGAACAACAGCAGCACTGGCAGCCACGCGCCTAGGATGAGCAAGCTCCACCCTCTGACCTCGGGGGTTTAGGCTTTGGGGTTCAGGGCTTCTGGCTGAGTGCGGCCTCCCCCCGGCCCCTCGAACCCCCCAACTATGCGATAATGTGACGATTCTAGGAAAACGGGTACCATTTTGGGGAGTTGAAACAGGTTGATCAGGGACCCTAACCCTGTGAATACAAGAACGTACTGGGCACTTGTTCAAGGTTTTGGAGGCCCCAGTCAAGATGGAGGCCTAACCCTGAATTCCCGAAAACTCGTAGACTCGTAGACCATTACCACCAAGTGAGGCATAGTTCTGGGTTAGCTGCGCGTTTAGCCCTAAACCGTAGACCCTAGACCCTGAACCGGCCACCTGAAAAGATGTAGTCCGTACTGCCAGCACGATGATAGATTCAGGGCATCGATTCCTGAACCCCCCACAGCGGCTCTGGAATAAAAAGGGTAGGGTTTTGAGTCTAGGCTTTAGGGTTTGGGGTTTGGGGTTTGGGGTTTGGGGTTTGGGGTCCATGGCCTCTTCACGTTCAGATTCCTGAGCCCTGAGCACCCCTGAAGCCGAAACCCTTGAACTCCATCATGAAGCCCCACGGCTAATACAAATCCTAAGCTACCAACGAGCTGAACTGAACAGCTGTAAGCCCCAAGCGGTGAAGCCCCCCAAAACCCTCACAACCCTAAACCCCCAAACCCAAGAAGCCCGCAAACCCTGAACCCTAAACCCTAAACCCTAAACCCTAAACCCTAAACCGTAAACCGTAAACCGTAAACCGTAAACCGTAAACCGTAAACCGTAAACCGTTAAACCCTAAACCCTAAACCCTAAACCCTCGACCCTGAGACAGGCCGGGCACAGATCCGTGTGGACCCATGGGCTGGACAGAGGAGCTTCAGGCACTTAAGGTTGCCGGCTTCGGGCTTGAATTAGGGTTTAGGGTTTAGGGTTTAGGGCTTAAGGCTTAAGGTTGCTGGCTTCGGGGCTTGGAGGGTGCAGGGTAGGGGGTGCGGGGTTTAAGGGTGGTTTAGGGTTCAGGGTTATGTAGGACTTAAACGTGGTCAGAGGTTAGGGTTTAGTGTGTCGGGTTTAGGGTTAAGGGCTGAGGCGTTCGGGTTCGGGGCTTAGTTCAGCATCCTACACGAAGCAGCACGAGCGCCGAACCAGAAAACGCAACGGGGGATCGAGCTGTTGGTGCATACATCTCATACATCTAACAGACCCTAGTCACACTGAGGGGGGCTGTTGTTAGAAAAATTCGAGTCTCTGCTTTATCTCCTAGTATATTGCGGGCCCTTTTTTGTAGGGTAGCCAAGGAGTGCCTATAATTTTCCACGCGTCAACCATGTCAGCCAAAGTGCCCGTTATGTGCTTGAAGTTCTGAGCCCTGAGCAACCGTCAGCCCTAAACCCTCAAAGTTGGTTGCGAACACAAACTTGGCCCCATCTTGCTTACTACGTTTCAATGTTCTGGAAAATTTCAACTTTAATGTAAGTTCTTTAGTGTCAGATCAGGCGTTTAAGGTCGAGGGCCATAGTTCAAGCAACCACTTGCACTGTCGCGCACTGAACAAGATGATCGTTTCTGGACAGGCGCGCCCATGTCCATCAAGCATACGTGGATTCCCATAATTATGTAGCTTTAAGGAGGGTTGTACCTGTTAGAATATTCTCTGGGGCAGTGAACGCCATAATTGTAATCATTACCCATAGGGTTTTAGGGTTTCGGGTTTATGGTTTAGGGGCTGCCTGCACCCTTTTTTGGGTGGGTTACTTTACAAGGGAACCCAGAACCAAAAAAAAGGGGTAAAGGGACTGGGCTACCTTAAAACCCTAAACCCTGAACCCTAAACCTTAAACCCTGAACCCTAAACCCTAAACCCTAACCCTAAACCTAAACCCTAAACCCTGAACCCTAAACCCGGTTGTTTTTGTTGGGCTCTTTGCAGCAGCGGATGCAGACCCAGGCAGCGAGGCCATCGTGGGAGTCCGACGGATCACCTTCCGAATGTGCCCGAGGTGCTTGCGGGAATTTAGGGTTGAAGGGTGTGAGGTTTTAGGAGGGTTTAGGGTTTAGGGTTCAGGTTTGAAGGGTTTTGGGATTTTTACGGGGCTGTCACACAAGTGACTCACCTGCTAAGGTTTGCTCTTCCGAGCTTCATCCGTATCGCTATGACCAAACCCGTCAGGCTGTGCCCTCTGTTAGTATTTAATCCGACCCCTATGTTACCCCATAAAAACCTAAAACCCTAAACCCTAAACCCTAAACCCTAAAACCCTAAACCCTAAGCCCACACTTCAGAACCCGTGAGCGAAGGTAAGGATGCTTGTTCCCCTTCCAGTGAAACCCAAGGGTCTGGGAACCGAAAGTTGCGGGCTGAGGACTATGGCAAAATAAACACTAAACCCTAAACCCTAAACCCTGAACCCCAGGACTATGGCAAAACAACCCTAAACCCTAAACCCTAAACCCTAAACCGACGCAGAGGAGGCCCACTCACTCGAAGGCCACACTCAAAAGCAGTTTAAGGATGGACGTGCAGGGTCTAGGTGTTACAGAGCTCAGGGAACGTGCCTAGATCCAAGAGTAACCGAAGAATATTTAGGGTTTAGGGTTTAGGGTTTAGGGTTGAGGGTTTAGGGTTTAGGGTTTAGGGTTTAGGGTAAGAAGCTCCAGACGCCGGCCTCTTGATCAAGTGGATCCAGTCGAAGCCCACTTCGTCGATGCCCACGCCCGACTTCACTGCCACCTGCGAGGGGGAGTGGAGGGCTTTCGAGGGTTTAGGGTTTAGGGTTTAGGGTGGTTTAGGGTGGTTTAGGGTGGTTTAGGGTTTAGGGTTTAGGGTTTAGGGTTTAGGGTTGAGGGGTTTAGGGGTTTGGGGGTTTGCAACAGGACGGGCTCTGAAACACACTGCCCCTTGAGGGGAGGAATCTGAGGGTGTGCGCGCGGAATTTGGATCGCTTTCTCGGGGTCGCTGTTAGACTACAGTTTAAGAAGGGGAATTTGCTCTTGTAGCGGCCTCAATGTAGCGGCCTCAACGATAGCAAATTCCTTGCGATTCCGAGACCCCTCGCCCTAAACCCTAAACCCAAAACCCTAAACCCTCAACCCTCAAACCCTCAAAACCCTAAGCCCCAAGCTGTGAGGGCTTCGGCTTCATGCCTTAGATCCTAGAAGTTGAGCATGCTATTGGCTCAAGAACCCCCCCCCACCCCAAACCCTAAACCCTAAACCCTAAACCCTAAACCCTAAACCCTAAACCCTAAGCCCTAAGCCCTAAGCCCTAAGCCCTAAGCCCTAAGCCCCAAGCCCCAAGCCCTAAGCCCTAAGCCCTAAGCCCTAAGCCCTAAGCCCTAAGCCCTAATCCCTAAGCCCTAAGCCCCCAAAAAAAAAAAGCCACAAACACAACATCTTACATCTTCCTTGCAAGGGTACTTTTGGGATGCTTATCTTCCATTTCTTGGGTTCTGATGCAAATAGTCGAGCAGGGTACTGGGCTCGGGGTTTAGGGTTTCGGGGTCTAGGGCTTCGATAAACAAGTTCAGCTGGCTTTCTAGACCCGGTTTAGGGTTTAGGGTTTAGGGTTTGGGGTTTGGGGTTTAGGGTTTAGGGTTAACCTCAAAACCGGTGCCCTTTCCGGCTTGAAAGGGGCTTGGAAGGGAACCGAAACCATAAAAAAGGAATAAGGCCCTACATAATAAAGGAATAAGGCCTACTCTGCTAAATGGTATACCCTAAACCTGGCAAACTCTGGGTCCTAGCCCTAAACCCTAAACCCTAAACCCAAAACCCAAAACCCTAAACCCTAACAAGGGCCTACTCTGGGTCCTAGCTTTCTCTGCTGGAGAAGCCACTGCACTGCACGGCTGTCCATACGCGTAGGCACGGAGGCCGTGATGTCTCGCTCTCCTAGCCACATCCGGGGGACCGCCGAGGGGGTGCCAGCCCTGCTTGCACTAGGCGGTTTAGGGTTTAGGGTTTAGGGTTTAGGGTTCGAAGGTCTGAGAGATCCCTTGCACCGGGCAGGGCGAAGAGAAACTAGACGAGCTTTATGCGTGCAAAAGCCCCTCAAACACCGCTGGCTCCGCCCGATCTCCTGTGTAGATGCCGCCGGGCTTTAGCAAGATGAAGCCTAAACCCTAAACTCTCCTAAAACCTAAACCCTAAACTCTAAGCCCCTAAACCCTACACCCTAAACCCCTAAACCCCTAAACCCCTAAACCCCTAAACCCCTAAACCCGAATGGCAAGATGAAGGCCGGGTTGATCCCCGGTCCTAAAGATCCGAAAGCCCCAGCAAGCCGAGTATGTGCAATGGGCTCGATCTCGGACTAGCCGGGTTTAGGGTTCAGGGTTAGGGTTTAGGGTTTAGGGTTTAGGGTTTAGGGTTTAGGGTTGCATTCTCAATAGCTGCCGGGTTTCTGTCTTGGGGCTTCTTGCTTGAGAGCTCCAGGATCAGAGCTTGTTGGATTTCGTTTGGCTGGTGGTGGCGCCCCCGGATGCTGATTCCTATGGGCACTGCCACGCAGGGCAGCGCCGTCCTGGGTTCATAACTTGCGGTTGGCATGGCATCCGACAGTTTGCGATCAGTATTCATGGCAGTCTGGGAAACACACGGCTCAGCAGAGAATCGTCCGAAGCATAGACAGGACATGAACCTCAAAGGGTACTTCTAAGTAGGGTTAGAAGTACCCGAAGTGGGGTTATGAGTAAAAAAAACACCATACTTATCACCCTACTTATAAGTACCCATGAACCTCCAACTAGGACCTGCACCATGCCAACTGCTGAGAAAAGACAGGCACATCTCATGTGGGAATGACAGCGTCAGGAACACGGAACATTCCACAAAATAGAGTACTATACTCGCTCCCCGACGACAAAAAATCGGCTGTCACCCGTACTATATATTCACCAAAGGGCAGATCTCCCATGCCGATGAAGGTTCTCTACTGCAGGAGCCTTAACAATTGGAACAGGGTTTTGCGGGTTACTCTAGTATGACCATACAGGGACCCTAAGGGAATACTACTAGTAATTATTCCGACCCCTATATCAATTTGCCGCCCGTGGTCGTAACACGTCGGTCCCACATTACACGCCGTGCGATGGTCAACAGTCAACAATGACCATACCTCCGTCCAATTTCCTCTTCCCACATCCCAACCCTCCTCAAAGAGGTGCGTTGCTCATGATCTGTACGTCGACCTTGAAAACTGCGCAAAAGCTGTGGCATTGGCTTTGCCAGTGCCTGCAACCAACGACATGTGGCTCGGTCTCAAGATATAAGTCATGTACCCTAAACCCTAAACCCTAAACCCTAACCCTAAAGGGTCTCGATGCATTCACGTCAGGCTGCTCAGGCCTGGAGCTTAAGGGTTCAGTACGACCCCGGCAAGCTGCCGTAGCCCACGATCGATAAGACATGCCACAAAACTACACGGCCCCTCTCAAGGGTTGTAAATAAAGCGATTGCGGGGCCTTGCGGCCATGAGATCGGCTGCAGAGAGGCTTCCAATTCTAGAATCCCTAAACCCTGAACCCCCTAAACCCTAAACCCTAAACCCTAAACCCTAAACCGGAAATCCTAAACGGTTCATAAAACCTTTCTAGAACTAGATGTTGACCTTGGCCGAACCGGAGGCTGTAGAGCCCTCATCCAGCCAGCGTGCAAGAGGGCCTCTAAGGGCAATGAGGCTTGCTCTGGGAATATAGGCCCCTTGCAATCCCCTGGCTTTAGGGTTTAGGGTTTAGGGTTTAGGGTTTCGGGTTCTCATGATGCAGCGGTCTAGGAACCCGCTGCTAGGGTGTCGGGTTTGGGGTGTACGCCGTGAATAGAGCAAGATCCCAACCATAAATGTCGAGGCAAGGCATCGCAGGTAGACGGCAGCTGCGAACTCCATAGCCCATTAGGGTAGGGCCTAGTAGGGATTAAGGGTGGAGCACCAAAACCCTGAAACCCCAGCCCAAAACCTTACAACTTCCTGAGCAAGTTCACAAACGGTTCTGCTCTCTTCGCAGCCAGTGCCCCTGAAGGAAAGGACCTGTGTTGATGCGAACGTAAATCGAAACAGCTGTTGCCCTTGTTTGGCATCATCGTCACTGTCATCCTGCAATCTAAAATATAGAGTCCTTAAGGGAGGGGGAGGTTCAAGGGGGGTATCGAAGGCTCTTTAGGTACAGCACCTACCCCCCCATGAACCCCCCCTCGCTTAAGGACCCTATAATGGAAGATCGGCCCGGGGAGACTGTGGGGCGCGCATCAGCTCTCCGAAGCCCAAGAAAAAGTGCAGTTGAGAGGGTAGAAGTTTCTCTAAGGTGTGATCCCTCGAGGCGTCGGGTTGAGGGTTGAGGGTTGAGGGTTGAGGGTTGAGGGTTGAGGGCGTTATGTTTCATTATGAGTCTTATACTTCAGGTACCCAGAGAAGGGGACCTTTATTTGCGAGCGGCCCATGCACGAGTTAAACGGGTTGGGGCGCTTCACTTGTGTGAGGGAGGATCTCGATTCCTGCTAGCCCCACGCGGACACCCAATCTGTATAACCTCACCACAAATAACAAGGACATTCGGTTCCTACAGAGTTCTAGCGTGTCGGGTTTGGGCAAGTGGGTTGACGCTTCGAGTGCACTGGGGCTTCAGAGTTCAGAGGTTTCGGGTTTAGGGGTTTGGGGTGTATAGGGTTTAGGGTTTAGGGCTAGGGTTTAGGGTTTAGGGTTTAGGGCTAGGGTTCAAGACATCCCACATCTCACCAAGGCTTTGACAAGAGGGACCAGGCGGCTAGGGCCAAGGCGCGCAGCTTCAAAACCCCTGGACCCTGCACCCTATCAACTCTTGGGCCCTGTAATGCCCTTGCCGGGCCAAGAGGCCCATTCAAAACTAAACCCTAAACCCTAAACCCTAAACCCTAAACCCTAAACCCTAAACCCTAAACCCTAAACCCTAAACCCTAAACCCTAAACCCTAAACCCTAAACCCTAAACCCTACACCCCTATCCCGAAAAAGCTGCAGCAAAAAGTGGATAGACCGACCTGGTTCCCTTACAGGTAAAGGTGTCGGAGGCATGCGCATGGCAAGGCTCCTTCTGGCGTTCTTTCCGGGGGTTTAGGGTTTAGGGTTTAGGGTTAGGGTTTAGGGTTTAGGGTTTAGGGTTTAGGGTTTAGGGTTTAGGGTTTAGGGTTTAGGGTTTAGGGTTTAGGTTTAGGGGTTAGGGTTTAGGGTTTAGGGTTTTGGGTTTAGGGTTTAGGGTTTAGGGTTTAGGGTTTAGGGTTTAGGGTTTATGGTTTAGGTTTAGGGTTTAGGGTTTAGGGTTTAGGGTTTAGGGTTTAGGGTTTAGGGTTTAGGGTTTAGGGTTTAGGGTTTAGGGTTTAGGGTTTAGGGTTTAGGGTTTAGGGTTTAGGGCTTATGTTTAGGGCTTGGGGTTGGCGGCTTCGGGTTGTTGGGGCTTGTAGATCTTTGAGCCTGCTAAAAACCGTAGACCGTAGAGCCCTAAACCCTAAACCCTAAACCCTAAACCCTAAACCACAGAATGCTGATTTGGGCGATTGGGGCTTGCGCAGTCCATGACGATGCACCCCAGCCTTTCTCGAACTCTAGATGTTTCATCTTCTTTCATGAGGGAACCGAAGCTGCAACAAGGGGTCCACTGAAATTGGGATTTAGGGTTCAGGGTTCAGGGTTTAGGGTTGAGGGTTTAGGGTTCAGGGGCAGCCCTAAACCCCCCCCTTACCCTAACCCTGAAACCGAAACAGCACGGTTGGTGCCGACGGCAGCCCTCAAACCTCAACACGGTTTAGGGTTTAGGGTTTAGGGTTAAGGGTTTAGGGTTTAGGGTTTAGGGCCCACGATGCTGCTCAGAGCTCAGCTATACGCCCCTTAGAACCTTAATAAAAAAACAATTCAAAATATTCCCTCGGGTTTTATATACCCTAAACCCTAAACCCAAACCTAAATTAAGAATGGTTCCTAAGGGGGCTAGACTACTATTTGCAGAGGAACACCAGCAGAAAAATACTCCCCTATATTCCCCTCATAAGGAAGAATCTGTTTAGCTTTTTGGGGGCTCTTAAGCAAGTAGTAGTAGAGTAAGGGTGGCAAGGCCTTGCCTTTGCGAGCATGCCTGTTTTTTTCGTATAAGGGTTTTAAAAACGGAAAGCTCTCGACATCAGATTGCGCAGGCCGGAGTGGGCTTAGGGTTGAGGGGTTTGGGGGTTTGGGGGCTTGGGAGTTTAGGGTTTAGGGTTTAGGGTTTAGGGCTTAGGGTTTAGGGTTTAGGGCTTAGGGTTCCGAGGACCATCCAAGTCTACTCGGTGTCTGGGATTATAACTACACGTTTTCTTCAGGAGGGCCTACTGCCTGAGCCCGAAACATGAAGCCTCAATTCAACTGGGCCCTAGAAACCCGAAACCCGAAACCCGAAACCCGAAACCCGAAACCCTAACCCCTAACCTCCTAAAACCCTAAACCCTAAACCCTAAGCCCTAAGCCCTAAGCCCTAAGCCCTAAGCCCTAAGCCCTGAGCCCTGAGCCCTGAGACTCAACTCAACCGGGCCCTGAAGCCCCTGGACCAAGAGTAATCTATACAGGAATTTAAAAAAAGGTGCCCCTTTTTGGTTTACAGGGGCTAAGAAGGGAGCCAAAGCCCTAACTACGGAACAAGGGCCTTAAATTCTACAAACCCTATAAACCCAAAACGCCCAAAAAAACACTAAAAACTCTAAACGCCCTGTAAACCCCAAAAGCTCTATAAACCCGATAAAACTTCAACCCAAAGCCCTGAACCCTAGGTAACTATAAACCCGATAAACCCTATAAAAGCCTAAAAACCCTATAAACCCCTAAAAACCCTATAAACCCTATAAAACCCTAGAAAACCTAGAAACCCTCGAAACCCTATAAACCCACTCCCGCTTCGGAACATGTCTGCCAGTGACGGGTGGATTTGAACACCTCAAGCTGGCAGAAGAAAGTGCCCCCAAAGGCCCCCCCCACAGTCACCATCGAGCCAAGGATGAAGGACTCAGGGCTCTAAGGGCTAAGAAGCCCTAAACCTAAACCCTAAACCCTAAACCCTAAACCCTAAACCCTAAGCTCTAAACCCCGTTCAAGGTTCAGGGATGGGATAGCCACATTCCGAATCACAGGGGGGGCCAGGGCAGTTTTGAGAATGTTGCCCTCCGTGCTGTGGGCGGAGTCAAAGCTTACACGTTTCTGCTAACCCTCAACCCTCAACACGAGCAAAGAGACGAAATGAACCCTCAACCCTAAACCCTAAACCCTGAACCCTGAACCCTAAACCCTAAATCCTAAACCCAAAACCCCAAACCCGAAAACTTTGCTGCACGGAGGATCTCTGTTTCTCGGCCTTGTCTTGGCACAGGGCTACCTGCTGCGACAACGGCCTCGCTGGCGCCTCAGTCCTGACGCAGATGCTCGCGGCTCCTTTGAAAGGAAGAGGGAGCTTGACTTGGGGTTTTGGGTTTAGGCTATAGGGTTTAGGGTTTAGGGCTAAGGGTTTAGGGTTTAGGGCTAAGGGTTTAGGGCGAAGGGTTTAGGGTTTAGAGTTTGGGGTACAGGGCTTGTGAAGTGAATGCGTGGCAAATGCGAATACTTGGATCGCCTTGTCAAGGATGACATGCCGCTTTCCTGGAGCACACACCGAATACAAACACACACTTCTCGGATGACCCTAAACCCCTCTGGGTTTAGGGTTTAGGGTTATAGTCGTAAATATGATCCTCTTAAACCCAAACAAGGGGAAATTTAACATGCCCCCAAGGGCCAACCTCGACTTTCCGAAGGCCAAAGACAAAGACACCGTGGATGCCAAGGGGTTTAGGGTTTAGGGTTTAGGGTTTTGGGTTTCGGTAGGACCCAAGCCTGGCCCGCCCTAATGCCAAAGGGTTTAGGGTTTTAGGGTTTTAGGGTTTTAGGGTTTTAGGGTTTTAGGGTTTTAGGGTTTTAGGGTTTTAGGGTTTTAGGATTCTAGGGTTTTAGGGTTTTAGGTTTTAGGGTTTTAGGGTTTTAGGGTTTTGGGTTTCCGGTAGGACCCAAGTGCCCAAAAGGGTCAAGGTGCTGCGCCAAAGCTCCAAGGCACCCATACTAATCTGAACCCCTAAACCCCGAAACCCTAAACTTCGGGAAGGTGGGCTAACCCCCTAAGCCCTGAACCCTAAACCCCGAAGCCCTAAACAGACGCAAAGACCGATGCTACCACCTCAATCCCGAAACTCTTGAAGCGCCCCAGACCCTTAACGTCCTGCAACTGAGCCCTAAACTCTAAAAGCCCAAAACCCTAAACCCTAAACCCTAAACCCTAAACCCTAAACCCCACCGAGGCGCCACTCCAGGGCCGGACCGTGGAATCGCGAGCGAACCCGCGACCTCCGCTCCAGCTCGGAGTCTTCGCTGGGGATCTGCAGCTGAATCCCGTTCAGGAGGATCCTCGGAGTAGGGTTTAGGGTTTAGGGTTTAGGGTTTAGGGTTCAGGGTTTAGGGTTCAGGGTTTAGGGTTCAGGGTTTAGGGTTTAGGGTTCAGGGTTTAGGGTTTAGGGTTCAGAGTTCTTCCATGGGCTTTAGGGTTTTAGGGGTTTAGGGTTAGGGGTTCAGGGCTTTAGGGTTTTAGGGTTCAGGGCTTTAGGGTTTAGGGGTTTAGGGTTTTAGGGTTTAGGGTTCAGGGCTTCGGGTTGAGAGTTGAGGGTCTAGGGTTTGCACAAGCTCTGGCACCCAGCCCAGAACCACAATACGGAGCCCGAAAAGATACTCAGCTCGACTGCACAAGGCCTTGCAGTATCGGAAGGCATGGACCTACGTAGCCTAAACCTTAGCCTAGCAGACATGAACCCGTGACACGCCCTGAAGTGCATGGCTACAGCAGACGACAGAAAACGAAGCATCCCAGAGCCCTAAGCCCTTAGGGTTTAGGGTTTAGGGTTTAGGGTTTAGGGTTTAGGGTTTAGGGTTTAGGGGCGACCGGGTCGAACCACAACCAAACGGGAGAAAATACAACCACACGGGGGAACGCACAACTGAACCATGTTTGTGGGCTGGCCCAAACGGGAGAATCCACAACTGGCTATTGCGGTGCCTTTATAAGTTTGGAATGCCCTGCAGAAATACATGGTACATCCTTAAGGTTTCAGGACAAAATCTTGATAATGGTGGTTGTGATTCGTCCCGCCCCCCATAGCACGAACAGAGACTATACAATAACATACTTATATTATCTCTACCAGGAGGAGTATAATAACATAAAACACAATACATAAAAAAAAAAAAAAAAAAACAGATATACACACATGTATAATGTATTTAGAGAGAGAGAGAGAGACAGAGTATATTCGCACGAAGAGGTTACTGCGAAGTTGTCAAGGATCCTTTGCATCCCACCCAACAGTCCCACCCCCCGACGACTGAACAGAAACCCTCCAGACCCTTGGCCTCCAACGACCCAGCAAACACCCTCAAGACCCATTGGCCTCCAACGACTCAACAAAAACCCTCCAGACCCTGGGCATCCCACTCTAAGACCCTAAAGAGATTCCCAGTTGTATTATGACCTAATTGGTTGTATTATCCCCATCAAAGCCGTTTTTCAAGATTACAGTTGTGCGTTTACCCATCTGGTTGTATTATCACCCATCTAGTTGCAGTTAGCGTCATTCTCGGGTTTAGGGTTTAGGGCTTAAGGTTTAGGGTTGAGAGTTTAGAGATCCAAGTCTCACAGGAGCCTCTGAATATCCTCCATCCGCATGCTTCTCTACGGGGCTCCTTCCAGGTCGAAATACCGAGGCAGAAGAGCACAGGGCTTGGGTTTAGGTTTAGGGTTTAGGGTTTAGGGTTTAGGGTTTGGGGTTTAGGGTTTAGGGTTTAGGGCTTAGGGCTTAGGGTTTAGGGTTTAGGGCTTAGGGCTTAGGGTTCAGGTTTGGGGTTTAGGGCTGACGGTTGAGGGTTGAGGGTCGAGGGTTTAGGGTTTAGGGGACCTCTGAACCCCCCAAGCGCCTACACCCTAGGGGGTTTAAGGTTTAGGGTTTCTGGGGAGATTTTTGAGGTAGCACATGTATACATGTAAGAAGATCATCCACAAAGAAAGTGAACACAACGAAGAAGCGCGAAGGGCATTCCAGTGTTCCCTAAACAAGCTGCTACAAACGCTCGCTCCGATCACTCGAGTGTCAGATATAGGAAGTTGCCGGTGAGAAAGAACTCTTGCCTAGAAGCAGCGGATGAGCAGCCCTAAACCATAAACCCTGAACCCTGAACATTAACCCCTAAACCCTAAAAAATGAAAGATTGCTGAAGGCTGCACGCTCCCTTCCCGACCTCTTCCTTTTTCTAGCCAGATTCTAGCCTTTGTTGGCCTGTTCCGTCCACTTCTGGCCTCTTCTCAGCTTCTTGCGGCTACAAAAAGAGGCGGATCAGGCGAGGGATGGGGAGTGGGGGTGGAGAAGAGTTTCGGGTGAGGGTTTGTAGTCGTCTTCAAGGTAAGCGGTCCCGCATCCCTAAGCCCACGATCCGAACGCCCAGGATCCGAATCCTTGAGCTTCGAGAGACCCTGGGGTCTACGGGTTTAGAGCTTAAGGCCTACGACCCAAGCACCCCTAAACTCTCATCCGTGAACCTCGAGCATCCCTAAACCCTAAACCCTAAACCCTAGACCCTAAACCCTAAACCCTAAACCCTAAGCCCTAAACCCTAAACCCTAAACCCTAAGCCCTAAGCGCTAACCCTAAACCCTAAACCCTAAACCCTAAACCCTAAACCCTAAACCCTAAACCCTGGCTCCTCATCTTCCGCTGCACCCGCGCCGAGGGGGGCTCGGCGGGGGGCTGTGGCGTGAAGGAAGAGAGCGTCTGGCCCTTCTTAGAAACCTTCGTGTCCTCCGCTTTAGGGTTTAGGGTTAAGGGTTTAGGGTTTAGGGTTTGGGGTTTCCGCAGCGTGTTGAGGGGTGTCTGGTGAAGGGTCTTAGGGGGGGCTTATGGGTCTGAGGTTTCAAGGGTTTCGAGGGCTTGCTAGGTGATTTTGGGGATGAATGCCGGAGGGCGTACAGAAAGCTTGGGACAAAACCCTAAGGCCTTAAGCCCTCAACCCTGGGCCTTTAATAAGCCACAGGAACAAACTAATTTTGCAATGTAAGACAGATAGATAATCCATAGTCTATCATATGCTGATTTAAGAATTCATCAGGAGACATATAAGACAGATATATAATACTATGGCCATATACTAATATAAGAAGCATACCGAAACAAAACAACGTTTGTCACATAAGACAGATATAAAGTACGGTGGATAACCATATACCATACTGACATATGAATCTCAGGTTTTTTGCCAGTTGGTAAAAGAATCTATACTGCAAAATCATATACGCATGCATATAAAACGTTGGGATGTTCCCCCTTGTACCAAGAGTCCCTTATAGGGATTCTAATGGGGGGGGGGGTAGCATAATCCCTATTAAGGACTGTTAACATTTCGAAGGAGGAACATCCCAACCCTAAACCCAAAACCTAAACCCCAAACCCCAAACCCTAAACCCTAAACCTTCCTACTGAAACACAACGGATGGAGGGTTGCTGGAGCTCCTTGCGCGGGTGCATCTGGGCAAAGGCCTGAGCCACGTGCTGCTGCACTGATTCCATGAGCCGCTGAGCCATAGCTTATGCCATCCAAGACCGGCTTCAGACTACACTCGCATGCCTGGGCCGAAAGGTTGCGACACAGCATGGCCTTGTGGGAGCCGATAGCCTGCCCCGAAACTCTCCCTTCAAGGTATATAGAGGGCCGTATATAATCCCATACAGGGTCTTTATCGGGCCCTATATGATCCCTTTGAGGAGAAGCCCGTGTGTTGGGCCTTTTGCTGGCGGGGGCATGGAGTTGGGGCACGCGTTGCGCGCTGGGGGGTTCGAGCTTCGCGAAGCAACAGCACTCCGTGCCTTCTCACAGGGCTTAAAGCTTCAGAGTCTAGAGCACCAAGGCTTTGAGGGCTTGGGGTTGCGGGCGTAGGGTTTAGGGTTTAGGGTTTGGGGTTTAGGGCTTGGGGTTTAGGGTTTGGGGTTTAGTAGGGTTTTAGTTTGTCCCATATCCAGGTCCACCGCCGCAACCCCATTTGGAGAGAAGGCACCCTCTTGTCAAAGCTGTTGCCGAACTTTGCAAGCCTGGGACGGCTTCGCAAAAGCTGGGTCCAGTAACTTCGGACTATTATATATGTATATGTATATATATATCATATACATGATTCCATATATCTAAGTTGTGTTCATGCACCGCATCCTATTATTATGTTCAGGAATTTACATGCTATTATCAGGTGTAGACATTCAAAGGAACAAATAAACTTTGAAATAACACACACACACACACATCTAAACAAAAAATGGTGTGTATATTATAAACGTACACACACACATATGAACACACATGAACACGCCTCAACAGTGTTCACTGAACACAGATGACATGACATGAAAAATGAACTGACATGACATTACATGGCATGGATGGCAATGGCAATGGCAATGGCAATGGCAATGGCAATGGCAATGGCAATGGCAATGGCAATGGCAGTGGCAATCATGGCGTGACACGCACACAGAGACAGACATGTGTATATGTATATATGTATATATGCATATATGTGTATATGTATATATGTATATATGTATATATGTATATATGTATATATGTGTATATGTATATGTGTATATATGTATATATGTATATATGTATATATGTATATATGTATATATGTATATATGTGTATATGTATATATGTATATATGTAAATATGTATATACATATGTACACATAGAGATAGATGACTAGAAAACTGCAATGTGCTTCCTTTGTTTAACCCTGATACTTGAATCCGAATTCAAAACAAGTCTCCAAACCCCTCAATCCGAAACCCTGTAAAGGTCTAAACACTTCTAAACCCTAAACCCTAAACCCTAAACTCTAAGCCCTTAAACCCTAATCCTGAAGAAACCCTATACCCTAAACCCTAAGCTGCCCCAAAACCTCAAGCCTAAGCCCTACACCCGATACCCGCTTCTCTGATATAGATTGAACCCTGGAGCACCCTGAACCCTAAACCCCTAACCCACAAGCCGCTCGCGCCAGAGCCAGACATCCTTGTAGGGTTTAGGGTTTAGGGTTTAAGGTTCAGGGTTTAGGCTTAGGGTTTTAGGGCTAGCCCTAAAATCCCAAACCCCGCACACAAAGGAGACTGAGCTGTTGAGGTTGGCCGGAGGCTCATTCCCCCCTAAACCCTAAACACTAAACACTGAACCCTAAACCCTAAACCCTACCCTAAACCCCGCCTGGGCCTCAACTCCACTGTCCAACTCCCGGTAATGGGAACCTCCAGTCAATTCTGAATCTTGCGCTTCGGGTTTTTAGGGCTTCGGGGGATTTAGGGTTAGGAAGGTGGGGTCTTAGGGCTTTAGGAATTTAGGCTTTAGGGTTAAAGGGGGAGTTAGGGTTTAGGAATTTAGGGCTTAGGGTTTAGGGGGATTTAGGGTTTAGGAATCTAGGGTTTTGGGGTTTAGTACGAGGGCGTACTGAAGCCATGAGCATCGCCCTACATCTTGAGTAGCCCCGGACCTAAGCCCAAAACCCGTTAAAAGCTCATACCTTCGCAAGCGCGAAGCTGAGCCTAAACCCCAAACCCCAAACCCTAAATCCTAAACTGTGAACCCTACACCCCAAACCCTGAAACGCGACACAACCGGAACCTGACCCACTGCAAGCCGTCGAAGGCGCGGGCAGGAGCTGCCCAGACTGCGACCCCAGGTTTAGGGTTTAGGGTTTAGGGTTCAGGGTTTAGGGTTCAGGGATCAGGGTTTTTTGGGGTTAAGTTAGGTTGTTAGAGTTGTGTGGGCCCAGGCTTTCAGAGGTGTCGGGCTTCCGCATGCTGCGGTCCTTACGCCTCAGTCGTGCAAACTGGCCTCCTGGAATGCCGGGTTCCCTAAACCCTAAACTCCCTAAACTCCCTAAACTCCCTAAACTCCTTAAACCCTAAACCCGCTCAAATCCCTAAAGTCCCTAAACTCCCTAAGCTCCCTAAACCCTGAACCCGAGGCCCTAAAAGGGTTGCCTCCACGGCCGGCTTCTTGGAGACGCGGTGTGCGTCCTCGAGATTCAAAACCCAGGCTATAAAGCATGGTGGGGTCCTATACGAGGGTTTAAGAGTTGGGGTTGAGGGTTGAGGGTTGAGAGGGTTGAGAGGGTTGAGAGGATTGAGAGGGTTGAGGGGTTGAGGGTGTTTAGGGTGTTAGGGTTTAGGCATTTCAAATTTAGCCGGACTATTTTCCAGACCCGGCACAACTAGGGGCCTCATTGGCTTTGTTGAGCCTTCTTGGGTCGCGCGAATGCAGTGTAGCACCCCACCACATGCCCATAACGCGGGCTTGCTGAAGGAGCCCACACGACATGAACACACAAACTCCCCGGAAAAGGTCACCACAACTATGCTGATGGCTTTTGATGTGGGTTAAGATCCCTAAACCCGAAAAACCTAAAACCAAGGGACTCTACCTACCCCTGATATTGAACCCACCAAGCCCCAAGCAACCTCCCATTCAGAGCCCCCCACAAAAGGACTCGCATTCAGAACCTACACCCTAGAACCCTAAACCCGAAACCCTAAACCCGAAACCCCAAACCCCCCAAAGCCCGCCCAAAGGCCTCCCCCCCCCCCACCCCTCCCCCCCAAATGTGGCCTCCGGATCCAGGAAGGACACGAAGGCAAAGGATTGTGGCTCCTCAGGGACTCAGGGAGTTCAGGCTTGAAGGGCGTTGGGGGTTTAGGGTTTAGGGTTTAGGGTTTAGGGTTTAGGGTTTAGGGTTTAGGGTTTAGGGTTTTAGGCTTAGGGCTTAGGGTTTAGGGTTTAGGGTTTAGGGTTCAGAGGGCTTTGGGGGCTTTAGGGTTTTAGGGTGGGCTTTCGGGTTTAGGGTTTAGCGTCAAGGGGGCCTGAGGGCTCAGGGGGTTTGAGGCGGGTGCTCCAAACTGCGCGGAGCCTCGGCTTCGCCCCCAAGCTGAGGTTTCAGGGCATAAAGGGTTTATAGGGTGTAGGGACAGGACTTCCTGGTACGGCATTTTCGGCTTCTGGGATTGGTTCTTTTCGGGACAGTACAGCACTTTCAGCACTTGAGGACTATAGGGTCCAGAGTTTTTTCTTTACGTGTTGCGCGCCTGTGTATACAGGCACATCGAACCCTAAACCCTAAACCTAAACCGTAAGCCCTGCACCCTGCCCACCACTCCTGCGTCGTCGGGCGCCTGGGGATTCGAGCACCTCGGCGCTCTTCATCCCCCAATTTTAGGGCTTAGGGCTTAGGGCTTAGGGTTGCGATCCCTGGACCCTAGCATGTCCTTAGCCTAAACGCCTAGTCTGAGGTTTAGGGGTTGTGGTTTAGGAGTCAGGGGTTAGGGGTTAGGGGTTAGGGGCCAGGGGTTAGGGTTTAGGGCTCAGGGTTTAGGGTTTGGGGTTTAGGGTTTGGGGTTTGGGGTTTAGGGTTTGGCATGCCTGCGCTGACATGAGCCCTGAACCCTAGACCACACTCACACGCAACTTAGGTTTGCCAAGAACCTGAGGCTAAAATGAGCAGTGCCTTGCTTTCATTAGCCTGACAAGTTGGGATGTTCCCCCTTTTACTAACCGTCCTTAATAGGGACTATAGTACCCCCTAGCACAATCCCTATCAAGGACTAAGGACTGTTAGTTAAAGGGCGAACATCCCACTGAAAGGCATGGAGCACGGGCAAGAATCCGGAGGTAGACTAAACAATACCTCAGACAGCCCTCCGCACTCGGCACAAGCCGGAAACCACCAAGCCCTATCCCTGAAACCCCTTGGGGGTTTATAGGGTTTTGGGGTTTAGGGCCCTAAACCCTAAACCCCAAGCCCGGCACGTTTCCCAGTAACTTAGAAACTCAAAACGGTCCTGCAAAACCCTAAACCCTAAACCCTAAACCCTAAACCCTAAACTTGAAGCGCTTAGGGGGGTTTGACGACAGGGGAAGTAGGGTGCGACTTATGGTGCCCCCCAGAACATAAAAGTTTAGAGAAACCTAACCCAAAACCCAAAACCCTAAACCCTAAACCCCAAATCCAGGGGCTTGGTTGGGATTGGGGTTTTGAGCTGTGAGGCTTGAGATGTAGGGCTGGATGGCTTCAGCTTTTGGGTTTCCGGGTTTGGGGTTCCGCCCCGCGACTGTGGGCGTGGACCAATATATAGCTTAGGGTTTAGGGTTTAGGGTTTAGGGTTTAGGGTTTAGGGTTTAGGGTTTAGGGTCTAGGGGTCTAGGGTCTAGGGTCTAGGGTCTAGGGTCTAGGGTCTCGGGTTTGGGGTTTGGGGTTTGGGGTTTAGAAGTTGAAGGGGCTGGCTTGGCTGGGGGCCCACACAGACCACCATGCCTCGGCCGAGGCAAGGCGCACCGAGGCAAGTCGGAAACAGACAGGGGCCGTAGAGAGGGTTTGGGGTTTAGGGTTTAGGGTTTCGGGTTTAAGGTTTAAGGTATGCAGGGCCACTTTCTCAAACCCTCTTCAAACTTAAACCCGAAACTGTCAAAAGTCCCACACCTCATCTCGCAAAGACTCTCGACTGATGATCTGTCATCCCAAAACTGAGCTGCACCTTCGGTTAGAGGACGCTCCGAAACCCCATAGGGGTTTAGGGTTTAGGGTTTAGGGCCGAGGGTTTAGGGCCGAAGAAGAATACGCCTTCAGCTCGAAACCCAGAACAGTCCCAGAACCCTCTAACCCTAACCCTGAAGCCCCGCAAAGCCTTCAAAGCCCGAAACTCTGGAACCTACACCCTAATCTTCAGATCTTGCGGCGGCGGATCTACTAAAGATCTCTGTTTTTGTGTCTGTGTGTCTTGTCTGTCTTGTCCTGTCCTGTCCTGTCCTGTCCTGTCCTGTCCTGTCCTGTCCTGTCCTGTCCTGTCCTGTCCTGTCCTGTCTGGTCTGTGTGTCTGCGTGTCTGTGCGTCCGTGTGTCTGTGTCTGAGTGTGTGCGTGAGCACTCACCGGTGTGCGTGCGTGAGTGCGTGAGTGTCTGTGCGCGTGTCTGCGCGCGCGCGCGCGCGCGCGGGTGTGTGTGTGTGTGTGTGTGTGTGTGTGTGTGTGTGTGTGTGTGTGTGTGTGTGTGTGTGTGTGTGTGTGTGTGTGTGTGTGTGTGTGTCTGCGCGCGCGCGCGGGTGTGTGTGTGTGTGTGTGTGTGTTTGTGTGTGTGTGTGTGTCTGCGTGCTCTATTTTTAACTTTTTAAAAGGTGTGTTGGCTACTCGTATCACTAAACGTTAGGGGCCTGGTTTGTGACTTAAAGGGCTGGCAGGCTCAGGGATTTGGGATACTGGGCTCCTGGTTTCATTATTGGGGATTAGGGACAGGGCTCAATTAGTATCTGCTAACAACAATACGAGTTTCTTGATAAACCACAATCAATCAGAAACTCTCCTGAAAGGGACCAGCAGCCCGTATCTGGTTTACTATAGATTCTAAACCCCGAAGGCCCTAAGCTTTACTCCCGTGAGAACCTTCTTAATAAATACATATATACATATATATTTCTTTCATGTTCCCTTGAGGTTTACATATATAAACACAAACAAGAAAACCTTATAATCCCTTGCGTTTTATAAACATAAGCACAAACAATAAGACCCAAGCTACAGTAAGCCCCTGTGACCAAGGGCGGAACCGAAGCTGGCGAAGGCCTCGATGAGAGCCTGGAGGTACTTCGCGGAAACCCTAAACCCCAAACCCTAAACCCTAAACCCTACACCCTAAACCCTGAACCCTAAACCGTGTCAACCCGCCGTCACGCCAATTTTCTTTCCGCAGCTTTCGCAAATGCGGCTTGATGCTCCTCCTACTGGTCATCTCCACTTCTCAATCGAAGTGAAACTTCAATGCAGGAGCACATCGATTGTGAACATCATAGCTCATTGATAAGTCCTGTGTGGGACGTGACAACCCGAGTGTGCCAACTTTGTGAATCGTTGTCGTTCGCTAGCGTTCTCAACAACACATCTCAAAGATCCTCAAAGGCCCGGAGACGGTGAACAGAACTTAGATCCGCGGAACATCTGCAGTGACACACTCAGTCGTCTCAGGGCAGAGAAACATTTCCAGGTACTCTAAGTCGCTCCTTGCCCTTTTCAGCTGTACAAAGTCCTGTGCCCTGTCAAAATAAACGCCTTCATGGCGCCACGATACTGGCATGGGCTCAGAGGGATTGAAACTGTGGTTCCGCAGCATGTGCGAGCGTGTGCTCTTTGCACTCCCTGCCAAAACTGTAAAAGCAAATTGAAACTGTTAAAAGATTCCAGTGCGAAAGAGCCGCACTTCTAGTCTAGTCGAATTCATAGGAGAGGAGGCCTTCGGAAGGTTGGCCCGCACGATCTGGCACAAGGAGCTTTGTCAAGCTCTCAGATCTCATGATGCACATCGCTTGTTGCCCTCTTGCGGCCCACAAACATTCCCTGAATGATTTTGCCTTCCTTGGCAAGCTGTGCCATGAACTCAAAGTCAGAGATCAACTTGTTGTAAGCTTCTTCATCCCAGTTCAACAACTTCTTTGCATCATAGACGGCCTGCAACTTCAGCATGTGCAAATAGCTGTTCATGGCAGGTGAGAAGCGGCCACTGTTCTCAGCAGTCTCAACCTCAAAACCTGCCTTCCTCAGCATTTGAGCATACTCCTCCACTGTTGGGATGGCAGGGAATGTCATCAGGCTCAGAAATTTCTGCGCCTCTGCATCAGACAGACCTTCGCCCTCGATCCAGTCAGTAAACATGACTTTTCCTCCGGGCTTGACGATGCGAGCAGCCTGGTCGATGATCAGCTGCTTGTCAGGCATGTAGCACCAAGCATCCTTGCTGTACACAAAATCAGCGGAGGCGTCCTGAGCGATAGGAAACGTTTCGAGCGTGATATGACATGCCACTCTGGTATATGAACAGGTACAAAGGAACGCAATACGCACGACATCTGCATAAGTTTGCATCGCTAGTCGCATGAACGCTTGCATGTGCTGCTACGACCTCGCATCTGCCCAACTGCTTCCTACTATAGGGGCCTCAATAATTAGAATAGGGTTTGGGGGGTTACTATAGTATAATTTCAAGGGACCCGAAGGAAATGTTAAATATTCTGACCCTATATTATTTAAATTGGAGCCCCAAGTGTCAGGGAGGCCGTTCTCCAAGGAGTTCTTGTTGATGAACTTGATCTTGTCACCGAGCCCCTCCTCCTCTGTCCTCTGTCTGCCCGTCTCCACCACAGACTTCGTGAGGTCCACGCCAATCATCGAGTCCACTCCTGCAAGGCGAACCAGGCAGCGCATGCCTCCGCCGTTGTTGCAGTTCAACTCAACTCCCTTCATCCCGGGCCCCACATGAGCTCTCTCAGCCAGTTCCAAGGTGGAAGATGCGCCGCCAATGTCAATCTGCTTGCCCATGACCAGTTCCCACACCTTCTGCTCCGGACCGCTGTAGCACTTTGCAACCGCATCTGCACTGGCTGCCTCTTGGTCTTGCAGGATTTTCATGGTGCGGCTGCACCAAAGGCTTGAGAACGCAACCAACCAAGCGGCGATCCGCACGAACACCATGGCGTCTTGTGGTGCGCTGAGGTCGTCTCTATCTGCCAGACGAGAGGCAGACAAAGCAAGCTAAAAATCGAGCTTCGGTGGTCACTCTCACGTGCGAACGCGACACTCTTTCAGTTCAAAGCCGCAGTTCCACAAGAAATCCCCTAAACCCTAAACCCTAAACCCTAAACCCCAGACCCTAAACCCCAAACCCCAAACCCTAAACCCTAACCGAAACCACAAGAGCAGATGCAGCACCAACAGCCTCACACGCTCTTCATGCCATGCAGGCCCCACAAACTGTCACAGCCGGGCACCCGAAGTCACCAAGCGCCCCATCTTCTGCAAACAAGCACTAGACCCAGGAGTAGCCGACTGATAAAGAGGGTGCCCCTTTTGGGATTTAAGGGGATTATAAGGGGGGCCCCCAAAACCTTAACACGAGGAAAAAAGGGGCCCACTCCGGGTCCTAGAGGACTAACAAAAAACAAGGGCCTCGCCCAGGGCCCGGAGTGCAGAATCGGTACATCTGACGCCCCGCTCAAGCCCCCTTCAGGGCTTGTCTTTCGGCTTCGGGTCGGCAGAGGATTTGGGGAAAACGGGTTGAGGCTAAACCCTAACCCTAAATCCTAAACCCCAAACCCTAAACCCCAAACCCCAAACCCTAAACCCTAAACCCTAACCCTAAACCCTATACCCCCTCAAGCACGGGATCATGCTGGGCCGCGCCTGCTCGGTCAAGAACGCTCCCAGGGGTGGCGCCCCCGGGACATCTTCCCACTGCACGTGGACGTCCTGACATTCTACCCTGAACCCGAAGTTGGGTTTAGGGTTTAGGGTTTGGGGTTTGGGGGTTAGGGTTTAGGGTTTAGGGTTTAGGGTTTAGGGTTTAGGGTTTAGGGTTTAGGGTTTAGGGTTTAGGGTTTAGGGTTTAGGGTTTAGGGTTTAGGGTTTAGAAACCGTGAACCGCACTGGCCGTTAAATGCCCGAACCGCTTCTTGCAGGTCACTCCAGCGCAGCATTTCCTTCAAACCTTCGGTGCATGAGGCTTGCTCGAAACTGGGGGTCTTTGGAGGGCGGAAGGGGATGTCCAATTTACACAAGGGATTCCTTTGTAAGAGGTAGCTTTAAACCCTAAACCCTAAACCCTAAACCCTAAACCCTAAACCCTAAACCCTAAACCCTAAACCCGAATGTGCTGTTTTCATGAGCCGTAGGAGTCGAGTTTGAAGCTGCAAACTGGTTGGGGTAGGTAGCCTAGGAGGGTTGTAACAGAAGCCAAGGGACACCTCCTATTGTGAAGCTATGGCATGTCGGTAGAAGCTGCATCAGGCATACTTAACAAAGGCGCTCTGCCTGCGTCTGCAGTAGCGCATCAGTTCACGCTACAACCTGCAGACGGGTTCACTTACAGGGACGAATTCCAATACACTATAAACCCTAGGGTTGGGATGTCCGCCCTTATGCTAACTGTCCTTCAAAAGGATTGTAGTACCCGTCTTACAATCCCCATTAAAGAGCTGTTCGTCTAAGGGGGAACATCCCAACCCATAACCCTAAACCCTAAACCCTAAACCCTAAACCCTAAACCCTAGGGTTGGATCCCCAACCATCGCTACCGTCAGGTCCGTCAGGCCGCGCGCAGCTCGGAAGCAGTTGTCCCGCCCGCTTTGTGAGGTAAAGAAGACCCGAGCCTGGCTGTTTGGGGTTTGGGGTTTGGGGTTTAGGGTTTAGGGTTTAGGGTTTAGGGTTTAGGGTTAGGGTTTAGGGTTTAGGGTTTAGGGTTTAGGGTGTTTAGAGCTTACTACGTGCAGGATTGGGAAGGCTTCTTAGGGTTGAGGGATATGTCGCTTAACAAAACTAAGAAGCCTCTAAAGCGCCTCATGAATCCTATAGGTACAGCAGAACTGTGCCGGATATTGCAGAACCCGAACCCTGAAGTCCTAAAGCACTAAAGCCTAAAGCACTCAAGCCCTGAAGCACACAAGACCCTAAACCCTCAGCCTTACAACCCTCATCCAAAGAGAGTGCGTCAAAAAGAGTCTTTGTAAGTTGAAGCCCCCCACCCCCCTTCCGGGGGGGGGGGGGGGACAGAGAGCAAGCAGGAGGCACACTACCCTAAATCCTGACTTCCGTAAACCCTCCACTCTCAACCCTTCAACCACACTGGGGAGCTTCCCCTACACAGCCACTCGAAAGCCCTAGAAACCCCGGATGAGCCCCTTCACAGTAACCCTAGATACCCTAAATACCCTGAATACCCTATATACCCTAAAAGCCCTAAATACCCTAAATCCCCTAAAAGCCCTAGACCCTTTAGCCCTGAAGCCAACCCTAAGGCCGAATTGACTTTTGTATTCTGGAATCCCTTGGGAGGCCTCTAACCAAGGAATCCGGCTAAGGGGGACGCCAGATACCCTAACTTCCTGGGATGTGTCTAGCCAAGGGTTTAGGGTTTAGGGGTAGCTGGGGTGAGCACAGTACAGGGATCCCATGTCGAACAACCTGCACGTGAGGCACTGCGGCCCACTCGCCTCCCCGCGCCAGTCGGTAGGGTCCGTCTCGTTCAGCAGCCATCGCACCTTGACCTCAACAAAACCCTAAACCCTAAACCCTAAACCCTAAACCCCTAAACCCCTAAAACCCTAAACCCAAAACCATCTTGGGTTAGACTTTGGAACCTTGGGCATGTCATGGGGCCTACGAAGATGCCTTGCTGCATGGTAAAACACCTAGGAAGATGGCTTGGGAGAGGCTTTAGGAATTAGGGCTTCGGGGTTTAGGGGCTTAGGTGTTTAGGGTTTAGGGCTTTAGGGTTTTTAGGCTTTTAGGGTTTAGGGTTTAGGGTTTAGGGTGGGGATGTTTGGCTTGGGGGGGGGGGGGGGGTTGGGGGGGGGTTGGGGGGGGGGTTGGGGGGGGGTTGGGGGGGGGGTTGGGGGGGGGGTTGGGGGGGGGGGTGGGGGGGGGGGGGTGGGGGGGGTGGGGGGGGGTTGGGGGGGGGTTGGGGGGGGGGTGGGGGGGGGTTGGGGGGGGGGGGGGGGGGTTGGGGGGGGGGGGGGGGTTGGGGGGGGGTTGGGGGGGGGTTGGGGGGGGGATGGGACATCTTCGGCCGGAGGGGCTAGGGTTTCGGGCTGTCTGCCGCAAAACGGGCCTGCTTGGAGGTTTCATAGGTGGTCTTGGGGTGGGCATGTCTGCATACCACTGCGCCCCGCTGACCGATGTATATACTCAAACCCGAAACCCCTAAAATCCTGGACTCCCTAAACCCCAAAAACCCTAAACCTCAAACCCCGAAAAACCCCTAAACCCCCTAAAAACCCTAAACTTATACCCGAAAAAACCCTAAACCCCCTAAACCCCCTAAACCCCCTAAACCCCCAAAACCCCTAAATCCCAAACCCCCAAACCCCTAAACCCCTAAACCCTAAACCCTAAACGCTAGAACCCCTAAACCCTGAATCGCCGAACCCTAAACCCAAACAGGTAAAGATCCAACACCCCTCAAAACCCCTAATAACCTAAGAAAACCAATAACCCAAAACCCCTAAACCCTAAAGCACTAGTAACCTAAAAACCCTAAACCCCAAACCCTAAACCCTAAAACCCTAAACCCCTACCCTAAACCCTGAACCCCACACCCCTAAACCCCTAAACCCTAGACCCTGAACCCTAAACCAATTAACCCCAAACCCCAGACCCTGAACCCTAAACCCTAAAGCCCTAACCCCCCTCAACCCTGGACCCTACACCCTAAACCTAAAAACCTAAAAACCGAAAAAACCTATAACCACTCTCAACCCTAAACCCTAAACCCTAAACCCTAAACCCTAAACCCCCTCAAGGCCCCGACGTCGTGGCTCACTCCCGGGATGGCCTCCACCAGCCGTTCCACGGCCCCCTTGCCCCAACCTCGAGGGAGTTTAGGGTTTAGGGTTTAGGGTTTGGGGTTTGGGGTTTGGGGTTGGGGGTTTGGGGTTTGGGGTTTGGGGTGTGGGGCTTAGGGTTTGAGATGTAGGGTTTAGGGTTTCGGGGTTTAGGGTTTGGGGCTTGGGTTTAGGGCTTGGGATCTGTTGTTTAGGGTTCAAGGTTGCTTTGGGCTTGGGTTTTTGGGTTTGAATCTTGTAGCTTAGCCGTAGGCTCGTGAAGGACTTAGGGTCTCGGGTGGTTGGGGTTAAGGGTTTGTGGCTTGGGGTGCTTAGGTTCTGCCCCCCACCTCTCCCCCCCTCCCCCCGAAGGTCGAGCTCGCAAGATCCTGGATGCCTTTGGCCCTTGACTTCACTCAGCCAGTTTACACCCGAGTGGAATGGATTCAGGCTGTTGCGGCCGTGGCTAGTGACTTGTCAAGATGAGATCTCGCAGAGTTTGCCGAGAAAAAAAATCGCAAGGTCTGGCAACTTTTTATGTGGGGCCACCGCAGCTGAGAGGCGAGAATGGTTTCTGAACAACTAACCCCCCCCCCCCCCCCCCTGGCCCTAAACCCTAAACCCTAAGCCCTAAGACCTACGTCTTATAAGCCCTAAGCCCTAAACCCGAAACCCTAAACCCTAGTTTTAAGTTTCAACCCCACCCCGTACACCAAGGGCTCAGCTTAGGGTTTGGGGGGCTCTCAGGGGAGTCCGGGGCTTAGGGGGGTTCAATTGTTTAGTATAGGGTCGGAACAATTACGATTAGTATTCCCTTATGGTTTCTTTCTAATTTCACTATAATAATCCCCAAATTCCTATTCTAATTATTTAGGCCCCTATAGTACAGGACCTTGGGTGTCCGGAATTTGGGGTTTGGGTGGTTTGGGGTGTTGAGGTTTTGGGTTTATGTTCGGGGGTTTCGTGTTTCGGGGTGTGGCGGAGTCAAGTACCATTTTTTATGCCTCATTTATGGGATTGGTGAGGTAAGTGCATGAGTGCTAGCTGTTATGCCGGATGTTTAAAAGGTATTTTTCTTTCTTGCGACGACTTGATCTCACAGGGAAATGGGTTCAAAGTTTAGGGTTCAGGGTAGCTCAAGAGGCCAGATTCGACCCGTTGATGCCGGCAGCTTGCCCGATTCTTGCGTCAGCCATAACTGCACTGCTGCAACACAAAAGCTTGCCAGCTTACATGTTCTTAGTAGGGAATTAGAGAACTAGGTAGGTCCCCCAAATCCCAACTGATTATACAGCAACACACATCTTGAGCTGGTGGCTTGCAGGTATGTGCCGTACCTGGGACGTGCAGAGCTGTGTAGTGACTGCTGGCACTAGTGTGACTACAACTGCGGTGCTTTCTTGTACCTGTGCCAACAGTAGTACTCAAGGAGCCGGTAAATAGAACTTGGATTTTGGGGCAGGGTCAACTTCGATCAGTATGGCCATAAGGGATTTAGATGGGCATCTTATTAAGCAGCTCAGACGAGGGCGGAGGGTGCTTTTAGCAGATCTTGCGCAACCTGTTTATAGTGAACAAAGGCTGATGGTCGATGAACTCATCATGGCTTGTTTCGCTACACTGAGCAAGCGTCTAAGACATGCATGGAGAAGGGTCCCCACTGCACTCCACAACATTGTGAAAGAGACCCGCCTTGCTTTTCTTCGGCGCTAAAACCGCAATGAGCTGCGCGCACTCAACCAGCTAAACCCTAAACCCTAAACCCTAAACCCTAAACCCTAAACCCTAAACCCTAAACCCTAAACCCTAAACCCTAAACCCTAAACCAGCACGAAACTTGTAGCTCCCATCCAGGGCTTGGGGATGCCGAAATCCTTTAGGGTTTGGGGTTTAAGGCTCCCCTTCTGTGGAGGCCCCCACTCTTAAACAACCCCCTTTCCTTAAACACCTTCAAGTAGAAACACGACATCGCCCAAGCTCTGCCGCTAAAGCCTAAAGCCCAAAACCCCAACTCCCCAAATCCCAAACAAGTCCCACACCACCAAACCCCCAACAAGCCTCGAAACCCCAAATAACCGAAACCCTAAACCCTAAACCACCCTAAACCCTAAACCCTAAACCCTAAACCCTAAACCCTAAACCCTAAACCCTAAACCCTAAACCCTAAACCCTAAACCCTAAACCCTAAACCCTAAAGGGCTCTGCTGAGCTGGGACTCCAGCCACCAGCTCGCGCCCGCTGCTCTCTCGCGGTTCGAAGGGGTTCGTTGGCACCTGGGCTGTTCTTTCACTTGGGGTTTGGGGAAGAAGTATTTATGTATGGCATTCCGAAAACTATAGTATCTTTTTGGGGGGGTACTAATAAGAATGCAAATAAATAATAGCTAACAACCAAGAATAATAACTAATGATAATAACTAGTAAGAAGAAGAAGAATACTAAATAACAATGACAATAAGAAGAAGAAGACCAAGAACATGTGGGCCTTTCTGCTTAGGGTACCCCGAAAGGGACACCCCCCCCCACCTGAATCGAGAGGCTCGGCCGGGTTCACTTCTTCAGGGGCTTTGTGTCATGCTGAGGGTGAACAAGCTGGAGTTGAGGCTTTCGGTTTTGGGTTTAGGGTTTAGGGTTTAGGGTTATTTAGGGTTTAGGGGCGAATGAAGCCCCGTCAGCAATGGTTGCTGTCACTAACTAACGCCGGGGCTCTGGCTGTTTGGGTGGCCTCGTGAACAGCCAGCCTGGATTTTTTAGGGTTTTGGGGCTTAGGGTTTTGGGGCTTAGAGGTTTAGGGGGGGGGGGGGGGGGGGGGGGCTTCTCGTAAGATTCTGCTCCTCGGACCTCCATGATCCTCCATGTACACAATTGTGGACGCCAGTCGGAAAACCCCCCAATTATGTCGTAGATGGATAAGCTTACCTAGTCCAATCATCGCCCCCTCCAGTCCGTTTGAATCGTCATGCTTGCTATTTGTTTCAAGTGGGGCTGTCGGCTTCACAACTTCACGATACCTCATGGTTTGTATGCTCATCGCTGTGTCTTTTCTATGTTTCTTTCTTGGCCGGCGGCAATTTCATACGCTGGTCGCAATCGGCAGTCTCGAAGGAGAGAGAGGGAGAGGGAGCCAGAGGGGGCGAGGGTCTGGGAATCTGCTTAGAGCTTGCACTACTAAACTCTAAACTTGGGGGGGCGCTCTACCATGCTTTGCTGTGGTGATTACGTGGCATGCCGGGCGGCCACTGATACGCTGAACGGGTGGCTGCTGATACGCTAAACGGCGGCTTCTGATACGCTGAACGGTGGCTCCTGATACGCTGGACGGGTGGCTACTGATAGGCCTGATACGCTGTACAGCAGGGATGTATATCATTACACAACGGCCACTGATACGCCACTGATACCTCCCATCGAATACAGTGATACGCTTCAAGCGTCCAGGGGATACGCACTGGTACGTTTCAAATATTGATTTGATTATGGAAGGATTGAGTCTTGGCTGCGCACGGTACCGCTTATGTTTAAGCAAAGGAGGCTTATCCACAGATCACACACGAAATCACAAAATTGAACTTTCCGGTTGGAAAAGTTGTACTTCAATTACAATTACAATTTGCAGTTTACAATTCACGTTATCAGTCCGTGTTGCAGGACATACAGTGCCTCGGATGTTTTCAGCGTGGCACCAGTAGAGATAAACAACTTAGTAAACTCTTAGTAAAATTCGTAAACTAGTAAGGTGACAAGAGGATGGAAAGAATATTGAAGAACATGAGACATTTTTGCGTTTAGGGCCTAGGGCCTAGGGTTTAGGGTTAGGGTTTAGGGTTTTAGGGTTTAGGGATTAAGGTTTTGGGTGTAGGGTGTAGGGTTTAGGGTTTAGGGCTTAGGGTGTAGGGTTTCGAGTTTAGGATTTAGGGCTTAGGGCGTAGGGTTTAGGGTTCTTTTACATGTTTAAAGTTTTAAAGGATTTTTCTCAGCCAATGGGTCAATAGTATTCAATACTGTCCTCCTGAATCAGGAGTCTCGAAAAACAAAAACAAACGCCAATAACAGATGGAAATAAAATACACGTGGAAAACCTGAAAACATGAAACAAATGCAAAGTTGCCTTACCAAAATTCTTCTCTCTGCTGCTGGTATGACCGCCAGATGTCTCCACAACAAAACCAAAACACTTCCCAAAGAAGAACCCGCAAAGCCCCCACAAGGCGTGCCAGGACAGGCCCGGAGGCGCATCAGGATGAGGCCTGCAGGAGGCGAGCTGGGGCCCCGACCAGGCCCGCGACACGGACCACAAAACGCCGGGCAGAAGGCGCGGAAGGCGTAACGGGCGGGCTTTCGGGGCGTATCAGGCGGGGCCCGGGACGCGTATCAGGCGGGGGCCCGGGGCGTATCAGACGGGGCCCGGGAGGCGTATCAGGCGACGGGCCCGGGCGCGTATCAGAAATGGAGCCGGAGAGGCCGGGGAGGCGTATCAGAAGGGTCCGGGGCGTATCAGAAGAGGACGGTCCATTTCTGATACGTCTCCCGCCTCTCCGGCTCCATTTCTGATACGCCCCCCTTGCCTCTCCTGATACGCCCCGGGGGCCCCCGCCTGATACGCCCCGCGGGCCCCGCCTGATACGCCCCGTGGGCTCCGCCTGATACGCTTCCGGGCCCCGCCTGATACGCCTCCCGGGCCTCTCCTGGTACGCCTCCGGGCCTTTCCGGGTGAGCATGCTGGCACGCCTGTCTGGCCCCTGACGCGCTTCCCGGGCCCTCTCCTGGCACGCCTTCCGGGCCCATCTCGGGAGGTGTTTTGGTAGCTGTCCCTGTTAGCATCATGCGTTCTGGCGGCTCTTCTTTACTAACTTTTTCCGATTCCATCGGCACCCAACCCCTTGGTATTAAACAAAAAACTTACTTTAAACTTTAAACTTAATTAACGTTAAACTTGTCATCATAGTCGCAGAAAGCAACATTACTAAAGTTACTGAAATTAAAATTGTTTGCTGCGCGCTGCACTTCGCTAACGAACTCATGCCAGTCTTCGACGCAGGGACGTTTTGCTCTGGCACAGATGGAGCCACGCTCGTCTGGCACGGCTTCTTCGAGGCATGTCGCTCGCGGTATGGCCACGTGTTGTCCATTTCGCATCGTTTCTCATGTGAAAGCGACAACGCCAAACGCAACTTTTTGCTGGATGTGTTCCCGGACATGGAGCACATGTTTCCAGATGCGTTGCAAATGTTCCAGGATAGGTGTCCGAACAATAAAGGTTGCTTGGTAGATGTGGCGGGCGCCACCGTCGTCGCCGCTGGATTTCCAGGGACAGCAGCCACCTACGTTCACCGAATTACTGAGCAACAGCGGCGCATGCGGAAGGGCGTCGGTCTGCAGACCAAACTTCACAAATGCCACACGTCCATGGCAGTTGGCACTTTCAGTCCTCTGAGCCGAAGGCCTGCGTCATATCGTTAGTGTGATAATGAATTACTAGCTAAGCTAAGTTGGCTAAAGCCCGACAACATATGGTTAGTCATTCATAATTAGTCTAACAAGTACGCACGCGAGAGAGCCTCATAAGCGCATGAAAGCAGACCCGCTTCAGCCCCACAGCGCATCACAAGCGTATCCGTACCAGCACCCCAAACGCCAAAAACGTATTAGCAGCGTATCGGTAACAGCCCCGCAGCGTATCAGCAGCGTATCGGCACCAGCCCCGAAGCGTATCAGAAGCATATCGGCACCAGCCCCGAAGCGTATCAGAAGCGTATCGGTGACCAGCCCCGAAGCGTATCAGAAGCGTCTCGGTGACCTCCAAAACCCATGAAAACTCCGCACAGCAGAGACGCCAAAAGCATGGTAGAGCGCCCCCCCAACTCTAAACTCTGCAGATGCTTGATGGTGACTTCTCGGGAACTATGGGTCCAGGCTCCATGAATGGCCCCCACTCTGTCTCTGCAGTCTGCATCATTGCTAGGGTCTGCGGGAGGCTTCCAGGAATCTAGCGATGAAAGCTCCGGCTGATCTTCCCGAAGCCCCGAAGCCCCTTAGTCGAAACCCAAAACTCTAATCCGTAAACCCCAAGCCCTTCACTGTAACAAGTCTAAACCACCCTTTTTAGACACTTCTCATCCTTTGAGCCCAGAAGACCATGAAGGGCTCCGACCCGCACAGATCTTGTTCAAGCACAGGCGGATGAAGGTTCAGGGTTAGAGGTTTAGGGTTTAGGGTTTAGGATTCAGGGTTTAGGGTTCAGGGTGTAGGGTTTAGGGTTGAGGGATCATGTGGCACGCCTTTCCATAAAGCTGGGGAGTTCCAGGTCCCCAAATCCTGGAGGGATGTTCCCCCTTATACAAACAGTCCTTAATCGGGATTGCCGTACCCCCTATCACAACCCATATTAACGACTGTTAGTACATCCCAACCTAAACCCTGCAACCCCAAAGGAAGTGTTTTCGCGGTGGCCATGCCGCCTTACTGCTAATCCCAAAACCCTCGAAAACCCCGAAAAAAACCCTGAAACCTTGAAACCCCTGAAACCCCTGAAGCCCTGAAGCCCTGAAACTCTGACACCCGGCGCCTCATTGCCAGCCTTGCCATCTCCACTGTATCTTGTGGGCCAAGATCCACATCTTCGGGAGGCGCCTCGGCACACCCCCCGATACGGGCTTTAGGGGCTTTAGGAGCTGCGGTTGAGAGTTTAGGGTTTGAGGAGTTGCGGACGGTTTAGGATTTATAGCTTGGAGCACATATATCCCTAAGCCCAGCGCCCGAAACCCTGGGCCTCCGCAATGCTGCTTCGGAAGGTGCTGGCCCTAAGCCCTAAACCCTACACCCTACACCCTAAACCCTAAACCCTCACCCCTAAACCCCGCCCAGGCCCCCCCGCCGCGATCAGCAGCACCCTCTCGCCGATGTAAGGAAGGGGATGGTACTGATACCTATGCTGGGCAAGTCGGATGCAAGGTTCGCTTCTTCGGAAGGGTGCTCCCTAAACCCTAAACCCTACGCCCTTAACCCTAAGCCTGAACCCTAAGCCTTTCTGCTGAGGACGAAGGGTTTAGGGTCTAAGGTTTAGGGTTTAGGGTTGTCGCTGTCTCGATTGCCTGGGCCCTACCACCATAGACTATCAACAGCAGCCACGACAGTAAGGCTCCCTAAGCCCCTACACCGTCTGAACCTTAAACCTTCTTTGTGTTTTTGTCATTGGCCCTCCGCCATAGTAAAACCCAAACGTCCCCAACATCAAACCATTACTGCAAGTCGAGTGCAATGGCCCAAGGCCCCAGCTTCTTCCGCGTGTCCACCGGGAAAAGCCTGCAAAATGTGAAGAGAGAGAGAGAGAGAGAGCGTAGACTAATCGATCCGATTCTATCTTATGCAGTACCAAAACTTACACCCCTAAACCCTAACCCTAAACCCTAAACCCTAAACCCTAAATCAACCTTAAACCACGCAGATGGCTTGTGAGGCCCAGGCAGGGCGATGTCCAGCAATGGTCCATGCCATAGCTGCAAGGCCTCGGGGCCCAGCATGCAGAAGTCAAGTCATCACGGGGTTTAGGGTTTAGGGTTTAGGGTTTAGGGTCTGGGGTTTAGGGTTTAGGGTTTAGGGTGTAGGAGCATTCGGGTGGAGAGTCTAGCCCGAAGGGCCCATGTACCCATATAGTACACAGTTGGGCCCTCAAGCTGCTGCTTTGGAACCCCGTTAAGGACATGAAGCAGGGCTTCTATTTCTGTTTTTGGTGAGTGTATATAAGGCTCCTTCTCAATATTGGTGAGTGTATATACTTGGTGTCCTTTTAGGGGTACAAGAAATGTAAGCCCTACTTCACATGGGTACATGGACCCTTTGGGAAGGGCTTTGGGATTTAGGGGGTTCGAGCGCGCGCGCCACTAGGCGGGACGTTTGGCATGGTGCATGCCTTGGGTTCAATCCTACACTCTGAACTCTAAACCCTAAACCCTGAACCCTAAACCCTAAACTCTAAACCCTAATAGCCAAATCTTCCGGCCCAATATCCCTACTGTTGCCCCGACCCCGGATGGAGAAGTAAGAACGAAAGGCTCCTAAAGTATAGACAAAGTATACCCGGTTCGAATCTAAGGTTTACAAAGGTGACTTAACCCTAAAAAACGGAATGCGGGTACTAGTTCCAGAAACCCTTGAACCAAACCCGACACCCTACGCCCTTGAAAGAAAGCCCAAACCCTAACCCTAAACCCTGAACCCTGAACATAAAAAGACAGAGAGGCACCCTCATCCTACTAACCTAAACCATGAGAGCCGTGTCTCGAATACTATGTAATGCTTAAACTAGGTTGGCCCTCGGGTTAGGGTTTAGGGTTTAGGGTTTAGGGTTTAGGGTTTAGGGTTTAGGGTTTAGGGTTTAGGGTTTAGGGTTTAGGGTTTAGGGTTTAGGGTTTAGGGTTTAGGGTTTAGGGTTTAGGGTTTAGGGTTTAGGGTTGAGGGTTGAGGGTTTAGGGTTTAGGGTTTAGGGTTTAGGGTGGCCCTCGAAATGCTTTGAATCTGTTACCAAGCAATCACAGTGAGGGCAAATGTTGAAAGTAATCCCATGTCCCAGCTGGTCTAGTTCGCCCCCTTCAACGAGCCGAACCCTGCACCCAAAACCCCTCATCCAAAACCCTCAATCCCTTACAAGCCCTAAACACCCTACATGCCCTAAACCCTAAACCCCAAACCCCAAACCCCAAACCCTAAACCCCAAACCTGATAAACCCTAAACCCCAAACCCTAAACCCCTAACCCTAGACCCCAGACCCTAAACACAAAAGCCCCCCAGTGCCCTCCTGATTAAGGTGCAAACTTCCAGGTCCACGGTGATGCGGTGACCGACAAGTATGGTCCGGGGTCTGCACGCAGGGCTTAGGGTTTAGGGTTTTAGGGTTTACAGTTTAGGGCTTCGGGTTTAGGGTTGTTGGGGTTTAGGGTTTAGGGTTTTTGGGGTTTAGGGTTTATGATTTAAAAACTCTTGGCTTAACTCTGCCTTATGCTGGATTGTGAAGCATTCCTCGGACTTGCATGATGGGCATTCGCACAATAAACACATGGTTCCTAAACAAGGTGTTTGCGCGCCATGTGTCGTGTTTCTCGCTTAAGGTTCCTTTCGCGAATCCTAGACCCTAAACCCTAAACCCGAAACCCTAAACCCCAAACCCTAAACCCTAAACCCTTGCAAAGAAGCAACAGGGCCCAGTCGGCCGGCTGCTGTGACCACGGGCCACAGCAGCAAGAAACATGAGCTCCGCGTAGCACTCGATATAAGAATTTGGTCAGCATGTGGTGGGGTTTAGGGTTTAGGGTTTAGGGTTTAGGGTTTAGGGTTTAGGGTTTAGGGTTTAGGGTTTAGGGTTCAGGGTTCAGGGTTGAGGGTTTCGGGTTTAGGGTTTCATTTATGAAGTCTTGGAACCGCATCTGGTCGCGCATTCGGCACACATGGGTCAGGGCCTCCCCTCATCTAGTACGTGCCTCGTATTTCTCGGCACCACGCTAGTATAAGGGTGTGAACTTATTAGACTAGGGTAGTATGATCTAAACCCAACCCGTGTAAACTCTAACCATCAAACCCTCAGTCACTGAACCCCTAAACACTCGAAACCCTCTTACTAAACCCGACAAACCCTCTAACCCTGTAAACCCTCTGAACCCTGTAAGCCCTAAACCCTCAACTCCAAATCTTAAATTCCAAGCCCTAAATCCTAAACCCTAACCCCCCGCACCCTAACCCCAAAACCCCAAACCCCGAACCCCACACCCAAACCCTAAACCCTAAACCCCAAACCCCAAACCCCAAACCCCACACCCTAAACCCAAAACCCTAAACCCCGAACCCTAACCCCAAACCCCCAAGCCCCAAGCCCCAAACCCCAAACCCTAAACTTACAAAACCCTAAACCCTAAACCCTAAACCCCAAACTCTAAACCCCAAACCCCAAACCCTAACCCCTAAACCCTCAACCCTAAACCCTAAACCCCAAACCCTAAACCCCAAACCCTAAACCCCAAACCTAAACCCTAAACCCTCAACCCTAAACCCTAAACCCCTCCCCGCCTCAGCAGCTCCAGAAGCTGCGCCCGGGCCTCATCGAAGGGCACCGCCTCCGAACCCTCCAGGTCCTCCGAAGGGACCCCGCAGGGTTTGGGCTTCTTACATATACATATGTAGATAAAGAAATGCTTACATATACATACATATAAATAAGTAAATAAACAAACAAACAAACAAACATACATACATACATACATACGTACATACATACGTACATACATACGTGTGTGTAGACGTAGCTATGTCCCATCTACATACATGTTCTTGTTTGGTGAAGTGAATTTGAACACACAGGCTTCAGGGGCATTGTATGGTTTGGCAGCCTTTTGCGGCCGAGGGACTGGAGTGCCAGCCGAAAAGACCTACTGAGCCATTCACGCCTCTACGAATTTCTTTAGAGAGCCAAGCACGGACCTAAGACCTGAACCAACCGTCAAGGTCCTCTTTGGTGAGGCCGGTGATGTGTGTCCGACAGTCAAGCAGCTTGCTGCGCGGGCGGACGGTGAGATCCAGCAGCAGTTTTCCTTGAGCTGGTGTTGCTTAGGGCCTTAGGGTTCATTCCCTGAACCCTACACCCTATATGGTAAGCCCAGGTTTTTGGGGCTGCAACCCAAAAGTATGCTTGCGGAAGGACAGGGCTCGGGGAAGACCTGGAACAAAGGATGAAGATATACATTACCTACTTCGGTATTTCCCAAAGATCGGGGGTTCCCCCTTCTAGAATCGAATCCCCTTAAAAGGACCCTCCAAGAAGGGTACCCCCCATTTTCGGGGAACCCCCCCGCCCCCCCCATTTTGGACGATAACTGATGGCAGGGCTGTAGAACCTCAGTGAGGGTTCTCAGCGAGCTGGGGTCACCACCGCTTTGGTCCACGGCCACGACGCGGCCGAGGTGCCGCGGGTCGTAGCCGCTCGCGACGTCACCAGCCTGCCAAATATTATGAGCCCTAAACCCTAAGCCCTAAGCCCTAAACCCTAAACCTTGGACCCTAAGTGCTGGACTCTAAACCCTACAGACCCTTGGACCCTAAACCCCCTAAATCCCAGTCCTGGACCCTGAACCCTGGACCCTAAACCTTGACGGATGGCGCAAGACCTCGGAGACTCTAAACCCTAAACCTTAAATTAAACCCTAAACTCATGGCAGCGGCGCGTAGACCAGCGACGTGGTGATGGACATCGCCTCGGCCGTGCGGCTGAAAGAGGGTTTACAGCTGCCGCCTTCTTTGGGTTTGGGTTTGGGGTTTGGGGTGGAGGGTTTAGGGTTTAGGGTTTGGGGTTTGGGTTTAAGGTGTGGTTTTGGGGTTTTAAGGACCAGTGCTATAGCTTTACTTGGGCTTAAGTGCTTAGATCACACCCCTTTCGTATAGTCGCTGTCCTTGATGGGGTTGTAGTGGCGGCATGCTGCCAATGACCTATTGTAGGCAACGGTTGCAAAACAAGGGAGACGGAACAAAGATTTAGACTAGGGCCTCGTGGCTTTGGGGGGGCGGGGGGGATGGTAGCTCGCTTAAGCTGAATAAAGTCCAGTTTAGGGTTTACCAGAAAGCAGCCACCTTCTGCGGCTGAACAGCCTAGGGGTACCTCGGTTTGGGGGTGCAGGGCTTAGGCCTTCTTGCAGCCTAGGACCCTAGACCCTAAACCCTAAACTAAACCCTAAACCCTTAGGTCTCCTAGAAGCCCAGCAGGCTGCTTGCAAATGCTTTGGGCCCGGCAAAGAGCGGCGGGTCCTCGGCGTCCTCGAGCGTTGCCGGAACCTCCTGCGAGCTTGGGGATATAACAAAACATGTAGTGAAGAAAAATGAAATATAACAATACACATGTATATGTAGAATAGTGTATGATATACAGCAATATGATAAATTATAGTGTTGCATATAGAATAGAATCTAAAATCTAGACCCAAGTGACACAGGGTACCCAATTCCCCCATTCCCTGCTCAGAACTCGGAGGCAAATCGTGACCTCAAGGCCCCGATACTCTGAGTGCTACCCCAAGACTGCAACGCCTGAACAAAGGATCCAAGCCCTGAAACCGAAATTTGCCCTCATTTCCGGAGTGTTGAGGGTTTAAAGAGTGGTTTAGGGTTTAGGGTGTTAAACCTAAACCCGGAACCCCAAGCCCGAATCGCTCTTGGGGCTTCTTTGGTGTCTTGCTTGTGGCCTCCGCCGCGTACTTCTAGCCACAGGCCCAAACGGAAAAAAAATAAAAAAGCAGCCCTAAACACCCTCAAGCTACTGGCGCTTTAGGGTTTAGGGTTTAGGATTTAGGGTTGAGTCTAAGGCCTGGGAGCAACAACACCCTAAGAGGGTTTAGCGTTGAGGGTTTTAGGGTTGAGGGTTGAGGGTTTAGGGTTTAAGGGTTTCGGGTTGAGCGTTGCAGGTGCAGGCTGACACACGCCTCGGCCCATTTTGTGCCGGACAAAATCGTAGGCCTGGTGCCCCGGAGTCTCTAAGTGGCCTATAGCCCTTTTTTTGCGGGTTTAGGGTTTTTCGGGTTTAGGGTTCAGGCTTCAGGGTTTAGGGTTCAGGGTTTAGGGCCTAGGGATTCGGGTTTGGGGTTTACACGATTTTTCGCTCGAAGAGGAGGATTGTCCACTCGCATTCCATACACCCACAAGCCCTGCACACCCTGTCAGCCCCGTGCACCCCGAAAAATCCATCCACTCAAAACCCTGAAAACCTTGTACCCTAACCTTGAACCCCCCCAAAACCCCAAACCCCAAACCGCAAACCCTAAACCCTAAACCCTAAACCCTAAACCCTAAACTCCTAAACCCTAAACTCGAAACCAAAAACCAGACAAGAAGCCCCATAAACCCCCACGAGCCCCACAAGCTCCAACCCAGGCTCACCTCTTGGAGTGAGTGGGTTCAGGGCTCAGGGCCTAGGGCTTAGGGCTAAGGGTTTAGAGTTTGGGGTTTAGGGCTAGGGGCTAGGGTTTAGGGTTTAGGGTTTAGGGTTTGGGGTTTAGGGTTTGGGGTTTAGGGATTATAGGGTTTAGGAGAGCCCAGGGCTTGGGCCGTTTGGGCTTTTGGGGGAACAAGGGCTGCAGGGTCTGACAAAGATTCAGGGTTTCGGGATTGGGGTTTAGGGTTGAGAGCTTGAGGGTTTAGAGTCTGGGGTTGAGGGCTTAGGGGGCTTGATCTTAAACCTGAAGCCCTAAAGCCCTACAGCCACTGAACCGCCTAAACCGTAATCAGCCGAACAAACGAGGCCCTGAACTGCCTAAGCCCTAAGCCCTAAGCCCTAAACCCTAAACCCTAGACCCTAGACCCTAAACCCTAGAACCTAAACCCAAACCCTAAACCCCCCGGGGCCCAGGCGCGCGGAACTCCGGATGCTGCTGAGTGCGGCTGAGGAGCCAAGCCCAGGGCTGGCCGGGTGAGGGATTTAGGGTTTAGGGTTTAGGGTTTGGGGTTTGGGGTTTGGGGTTTGGGGTTTGGGGTTTGGGGTTTGGGGTTTAGGGTTGAGGGTTTAGGCTTAGGGTTTAGGGTTTAGGGTTGAGGGTTTAGGGGTTTAGGGGTTTAGGGTTTTAAGGGTTTAGGGGTTTAGGCTGGTTCAGGGGTTTAGGGCTGGGGGAGATGGGGGTCTGGGTGCAGGTTTTGGGGGTGTAGACACCCAAGGCTGAAGCCTTAGGGTTTAAGCTTTCGTGCTGAGGGCTGTCGCCCGCTTTCGCACGAAGGGTTTAGGGTTTTAGGTTTTAGGATTTAGGGTTTTAGGGTTTTAGGGTTGCAGTGGCGGCTTAGGCTGGATGGGGGTAGGGGTGGGGGGAGGGGGCATAGAGGCTTGGAGACTTGTGGAATGCCTTACGCTGTTTGTTTAGGAACCCCCCCCCCCCCCAAAAAAAAAAAAATCTTCCTTTATATGGCCCTTATAAGGATTATTGTGTTGTTTTCCTTTTTTTGGGAGGGTTCTTAGCCAAATAGTAGTTTAAGAGAGCACACTAATCTCTCGTCACCTTCACACAGTCAGCTGCAGACATAGCTGACCTGTTCAAGGAGCGATCTTCTTTTGCCGAGCCAACTCCCTGGTGGCAGCCTTGGCACCCTCCACGATGGCCTTCTTCATAACGGCTGCAGTTTCTTTGTTTCGACGGCGGCGCTTGGATGATGAGCTTTCGGAGCTAGCGGATGACGAAGAACTGGACGACGAGTCAGCAGGGGCCTCCTCCTGTGGCGGCGCAGCTTCGAAGGCGGCGGTTAACAGCCCAGATCTTGACAACCTTTTACCGTGCAACCCTAAACCCTAAACAGACCTAAACCCCGAACACTTATATGTATTACATGTATATATATATATATACAGATAGATAAACCCCTAAACCCTGAACAACACGAAAGTCCAAACTCCTAAGAGCGGTGGCGAAACTTGCCAGACTGGCCAGTGGCCAGGCAAGCTCTTGTGGCTTCTGCTGGGCTGGCGGCTCCTTGCGCGCCGTGCCGAGGCTTGCGTGGGGCTAACCCTAAACCCTAAACCCTAAACCCTAAACCCTTATGCTAGGGCCCACTCCCCCACTCCTTAAACCCAGCTTTGTGAGCTTTTACCCGGGGCCTTCGGAGTTTCAGAGTCTGGCCTTGCAGGCTTGCGGTCCGTTTAGGGTTTGGGGTTTAGGGTTTGGGGTTTGGGGTTTAGGGTTTGGGGTTTAGGGTTTGGGGTTTGGGGTTTAGGGTTTAGGGTTTGGGGTTTGGGGTTTAGGGTTTAGGGTTTGGGGTTTAGGGTTTGGGGTTTGGGGTTTTAGGGCTTTAGGCTTTGCTGGGAGCCTTCGCTAGCATTTGGCAGCCCACGGAGTTGTAGCGAAACAGTTCCAAGCCTCAGCCATAAACGCCCCGGGATCTAGCTCTTCCGCAAAATATCCTTAACCACTGGGCCTTCCTACACTTATCGTGACAAGAGTAACCTCTTTGCCCTAGAGCCCTTTGATTATATGAACACCCGAGTTTACTACTGGTATCCCCTCCCCATATTGTGCTCCGGCAGGAGCGGGGGTGGGGGGGAGGTTGGTGGGCGGGGGAAGGTTGGGGGGGGGGGGGGGGGGTCGCTAGGGTTTCAGGGCCTAGGGGTTTAAGGCATGTTGGGTAGTTGTTCAAAGTTCAATGTACCTGTCCCAAAGATAGCATAAGGTAGGTTCCCTGAACCCTCCAAACCCTAAACCCTAAAACCTACCCTAAACCCCTACAGAAGGGCCTAAACCTAAGCCCCCCCCCCCCCCCCACTCCTCCGCCGACTTCCTGCGCTTGCGTTTGGATGGCTCCTTGGCCTGCGCTTTTGAGTCTGGGTCAAACCCGAAACCCGAAACCCAAAAACCCGAAACGCTAAACCCTAAACCCGAAACCCTAAACCCGAAGCCCTAAACCCCGAAACCCAAACCCTAAACCAATACTCTCCCTAGCTAGACCCGGGAGTAACCTAGGAACAAAAGGGTGCCCTTTCTGGTTTTTTGGGATTTTAAGGGAACCCCAACCCTAAAGAAACGAAAAAAGGGGCTACTCCCGGTCCTAGCCATAGAACCTTTATAAGAATAAGATGTTCACTACCCCCTTGGGTTTTGTAAATAAATAGCAATAAAAACCAGACTTTAAATATTCCCTTGGGTTTTAAATAATGTACATTAAAAAATACCTGCTAAGGGGTTCAAGGGGTTCAACAAACCCTAAACCCCTCAAACCCTACAACCCGAAACTCTTACAACCCTCAAACCCCAAACCCTACAACCCTCAACCCTCAACCCTCAACCCTAAACCTTCGTGATCAGCTTAAGAAGCAATGGCAATCTGATTCTGGGTCCCCGAAGAGCACGGCGCCCCGTTTTCCGGATCCCGACTGGGAGTCGATTCTGAAGAAAAACTGCCCCTCATCCCTAAACCCTAAACCCTAAACCCTAAACCCTGAACCCGCTTTGGATGGCCGGGCAATGCTGCGACGCCTCGCCAGAAGCACCAGAGCTCTCGTCGTACGCGGACCTCATGGCCAGAGTTGCGCGAGGGTTTGGGGCTTAGGGTTCAGGGTTTAGGGTTATTCTACGGCTTAGGGGCTTAAAGTTTATGCTTTTGGGTGCGTGGGGTCCAGCTGTGACTTTTGTCACCCACATGCCGGCTGTACCCTACTAACACTCCCCAGCTGCTCTACCCGAAATCCCCCGCCCTAGCCTGAAAAGAATGGCATTTACCTTCATTAGCCTTGAGACACCGAGATCGAGAGAACAGCACCGGATGCTCTAGTTGGTGGCCGTTTTCAATTCAATACTACCCGCAACTCTGCAGAACATCCGATGTCGAGGCTTGGAAGCAAGAAGCCGCCACCACCGATCACCCCCCCACCCCATGCAGGTTCACGTAAGAAGTTATAAGCAAGCTAGGGCGGCCCTTACGGCCCGTAAGAACCCTCTGAAGAACTCTTAAAGATGAAAATATAAACCAAGGACCTTCCACTAGTAGGGTTGGAAGTAGGATGGCTATAGTTGTAGGCCTAGCCCTAAACCCTAAAACCTAAACCCTAAACCCTTAAACCTTAAACCCCATAGCCTAAACCTCAGTTGGGATCCTTCGACCTTCTGGCCAAACTACCCATATGAACCTGAAAGGCCCTGGCAAGGTGGCTCTGACAACGGACGCCCCCCCCCCCCCTCCCCCCCACCCCTTCCCCAACCTCTATGAGGGTTTAGGGGCCTAAGCTCTAAACTCAGGGTCCTAAGCCCTGAGCCCTAAACTCCTTAGAGTTTAGGGTTCAGGTCTCAAGCCCTGAACCCTAAACTTGTCAGAGTTTAGGGTTTAGGTCTTAACTCCTGAGCCCTACACCCTGAAGAGTTTAGGCTTCGGGTTTAGGGTTTAGGGCTTAGAACCATGCCTCAGCCCCCGCACAAGGGTTTAGGAGTTTAGGGGTTTAGGGGTTAAGGAGTGTAGGAGTTGAGGGGTTTAGGGGTTTAGGGTTTAGTGTTCCCCCCCACAACGTCCACAGGGGCAGCGGCTGAAGGTTTCCCAGGACACCATCCTCAAGAGAGCTTCAGCACGTGGCATGTCTAGGGTTTGAGGGTCTACGGGCAGAGGAAATCTAGCACTCACTCAAGCAAGGCCTGTGTTTCTGTTTGTGTGCATCTGTTCTGTTTTGTTGGTGTGATAGCTCGCTCGCTGGCAGGACTTCTTGTTGTTCTGAAGCACATGATGGAGGTCTGCTTTTTGAATGCACCCGAGGGAGCAAGCATTCAGAGGGCTGGCGACAGTTAGGTCGTGCTTAGCATGGTGCATGTGGGGTTGATTATGCCTCTTGTGTCCTGAGGTGCGAGCTAGGGACCTACCCATAACGCTACGAATGGCTTCCTGACTCCGAAGCCCGAAACCTACACCCCTAGGAACCCTCATCTTGTCACCCCTGCGCACTGCATGCAGTCCAAAAAAATGAGCCTGCTTCGAGCGTGCACGCTTCAGCTTCTTCTCCTGCACACCGGGTCTAGCGTGTAGCATGCTGGAAGTCATGCACGTCCCGTACGATTCTGAATGGGCAGTTCTCTAACTTAGGGTCCTGTCTCACGAACTTTTCGGGGCCCTTGTTGTAGTTCTGTAGGGAACCCCCGCAAAGCCCCTAATCTAGAGAACTAGCCAGTTGGTTCGAGTATGCCGAAAGCTCTGCGTCCCTAAATGTCAAGGCTCGGTGGTTCAGGGCTTAGGGGTTTCGGGTTTCGGGTCTTACTTCTCCCATAGGCAAGGAAGAGAAAGGTTACACTTTCTGAGTCTGTTCAACCGTTGGCCACGTAGCAAGTGTAGGGAAAAACCTCATGAAAGCTGCAGGCTCTTGTGAGGTTTGCATTACAGCATGTGGGGGGCTTTCGAAGATACGGCTACCCTTTCGGGGGGGCGTTCCGATGATAAGGAGTACACTATTTGGGGGTGTTCCCTCTTTTTTGGAAGTACCCAATATTCCTCCCGGGTCTGGAAAAAGCAACTCACAACTTCGGCCAGCCCACAACTACTTGTAGCCAAACCCTAAACCCTCAATAGCCCTAAACCCTAAACCCTGAACTCGAAAATCTCAGGCTGCACACCATCTCGTAGCAGGCGAAGAACGTTTAGGGCTTAGGGCTTAAGGCTTAGGGCTTAGGTTTTAGGGTCTAAGCAATAAACCGTAAACCATAAACGCTAAATCCTAAACCCTAAACCCGAAACCCTAAACCCTAAACCCTTTTGGCGCCTTGGCCTTCTTCTTTGGCGGCGCTTCTTTGGCTTCGGTCCCTGCCTCGGAGGCCGCGATCCAGAAGAAAGGACAGGCCGGGTGAGGAGCCCCTCCAAGATGTATTCGGGTTTAGGGTTTAGGGTTTAGGGTTTAGGGTTTAGGGTTTAGGAGTATGCCTTTGAGGGAGCCTTAAGCAAGTCCTAGATGAGGCTTGCTGATGCTTCAGACTGGGAAAGCAAGGAGCGAGCACGCAAACTGTTCAATGCAAGCGCGATGCTCGAACGCCTTGAATGGAACATCAGCCAAGGTTTGAAATTTTGGGGGGTCTAGGTGTCTAGGTTTCGAGTTTCGAGTTCAGGGTTTGAGCAAAGCAGCGGGTGGAGGACTTCAACACAGAGCAAGTGCCTTTTCAGCGGGACATCGGCGAACGAGCTGGCAACTTGTCCGTGCCGGCAACTGCAGGTGACTATCAGGCCTCCCACGCCGCATGCCAAAACGACAAAATCCAAGAAGGCGAAGTTCGCCTGGCAATGAGGAAGCCAGCCGTCTCAATCATCGGAGAAGCTGGATGGGGGGACATCAGGCTGGAAATCATCCTCGACCCTCTTGTGCGGAAGCAAGGCTACTGGAGTCGCTCCATGTTGCCAGAAATCATTGTAGTCCACATAGGTCCACTCCAAACGCGGGCACGTAGGTGAACATCCAGCAGGTGCTGTAGTTCTCTGACTCCACGCGTTCACCTGCACCCCCAGCACTCAACACTTCGAGACTGCGAGATGACTCGCAGCCTGACTCATCGACGATCTTCATCTCTTTCCGGATGACCGCCTCCTGGCTCACCTGACACCAGCAAGAACGCAAGCAAGGAGCACTTCCAAAGAGCAATCCCAAGAACCCCATTGTCTGAAAGCAAGTGGTAGTCCTGAACATCTAGCAACCACATGCAAACAGCAAGCTCTGATACCCAGCAGCCCATTTGCTCTTAGGCCGGCCGAGCAGCTCACGCCGCGGTTGGTTCCAACCTCGCGTGCGCAGTGGCGTTGGTCTTGTGACCGTGTGTGATCGTGGAGAGAGAGGGGGGAAGGGAGGGAGGGTGGGAGGGAGGGGAGAGTGAGAGGGAGAGTGTGAGCGAGAGAGACAGTGAGAGTGTGAGGGAGAGACTGCGAATATGAGCGTGCGTGTGCTTTGGGTTGCTCGCTTTCGCGGATCAACACAGACATCCTGGGGCCCCGGAACCCTATGCCTAAACTCCAAAAGCCCTGAAACCCTCGACCCCTAAACTCCAAAAGTTCTGAGCTCCTAACGCCTTAAACGTCCTGAAACCGTACAACCCTAAACCCCTAAAACCCCTAAACCCTAAACCCTAAACCCTAAACCGTAAATCCTAAACCCTAAACCCCTAAACCCCTAAACCCCTAAACCCCAAGCCCAGCGGCGGTTCCGACGTTCAGAGGCGGGCTTGGGCCGCCCGTCCTCCTGCGACATAGGGCTTTTGGGGTTTAGGGTTTAGGGTTTAGGGTTTTAGGGTTTTAGGGTTTAGGGTTTAGGGTTTGTTCCACTAACCCTAAACCCTAAACCCCAAACCCCGAAACTCCTACATCCACTGGAAAGATTTCGGATGCGTAGGTTCCCTCTACGTTCCTGAACTTGCTTGGGCTCAGGGTTGGTGGTTGACCTCCAAGTCTCCCCTCAAACTCAAAGAAAACAGCAGGTTACATCACGAACAACCCTAGACCCTGCAAACCCCAAACCGCCCAAAAGCCAATAAAGCCCAAAGAACCATCTGTCTTCAAAACCACCAAAGCCGAAAAGCCAATAAAGCCCAAAAAAACATCTCAAACCCCTCTCTTCTCCTGTCGTCCCTTGGCGTATCCCTTTCCGCCGCGGCCTTTGCCGGTCGCCCTTATGGCAGGCAACTGCTCAGTTCACTTAGGGCTCAAGGATTTTAACGTAGGGGCTTAAGGGTTTAAGGGGATTGGGGTCTTATGGGAAGTTGTCATTAGGGTTTAGGGTTTAGGGTTTAGGGTGCGGAAGTGGGGGGGAAGGGGGAGGTTGTTCAGGCTCTCTTCTGGCTTCGAAGCTTCCGGGATACTGGTGGGTGGGGGAGGGTTCAAGGGTGTTTTTAGGGACCCTAAACCCTAACTTCAACCCTTACACCCTTAAACTCTCAAAAGCTCTCAAACCCTTTAACCCTTAAATCCTAAGGTTGCAAACCTAAAAACCCTGAACCCGGAGGTTGCGTTGTGAGGTGGAGTGCATATCCATAGAAGAAGCAGTGGCTTCAACGATTCCACCAGGGAGCTCCCCCCTCCGTTTGTAGGGTTTACTTAGTTGCTGAGCAAAAAAAAAGGGTACACTTTCAGTTCTATAGGGGGGTTATAGTACCCCAAGAAGTGTAAAGTCATTCAGCTACGAAGTTAAGGGTTTATCGGGCTTGTAGGGGGCTCGGGGTCTCTAGGGTTTAGGGTTCAGGCTGATATGGGCTTTGGGTTTATGGGGTTTTGGGTTTAAGGCCTTAGGCTTAGGGCTTAGGGCTTTCTGCTCTGGAACTCTACAATCCCCACCGAAGGGCTCTATCCTTAGGGTAGATACATGATCCCTTGGTATGGGCCCTCAAAAAAACCTATAGCCCAAGGACACATACTTCAGAACCCTGTAAAGGAGGTAAGGGGCCACATGAAGGTAACTTCCCTAGACATGTAACCCTAAACCCTAAACCCTAAACCTTAAACCCTAAACCTTAAACCCTAAACCCTAAACCCTTGGATCTATCCAGCCGAGCTTCTGATATCCGGAACCTGCCCGGTGGTTGACCTGGGCATAAGCATGAAGCGTCATACTCCACGGCTGAAGGCTTTAGGGTTTAGGGCTAGTTTAGGGCTTAGGGCTTAGGGTTTCTGGCTTAGGGCTTAGGGTTCAGGGCTAGTTTAGGTTTAGGGTTTAGGTTTTAGGGCTTAGGGCTAGTTTAGGATTATCCCTGTAAGCTTAAAACCCTTGAAGCTTGAAACCCTTTGGATTCAAAAGAAGCCTTTTCTGCCCAGGGGCACTCACCGGACGGGAGGATTGGTCCGCGCTGGTTGTGAAGAAGATGTTGACCGACACCCGCGCTTGTGTGGGCCTGCCGAACCCAACTAAGCCGACCTCTTCGTTTGGAAGAGGTTTCCTTCTTCGATTTTTCCACAAATACTATACCCGCCCGGCCACTGCACCCTAAACCCTAAACCCCAAACGCTTAAACCCTCATCACCCTCGACATTCATGGACATCGCCATGGGCTGCCATCTTCTGAAGATCGTAAGTTCGAGAGGATGGGCAGGCTTCCGAAAATCAGGGTACCCTGTTTTGGGGGGGTTCCTATAATGAGGATGATCGTATGTTGGGGTATAGGGGGCCCTAGGGGCACCCTCCCATCATGGGAAAAGAGAAGAAAGATTTCAGAACAGGGCAGCAAGAACATTTAAAATAAGAAGATGCAGAGAGACGGAGAGACGGAGAGACACTCCAAAAGGTCAGGGCCTAGACAGGAGGGACAGTTTTCCAACAAGTTGTGCTGTTACATTTCTTTTTTTAAATCAAATACGATGGCGATGATTATTATTGTTGATTAGCTGGCATACTATGTTTTCTCGTGACTTGTTTGTGCAGCAGCATAACTACGACAACTATGGGTATTTTGAATGTGGTGATTAGTAGGTGCACTGGTCATCATCTCATCCTGATTGGTATGCTTGTGTGTATGATGACTGTTGCTACGATTATCATTCTGGCTGAAATTATCGCGGATCTTATTGTGACTGCATATTGGCTGAGTAGGAGTTCAGGGGGTCCCGAAATAGGCCCCTTGAGTTCGACCAATCCCTGGCTCTACCCTAATGTCTAAACCCCAAACCGTCATCCCACAGCTTTGATGCCGCCCAAGCCTTCCCTGGTCAGCGGGCACGCCGTGCCTTCGCCCCATCGCAGTTGCAGTTCGAGTTATAGCTACGTCGTTTCGGGGTCCAAGCTCAAGAATGCCCAGCTTCCCTAAGAAAAAGCAAGGGTTTAGGGTTTAAGGCTGAGGGTTTAGAGCTTAGGGTTTAGGATCTTGTTTGACTGGGAGCATGAAGAAACCAAACCTTGAAACAACCCCGAAGCTGTGTCCTAAACCCGAGATGATTTGCTTCGATCATCCCAACCCTACAGCTACCTGGGTTTAGGGTTTAGGTTTAGGGCTGATGTGGGAGCCATCGTGTCATTTATCAGACAGGTAATTACGGACACTTCGCTGCCGGCTTCTTTGTCGCCGGACTCTCCGCGGAATTCCCAAAGGGTGGGCACTCCAGGGATACTCAAGGGGCTTGTCCCGGGGGCCCTCAGTGGAACTCTCGAAGCGCGCAGAGCCCCGCCGAGTATCCCTTATCCCTGAAGTGCCCACCCAGAAAAGCCCGCGAAGCCTGCAGAGAATGCCGTCGAGTGCCCCCTTCTCCGGGAGTGGGCACTCCAGGGACACTCTGTGCGAGTCTCTTCGGGCTGTTCCCAGTGGCTCTTGACAGGGGATACTCGGCGGGACTCTCTGCCTGGCAGTCTCTGCGACCTAAACCCTAAACCCTAAATCCTAAACCTTATAAACCCTAAACCCTACACCTTAAACCCTAAGCCCTAAACTGGGAGTGGGTTTAGGGTTTAGGGTTTAGGGTTTAGGGTTTGGGGTTTGGGGTTTAGGGTTTAGGGTATGGAATAAGAGTATGCAAGCCCGGCAGAAGCTAGGGTCCAGGTGGAGCTGTGGGGGTGTTTCTGGGGGTTCGGGGCTTCAACGTTCTGGGTGAAGCTTTGGTGCAGGGTTCTTCCGAAGTTAGGGTCTGGGTGTGGGGGTTATAGAGTTTACAGTCGGCAGAGTTTAGGGTCTTGGGTTTTGGAAATCGGGAACGCATGAATGAGGGCTAGCGTCCTGCCGCCAAGTGGCCGCTCACCATCCAAAATCATGACATCGCCATGCCTGCAGCCACTGAGCATCCGTCTCAATGGACTGAAGTCCCTACTTGGAGGTTCATGGGTAGTTATAAGTCGGGTTATAAGTACCCTAATTGGGGTAATAAGTATGATTTCCATACTTCTAACCCGACTCATAACGACCCATGAACCTCCAAGTATACCCTCTAAGCCCCACAGATCATGAGTTGCAAACCCTGAAGCCTCCAAACCCGCAGAACATCATCAGCGCACAGCCTACCTGGATTCTCGGGTTTAGGGTTTAAGGTTTAGGGTTTTGCGGTGGGATCTCTAATGAGCTGACACTACGAAGCACTATTTTGGGACTCGCGGCTATACGGGCCCAAGGCCTGCGGAGTGAGAAACAGAACCTCCCTACTTTAGGGGTTTGGTATCGGGCTTTACAAGGAAAGATACTGAGAAAAGGAGGTGTGACCTTGGCGCTACTGTACAGGGAGCAAAACGGGGAGAATTTCACACCCGTCTTATCTCCAAGTCACACCGACTCTACCAACAAGGAAAGAAATGGAAAACATTCCGTCATCAGGTCCCATGGTCATGTCCACATTTCGTGGTGTATCGATTCTGTTCACATTTCGTGAGTATAAGAAGTTGTATGTATCCGTAGCCTGTCGTTGCCATCCCATAGCCATTGTACTGTAGTCTTCTCCTGTGGTTTGTCATTCTGCTCGGTTCGATGGAGCTACCATCCGATCATTGCTGCACCTTTCGAATCATGTCATGTCCGGACTGGATTCGTTGTCTTGTACAAATATGGAACGTAACTTCGGGCGTTCGAACACAAGCTCCGATCCATGAGTCTATGCTCCATTGCCCATGGCGGTACTTTCTTCAAGCAAGTTGTGGACCCAACAATGGAGAGTGAAGGAGGATAACAAAAAGAATAGTTCACCGTTTCGGTGACATAACTGATACGGCATGTAGTCGGTCGATCGTGTCGACTGCGCCATGGATGTTTTTCGCCCGTCTTATCTTTGATATCACATTCTTCTTCTCCGTGTCGATCGATGTTTCCTGTGCGTTTTCGCAAACGTAACTCTCGTCGAACGACGCAGGATCGAAAAGCACAGAAGAGAACACGGACATCCAGCGCCGCAAAGCCCTTTATCACTTGCTGCAGAGCTCGGATCAGAGCTTCCTCGCGGCACGAAGCTGTGCAAATCGTGGCTGGCAGGTTCCGCTGCTCCGTGAACTACCACGAAAGCATGTCTCGCCTGCGGCAGGCGGCAGAGCTACATGTTACATTCTGCACAGGTCATCTTCTGCACAGGTTCTCCTTTTAGGAAACAACTGCAGCACTTGACACAAGCTTGCGAGAAGCTTCAAGGCGTTGAAGAATTGCTTCCAGCCCCTGAAATGCAAACAGCTGGTTAGCTTAGGGCTCGCGCAGCCGAAGCTGCGTCCACTTCGCTGCCAGCTCAGGCCGCGTAAGTGTTGAATCACAGGCCAAGGACGTAGCAAAAGTGAGTGGTACGCCACCAACCTCGCGAGACGCAATGATGTGCTTGCAGCCCTTTTCAGCTGAAGTGATGATGATCTCGCGTCCGCACGTGTGCCCCTAAGCCCGAACTCACCGACGGCCTGCTTTTCCCTGCCAGCCAAAGCCACCAAAATCCCGTTGGTTTCCGACAGAGCACGCGTCAAAAGACGATCGCCCAAGCAAGTCGCCAAAGTAGCGAGGGGCGCTTTGGCCGTCGCCTGTGAGGCGGCGGCGCTTTGGCCGCAGTTTAGGGTCTAGGGTTTAAGGTTTAGGGGATCGGGAGGGTTTAGGGTTTGCTGTGATAGGGCGTAGGTGCTGTGAAGGTTAGGTTTCGGAACAAGCTCGAAAGCTTCGTGAGGCGCGAAGAGCAGCTTTGGCCCGATTGCGGAGGGCCATCTAACACTTTTCTTCCGCCCCACCAAAGCCACCTAAACGTATTCCCTTTAGGGGTTAGGCCTAAACTCAAGAACGTTCGGGGTTGGGTCCGAGAGTCACCCGGGGTTCAACCCTAATCGCCTTTCGGCACCGCTTGCTTGGGAGTCTCCCTCGGTCTCGGCAATCCAGCCTTCTGGATAGAGGCCTTAGCGACAGCAAGTGAGGCTGTCGGGGTTACCTTCTCCCTTTGAGTAAACGTCGCACGGGTGAAATCTTCGCCGTCCGACTGTGTTTTTCACAGTCTGCTTGAACTCATCCATGACCTGCGCCTCATGCGTTCACGATGCTGCAGCACACGAGCCTGGGTTCTAAACTTCCAGTCGTGAAATCCGGAGGCTGTGCTGGCATATATATATATATATATATAGAGCTGCCCGACTTGGTTTCAAGTGGGGCCCAAGGCCTGCGGGTAGTGCGGAGTGAGAAACAGAACCTCCCTATTTTAGGGGTTTGGTATCGGGCTTTACAAGGAAAGATACTGAGAAAAGGAGGTGTGACCTTGGCGCTACTGTACAGGGAGTAAAACAAGGAGAATTTCACAAGGGTTTAGGGTTTAGGCAGGAACCTCGGACGGGACCAGAGTACAAGACCCATGGTGTGGGGCATGGCGTGCCCATCGACCGGCCTCATGAGTATCTTCTCGCCCTCCACAGCAACAAACCTCTCCACAGGCAAAGATCCAGCGTTCGTAGGGTTACTTGGAGGTTCATGGGTAGTTACACTCAGGGTTATGAGTACCCTGAGTAGGGTAATAAACATAATTACAATCCTTCTAACCCGACTGCAAACTACCCCATGAACCTCCAAGTAGGTTTGTTTGGGATGAAGTTGCATGGGCTTGGGGATGTGGGGTTTGGGGTTTAGGGCCGGAACCCGTATAATAAAAGGGAGAAGGGAAGGGGGCGAGGAGGTAAGGCACCCCGAAGCCCTAAACCTTCCCGATCCAGCCTTTCTGCACCCAGTGACAAAGTCAGCTGCCGACAGTCGTGGACGTGATTCGGGCAGGCGTCCTGGAACCCAAGGGGCTAACCCTAAACCCTAAACCCGAAACCCTAAACCCCAAATTCCGACTATTACTATGCCACGTTTGATAAAACCCACAAACACGGACCCTCGACCCGAAGCCCTTTAGGCCGGTTGCTTCAGAAGATCTCACCGGAATTGCAGGCGAAAGAGAAGGCCGTTAGGACCTTTTGAGGTTTAGGGTTTAGGGTTTAGGGTTTGGGGTTTAGGGTTTAGGGCTTAGGTTTTAGGGTGTAGGGTTTAAGGGTTCTAGCCCTTGAAGCCTATGAGCCCGAGCAAAAAAATACCCAAAAGGAAAAGGACTCTATCAACAACTCCCCTAGGCCCTACGTAGAGGGGCCTACTTTGCGAAGGGAAGACTTCTCTGTTGGCCCTCTTTTGGGTAGTCTTTGATAATCTTGGTCAGCATTTAAGGACATGAAGTTTAATCAGGGCGTTTAGGGGCAAAGGGAACACAAATCCCAAAAAACCGCCGGCGTCCTGACCATCCTCGTAAAGGCACCTCCAGCGCTTGATGCTGGAGAGTTTTTTTTTAAGGGTTAAGGGTTTAGGGTATTTAGGGGGTATTGCGTGACCAGGATTCTCCAATACCAAAATAGCGCCGCTGTTCTTGGAACATGACCAGCACCTTATCGTTTTATGGCCCTTTCTGCAGAAAAGAACCCTGAACCCTTCACCCTCAATTGCCAGAAAAGAGTGTCAATGTAAGGGAACTTGGAACGACAAAAAGAATTTCAAACAAAAAGGAGGAAAGGCTACGACTCTTATAACCCTATACCCTAAGCCCTAAACCCTGAACCCGTACTTAGGGAACATTCTAGCCCTACCAAAAACAAGGCCCAGGCACAAGAACGCCTGCATTGGCACGACGGCATGGCCCGCGTGGTCGGACTCAAGTCGCCCGAGCCTGGGTGTCCCTAAACCCAAAATACACCCTGAACCCTAAACCCTAAACCCTAAACCCGAAACCCTAAACCCTAAATTCTAGCCCTAAATCCTAAATCCTAAACCCTAAACCCTATATAAACCCACACACGAACAAAGAGACCAGCCCAGGCACAGCTTTTGAATCAGGTTGCCAGCGAAGCTCCTTGGCGGCTTCAGGGAGCGGGGGTGGGGCCTCTTCTCGGCTTTGGGCTTCTTTGAACTCTCGTATGCTGCTGGTCTCATGGGTTTAGGGTCTATAGGGTTTAGGGTTTCAGGGTTTACTTGAATGCTTACCCTCGACCCCAAAACCCTGAACTTGAACGAAATTCCGCCAAAACGCGTTTCAAGCATGGCCAGTTTGAGGCTTTCTTCCGCTTCGTGCGGAGCTTGCGGCTTGCGCCACAGCGTCATGATAGGGTTTAATAGGGTTTCGGGATTAGGGTTCAGGTGCAGACTTCCCCAATGCCCAAAAACTACGGGGTCTAAGCTGTCAACATTGCACCCCCAAAATACAACTTCACTCCCATTGTAGGAGCAGTAGGGTTTAGGGTGTAGGGTTTAGGGTTTAGGGTTTAGGCCCGCTGCTGGCCAGGCGGCAAGTGGGGTGGCGGTGGCTTGCTGCAGTCACCATCAAAAGTATAGGACCCATCGCCTCAGATGCAGCGACACGATCTGCTGCAGCCCTGAGACTCAGAAACTCTGTAATCCCAGTAAGCCCAGCTTCAACCCCAACACACACTGATCGCGCATCAGCGCAACTCACAAAAAGCCCCTTGGGTTCGTAGGGCTTGTGAAAGCAGGGTATAGGCGCAAACCCTAAAACCCCAAACGCTGAACCCTGAGGCTAGAACTAACCATCTTGATGCCCGTGTTCCTCCTCTCCCAGAACTCATATGCCGAGTTGCAGAGCCGTCGTGCCGTGCGAGTTTGAAGCTCCCGCCATCCGGGGCTTTCGAGGAAGTTCGCGAACGCCTCTGCTCGACCGAGTCGCGTTTAGGGCGTAGGGTTTGGGGTTTAGGGATGTCTCCAGTCTGCGGTTTCTGGCCCAAAGCGTGGCCGCTCAGAAAAAGAGAAAGAGGTTCTTGCACACAGCAGAGTCCTTGTATCGCAGCCTGATAACGATAAAACTCTGAACCCTAAACGCCATTTAGTCGTTGCTCTCAGGTTTTGGAGCCCCTGGTGACGCAGACGCCTCGTCGAGCTCTGCAGTCGTAGCCAGGCCCTCTTGCGTGGCGTTGAAGACCTGCACGCTGCGCAGGGAACTCAACAGACAACTTCAACCACTTCAGCTCTGCATCCGTGGTTACATGGTCCCTTGCTTACAAAAAAAAATATATATATATATATTCATACATATACCCCATAAAACTGAAGAGAACCATGCTGCAGAACCCTTTAAAGAAGGTAAGGGACGACTGATGCCTTACCTTAAAACTAGGACAGGTGCTGACGCGTCAACCGCCCCTTTGCTACTTTGGAGTAGACCCTGGAAAAAAAGTATGTACTTTTCAGGTAGAAGTAGCTACAAGAGGAACCCAGAACCAAAAAAAAATGGTATTCAAGTATAGTACTTTAAAACCCAGCTTTTGCTTCAAGGACCGTAACAGGCAGAGCACAAGGCCAAGCGAAGGCCTGGACGACCATGCGAGCTCAGACCCCGGAACAGCGCACTTGCGGCATGGATGCTGAGGACTACCTGGCGACCTCTTCGGGCTTCAGAGGGTGCTGGGCTTGATGGGTTCTAGGGCTTAGGGTTTATAGGGTTTTAGGGTTTAGGGCTAGGGTTTAGGGATGTTCAGGGTTTAGGGTCTTAGAATCTTCGGCTTTGGGTCTCAGACGTTTAGGTGGCGGAGTTGGCCCTTTGGGCAGGAACAGCTGCGGGAGCCGAGGGCTCTGCTGTCCAGGCTTGAACCCCGAGGCAACTCACATGTCTAGCACTTATCATTGTTTTGTGTGGGTTTAAGGTTTAGGGTTTCGGGGTTAGGGTTTAGGGGTCATTCAGAAGACCATACTTGGGGACTAGTTAGCATTGTTTTTTGAAATGCAGGCAAACTACACATGACACTTGCTAACCGAAGCTCCTCTTGCTTGATGTCTTGAAAACGCGGACAGACACAGAGGACGATGATTCTTGAAGTCTTGCCAGCTATGAAATCTTAATTGTTTGGATCACGAGGCATTCGTTCCGACCAGGATGCCCCCCCGTGCATTGTTCAGGAGTCTTCATGCCTTTAGAACCTCCTCAAGCCTGAGGTTTAGGGTTTAGGGTTTAGGGTTTAGGGTTTAGGGTTTAGGGTTTAGGGCTAGCCCTACACCTCACAGCTTCAATCTCAACCCCCCAACCCCCGAAGCACTGAACCCGAAACGGTTCCGATACTCAAACTGCTACAAGTAGACGCCCGAAACAGCCGCGTGCTTCGTCGCCTTCAACAGTTGCAATCTTTTCTGAAAGCCTTAGCCCTGCGAGGGTTTAGGGTTTAGGGCTAGGGTTGAGGGTTTACTGTTTAAGGTTTATATAGGGGTTCAGGGTGCTTGGGCTGGCGCCGAAGCGTCCGCTGAGGGCAGCGTGGCGAAGGGGTCGTAATCCTGGGGCGCCAAATGGGTTGAGGGTTTAGGGTTTATTTAGGGCTAGGGTTTAGGCTTCAGGGTTGAGGGTTTAGATGTTTTAGGGTTTCGGGGTTCAGTGCTTTTGGGCCAAAGACGCTGTCGTGTTCGCCTCTGAGTCTTAGGTCCGGAGGCTTCGCCTGTAGCCATGAGTAGAGGATCTACTTGGAGGTTCAGGGTACTTACTAACCCAATACTAACTGTGCTTCTAACCCAATTATAACCGTATTAGGGCCCTTACGGGCCTGATACGTGGGTTATAAGTACAGTTATCCTCAACCCTAAACCCTAAACAGTAATCATTGGTTCATAAGTACCATGAACTGGAGCGCGACCTCCAGGAGGCAGATCGACACCTGAACCCTTAACCCGAAGCCCTAAGCCCTACACCCTAAGCCCTAAACCCTAAACTAAATAGGAAGCCCCAAACGCCGCCTTACAAGCCCTTGACAGACTCCGAATCGCCCCATGTGCAAGCCCTGAAAAGTCCAAAAAATAGGGGTGTTGGGGTTTAGGGTTTAGGGTTTAGGGTTTAGGGTCCAAAAACTTTCCGGCCCAATCCCGTTAAACCTGAACAGCCTAGCAAGCCATTAAACCTCAACCCCACCGCCGCACGCCATAAACCCCAAACAAAGACTAAGCATTGCGATTGTATTTCACTTTTTGCGGATCAGCTTTCCTTGTGGGCGCTCCTTGAGTACATCCTAAACCCGGCCCTAAACCCTAGACACCCTAAACCTCCTAAACCTCCTAAACCTCCTAAACCCCTAACCCCTAACCCCTAAACCCTAAACCCCAAACCCCAAACCGCAAACCCTAAACCCCAACCCCAAACCCCAAACCCCAAACCCCAAACCCCAAACCCCAAACGGCAACCCCTAAACCCCAAACCCTAAACCCTAAACCCCAAACCCCAAACCGCAAACCCTAAACCCCAAACCCCAAACCCCAAACCCTAAACCCTAAACCCTAAACCCTACGAAACCGGAGGGCGGGCGGCTCTGCCTCCTCCACTTCTTCTGGCTCCTCGCCAGGCTCCCGGATGTCCTGTGGAGCTTTGGTTTGGGGTTTAGGGTTTAGGGTTTAGGTTTAGGGTTTAGGGTTTAGGGTTTAGGGTTTGGGGTTTAGGGTTTAGGGTTTAGGGTTTAGGGTTTAGGGTTTAGGGTTTAGGGTTTAGGGTTTAGGGTTTTGGGTTTAGGGTTTAGGGTTTTAGGTTTAGGGGTTTAGGGTTTAGGGTTTAGGGTTTAGGGTTTAGGGTTTAGGGTTTAGGGTTTAGGGTTTAGGGTTTGGGGTTTGGGGTTTGGGGTTTAGCGTTTAGGGTTGAGGGTTTAGGGTTTAGGGCTTAGGGTTTAGGGTTGAGGGTTTATGGTTTAGGGTTTAGGAGTTAGGATTTAGGGTCCGGTTGAGGGTTTAGGTTTTGTCAGAGCCCACCGGGTTTCAGGGTTTGAGGACTTTATGGTTGCAGGGCTTTAGGGTTTAGGGTTTTGGGGGCTTGAGAGAACGAGGGTTTTGGGATTACGGTATTATGGCTTTAGGGTTTCAGGCTTGTAGTGCTTTATTATGTTTTGCGGCTTACGGCTCACTCAGGCCTACGCCAACAGAGCTTTTGACCTTCGATTCCATGTGGGGATCCGGGATCTTCTGCGAACCTCGCTGTGCGGAAGTTGCTCCATGCACCAACATAGGTCCCCTCAACCCCCAAACCTGAAAAAGTTTAACCCTTAGATAGGGCCCATGAACAAATCATCCTCTATTCCTTCTAGTTTAGGACCCCAAACCCTAAACCCTAAACCCCTTTGGAGAGCAAGCCTGCGGCTGGAGGTTGAGCATGATGCGGAGGCGGAAAACGTCTCCGGCGTTGAGCGCCTAGCTCCGCTTCGGGGTTCAGGGTTCAGGGTTCAGGGTTCAGGGTTCAGGGTTCAAGGTTCAGGGTTCAGGGTTCAAGTTTCAGGTTTCAGGTTTCAGGTTTCAGGGTTCAGGGCCTGTTCAGGGTGTACAGTTTAGAGTCTAGAGTTTCGGTCTAGGGTTTGGGGTTTAGGGTTTAGGGCTTTGCGGCTGCCACGGGAAATGGCGGGGGAGGGGAGGGTGAGGGTCTAGGGTTACCAGTTGCTTGTTTTTTTTTGCGGGGGGGGGGGAGGGGGGGGGTGGTCGGGGCTGAACGCCTGGCACCAGGAACGAAAAATCAGAGAGAAAGATGACTGAAGATGCACAGGCAAAACAATGAAGTACAGCAGCGAGCCTGCGCCCTACTTCTCCCAAGCAAAGGAGTTTTTGGGCTCCTTGGTTTAGGAGTTTAGGGCTAGGGTTGAGAGTGTAGGGCTTAGAGCTTAGGGTACAGTCGCCTTGAAAACCCTCCAACTCAACCAGCCTTGTCAACCTCAGCCAGCTTGTCCATGTCTGTCGCCTGGATGACAAAAAAAAGTGCTGGCAATTAGGGCACCACGGTTTGCTTTCGGTGTTTTCCTAGACCCGCGAGTAACCTAGGAATAACAAGGGTGCCCTTTTTGGTTTTAGTATTAAGGGATTATAAGGGAACCCCAACCCTCAAAAAAGGAAAAAAGGGCCTACTCCCGGTCCTGTTTCATCAGGACTTGAAGAAGTCATTACACGGCTTCGGATCAAGGCTGAAATGGGGCCTTGTTCTAACACGTACATGCAGAGTTCAAGTTGGGTCATGGAATCCTGAGACCCTATTGTGGTTTAGGGTTTAGGTTAAGGTTTAGGGGGGCACAACCTAACCCCCCCCCCCCCCCCCCCCCCCCCCAACCCCAACACATTCTTCTTCAACCTTGACATTGAGGCTGTTGTGTTCATTGTTCGCAACCAGCGACCCTCAAACCCTCAACACTAACAACACTAACCCCCAAGCCCTAAACCGCCCTAAACCCTAACCCTAAACCCTAATCCCTAAACCCTAAACCAGGTGCCCACCTGCTCGATGTAGCTGCGCACCTTAAAGAGGCCGCCGGGCGTCAGCACTTGCCTCGGGCTTCTCTTCACCCTGATGTGGGGAGTAAGTATATCAGGGTTTAGGGTTTAGGGTTTGGGGTTCAGGGGTCTGGGGCCGGAATAACTACTAATCATATTCCCTTATGGTCCCTTTGAAGCTACATCATCACCCTCAAAGCCCTATTCATCAAATGCAACGGCTGGGGAACACGCAGAGACCCCACGTGATACAGCCTATGTGGAATGCTAATGAGCAAGGTTATGTTTGCTGCAAACTCTTCCAGTTCTCTGTTGAGCCACGAGCTCTCACGAGAACTTGCCCGCGGGCTACCGACCTTGCAGATACGACCTACCACGAATGGCACAACTCTTTCGTTGCTATTGAAGCTTCTTTACAACGCATTCTTCACATCCTCTAAAGTATGAGTCTTGAATGGTATTCTTGTGACTGTACAAAACACTCTGTTTCACCTTCGACTTCGGTCCGCAGAATCCCCAAAGCCCTATTCTACTTCAAACAGGCCGGCCGCTCAGGCCCAGCAAGGGGCCAGCTGATGCTGCTGATGCTCGGTTTGTGCGGCTTGGTGCTCGCCTTGTCGGGCCGCTCAAGCCCAGCAAGGGCCAGCTGATGCTGCTGATGCTCGCTTTGTGCGGGTCAGGCGCAGCAAGGGACCCAACTGATGCTGATGATGCTCGCCTTGTCGGGCCTGATGCTGCTGATGCTCGCATTGTGCGGCTCAGGCGCAGCAAGGGGCCCAACTGATGCTGATGATGCTCGCCTTGTCGGGCCGCTCAGGCCCAGCAAGGGGCCAGCTGATGCTGCTGATGCTCGGTTTGTGCGGCTTGGTGCTCGCCTTGTCGGGCCGCTCAAGCCCAGCAAGGGCCAGCTGATGCTGCTGATGCTCGCTTTGTGCGGGTCAGGCGCAGCAAGGGGCCCAACTGATGCTGATGATGCTCGCCTTGTCGGGCCTGATGCTGCTGATGCTCGCATTGTGCGGCTCAGGCGCAGCAAGGGGCCCAACTGATGCTGATGATGCTCGCCTTGTCGGGCCGCTCAGGCCCAGCAAGGGGCCAGCTGATGCTGCTGATGCTCGATTTGTGCCGCTCAGGCGCAGCAAGGGGCCCAACTGATGCTCATGATGCTCGCCTTGTCGGGCCGCTCAGGCCCAGCAAGGGGCCAGCTGATGCTGCTGATGCTCGCTTTGTGCGGCTCAAACGCAGCAAGGGGCCCAACTGATGCTCATGATGCTCGCCTTGTCGGGCCGCTCAGGCCCAGCAAGGGGCCAGCTGATGCTGCTGATGCTCGCTTTGCGCGGCTCAGGCGCAGCACGGGGCCCAACTGATGCTCATGATGCTCGCCTTGTCGGGCCTGATGCTGCTGATGCTCGCATTGTGCGGCTCAGGCGCAGCAAGGGGCCCAACTGATGCTGATGATGCTCGCCTTGTCGGGCCGCTCAGGCCCAGCAAGGGGCCAGCTCATGCTGCTGATGCTCGATTTGTGCCGCTCAGGCCCAGCAAGGGGCCAGCTGATGCTGCTGATGCTCGCTTTGCGCGGCTCAGGCGCAGCAAGGGGCCCAACTGATGCTGATGATGCTCGCCTTGTCGGGCCGCTCAGGCCCAGCAAGGGGCCAGCTGATGCTGCTGATGCTCGTTTTGTGCGGCTCAGGCGCAGCAAGGGGCCCAACTGATGTTGATGATGCTCGCCTTGTCGGGCCGCTCAGGCCCAGCAAGGGGCCAGCTGATGCTGCTGATGCTCGCTTTGTGCGGCTCAGGCGCAGCAAGGGGCCCAACTGATGCTGATGATGCTCGCCTTGTCGGGCCGCTCAGGCCCAGCAAGGGGCCAGCTGATGCTGCTGATGCTCGCTTTGTGCGGCTCAGGCACAACAAGGGGCCCAACTGATGCTGATGATGCTCGCCTTGTCGGGCCGCTCAGGCCCAGCAAGGGGCCAGCTGATGCTGCTGATGCTCGCTTTGTGCGGCTCAGGCGCAGCAAGGGGCCCAACTGATGCTGATGATGCTCGCCTTGTCGGACCGCTCAGGCCCAGCAAGGGGCCAGCTGATGAGCTGATGCTGCTGATGCTCGCTTTGTGTGGCTCAGGCGCAGCAAGGGGCCAGCTGATGCTGCTGATGCTCGCTTTGTGCGGCTCAGGCGCAGCAAGGGGCCCAGCAAGGGGCCTCGCTTTGTGCGGCTCAGGCGCAGCAAGGGGCCCAACTGATGCTGATGATGCTCACCTTGTCGGGCCGCTCAGGCCCAGCAAGGGGCCAGCTGATGCTGCTGATGCTCGCTTTGTGCGGCTGAAACGCAGCAAGGGGCCCAACTGATGCTGATGATGCTCGCCTTGCCGGGCTGCTCAGGCCCAGCAAGGGGCCAGCTGATGCTGCTGATGCTCGCTTTGTGCGGCTCAGGCGCGGCAAGGGGCCCAGCTGATGCTGATGATGTTCGCCTTGCCGGGCCGCTCAGGCCCAGCAAGGGGCCAGCTGATGCTGCTGATGCTCGCTTTGTGCGGCTCTGGCGCAGCAAGGGGCCCAACTGATGCTGATGATGCTCGCCTTGTCGGGCCGTTCCGGCCCCGCAAGGGGCCAGCTGATGCTGCCGATGCTCGCTTTGTGCGGCTCAGGCGCAGCAAGGGGCCCAACTGATGCTGATGATGCTCGCCTTGTGCTCGTTTTGTGCGGCTCAGGCGCAGCAAGGGGCCCAACTGATGCGATGATGCTCGTCTTGTCGGGCCGCTCGGGCCCAGCAAGGGGCCAGCTGATGCTGCTGATGCTCGCTTTGTGCGGCTCAGGCGCAGCAAGGGGCCCAACTGATGCTGATGATGCTCGCCTTGTCGGGCCGCTCAGGCCCAGCAAGGGGCCAGCTGATGCTGCCGATGCTCGCTTTCGGCTCAGGCGCAGCAAGGGGCCCAACTGATGCTGATGATGCTCGCCTTGTCGGGCCGCTCAGGCCCAGCAAGGGGCCAGCTGATGCTGCCGATGCTCGCTTTGTGCGGCTCAGGCGCAGCAAGGGGCCCAACTGATGCTGATGATGCTCACCTTGTCGGGCCGCTCAGGCCCAGCAAGGGGCCAGCTGATGCCGATGCTCGCTTTGTGCAGCTCAGGCCCAGCAAGGGGCCCAACTGATGCTGATGATGCTCGCCTTGTCGGGCCGCTCAGGCCCAGCAAGGGGCTGCCGATGCTCGTCTTGTCGGGCCGCTCAGGCCCAGCAAGGGGCCAGCTGATGCTGCTGATGCTCGCTTTGCGCGGCTCAGGCGCAGCAAGGGGCCCAACTGATGCTGATGCTCGTCTTGTCGGGCCGCTCAGGCCCAGCAAGGGGCCAGCTGATGCTGCTGATGCTCGCTTTGTGCGGCTCAGGCGCAGCAAGGGGCCCAACTGGGCTTGTCGGGGGGTTCTTCGCGGATGTAGGGTTCAGGGTTTATTGTTTAGGCGTTAAGGCTCTAAGCCGGTCTTTGGACGAGTCAGGGGGGAGTTGGAAGTGTAGCAATAAAAGGAACTGAAGCACTCGACTTCTTCATGTGGGTCCAGGCGCAAAAACACCGAAGCAACACCTTAAACCCTGAAACCTAAAATCACCACCCCACAGGAGCTTGAATTCTCTGAACCCCAAATCCTAAACCTGGGTTTGGGGGTTTAGGGAGTTTAGGGAGTTTAGGGAGTTTAGGGATTCGGGTGCGGCGCGAAACTTCCCTAAACCTGTTCCAACTGTACCCTTGCTTATAGGGTTTCGGGCCTAGGGCCTAGGGCCTAGGTTTAGGGCAACTTCGGCCCCCACGCACCCAGAGGCAACACCGCAGGCGTCCTGCTGTCAAAGGAGGAGGTATATTTCCAATTTGCGGAGGGGTGGTCTGAATGTCCGCCGATGCTTCGCAGGATTTGCGTAGTTCGCTCATTCGCAGCAAAGCTTTCTTAGCAGGAGGCGCGCGCCTCAGGGGACGAAGGCCTATACACTGAGGCTGTGAAGCAAATCAATCAAGATAGGGTGGGCAGTGCATTCAAAGGCCTACATAAGCACCCTCAACCCTAACTCTAAAACCCTAAAACCCTCAATTATAAACCCCTAAACCCTAAACCCTCAAACCCTAAACCCTGACATCTTGATTGTTGAACCTCCTTGAGCAGCCAAGGTCATCCCTTTAGCGCGCAGGAGGTGCCTCCTGGATTCTTGCAATCATTCAGAGACATGAACTTGGTTTAGGGTTTGGGGTTTAGGGTTTAGAGTTTATAGGGTCTAGGGTTGCAACAAAGCCTCTTGGAATAGCTCTGAGCCCCGACACCCCAACACAAAACCTGTCAAGTTAAGCCTAAGCCTGCGGAGCTCGCGTCCTTGCCGCCTCGAAGTCTGCCGAACCTAACTCCAAGCGTGTGGCGAGCTGGTCCGAGATCCTCTGAGTTTAGGGTTTAGGGTTTAGGGTGTAGGGTTTAGGGTTTAGGGTTTCGGGTCTAGGGTTTAGGGGTTAGGGTTTAGGGTTTGGGGTCTAGGGTTCCGGTTTCTTTTGGCTTGGAGTCTAGGGTTTTCTGGGCACGGCTTGATGTCCCTATTGGGGTGTCGGAAGCTATACCCTACACGCCTAAACCCAAGAAGCCCCGAACACCGCACCAAAACAAAACGAAGGGGCTTCAGGGTTTAGGGTCTGCAGGGTTTAGGGCTTGGGGGTGCTTTGCTAGGGCGAGGCTAGATTCCGGATGTGTCGTGTCGGAGGTGCAATGAATACGTGCATGTAGCTCGACGACTTGGCGACCAGGTTTCAAGGCCAAACGGCTTGAGCAGGCCCACGTCATGTTCCCTGAACCCTAAACCCGAAACCCGAAACCCTAACCCTGAACCCTGAACTGTAAGATCGATCTGCGCCCCAACAAAAACAGCGTAAACTACGATGTTAAGCTTGGCCCTCAACTAGACCCTCATAGTTGGTTTAGGGTTTAGGGTTTAGGCTTTAGGGTTTAGGGCCCCTACATCCTAAACCCTAACCCCCCTGAAGCCCTAAGCCCTAAAAAGGTCCCTTGAAGGGACGTGCTTCTTGAACGCTTGCTATGTGAGGGCCTGAAGAGTTAGACTAGGGTTTTGGGGCTTACTATGGTATCATGATATGGGGACCATAAGCCCTAACCCTAAACCCTAAACCCTAAACCCTAAACCCTAAACCCTAAACCCTAAACCCTATTCGAAATTCTTCCGACCCCTATAGTATGCGAGGGCTTTCTGCATCACGTCCTGCCAGAGTCCAGGGCTTTCTCGATCTCGCCCTGAGAGCAGCCCAGTTTAGGGTGAGGGTTTAGGGTTTAGGGTCCGAAACCCTAAACCCTAAACCCCACAACGCCTAAACCTCTAAATCCCTAAACCCCTAAACCCCTAAACCTCTAAACCCCTGAACCCTAAACCCCAAAACCCCTAAACCTCTAAATCCCTAGACCCCTAAACCCCTAAACCTCTAAACCCCTGAACCCTAAACCCCAAATCCCTAAACCCCAGCCGCGAGCTACGGGCCTGCGAGCCTGGGATTCGGGAACTCTAAACTCTGAATCAATAGACGGGTTTAGGGTTTAGGGTTTAGGGCTTAGGGTTTAAGGTTTAGGGTTTAGGGTTCAGGGTTTAGTGTTTAGGGACGCTAAGCTCGCCGGCACTTTGTTCGTTGGAACTTCGAGACACAAGTCTCTACACTGGTTGCAGTCACTTTCTCCTTTTTTCAACTAATACTATATATCTATATCTATATATATATATGAATATACATACATACATTTGTATGTGTCTGTCTGTATGCATATATATATATGTATACACATATGATTTTTGTGGATGGGCTGAAAAAGAGGGCTGGCGTCTTAAACAAAAAAAGAAATACAGGTCCAAGGGTTTAGGGGTTCGTCCGGTCGATCCTGCCTTAATGTTTCAGAACACTCTTTTTGCCCTCTGGTATCCCAACATCAAGCCTCCTACCCTACAAAAAGGTAGGTTCTACAAGGCCCTTATGTGAAAGATTGGGGCTGCAGAGATCAGGACTGCGGGGCAGGGGCCCCCCCCAAATGCTGGATCCTAAGCTCGAAACCCTAAACCCTAAACCCTAAACCCTAAACCCTAAACCCTAAACCCTAAACCCTGCTAAACTCAAACTTGCAAACGTTGTGCTCCGTATAGGGAGAAGGGGGGATCTAAAAGTTTTGGTTTTGCGGTCAGACGTTCACGGCCCTTAACCCGTCAGTGCTTAGGGTTTAGAGAGTTTAGGGGCAAACCCTAAACCCTAAACCCTGAACTCTGAACCCTAAACTCTTCATCCAAGTAGAAAGCAGCCCCCTGGCGCTGGCGACGACTCTGCTGTCTGAGGCCAACGCCAAGTCCTCGATATTGGTGGCCTGCCGGCAACGGCAGACTTTAAACACGTAGGGTTTAGGGTTTAGGGTTTAGCGTTTTGCGTGTAGCGTTTAGGGCTTAGGGTTGAGGGTTTAGAGGTTAGGGTTTCGGGGTCAGGGTTTAGGGTTTAGGTTTAGGATTCAGGGGTTGGGGTTTAGGAGTCAGGGGGTTAGGGTTTAGGGGTCAGGGTTTAGGGTTAGGGGTTAGGGTTTCGGTTTAGGGTTTAGGTTTTGGGTTTGGGGGTCAGGGGGTTTAGGGGTTAGGGCTTAGGGGTCAGGGTTTAGGGTTAGGGGTTCGGATTTAATTAGGGTTAAGGATTTGGGTTTGGGGGTCAGGGGGGGTTTAGGGGGTAGGGTTTAGTTTAGGGGTCAGGGTTTAGGATTTAGAGTTTCGAGCGGGATTATGTGTTCGAGGTTGTTGGGTTTGAGGTCTGAGGTTTAGTAGCAGTGGGGAGTCGGGATCTCAAACCCTAAACCCTAAATCCTAAACCCTAAACCCTAAATCCTAAACCCTAAAGCCCTAAAACCTAAAACCTTATATAAGACGTTGAAGCATTGTAGGCCCCACGCCCAGTCGCGTGGACCAGCTGAAGTCACGACTTCATCCCAAGCCCTAGGCCCTAAATACTTGGTTGCTGAGTTCATAAGCCCCAAAAAAGTGTACACGTCTAGTTCTATAGGGGGTTATCGTATCCCAAAAAGTGTAAAGTGTACTCACTCAGCTACTAAGAATAGCCTAAACCTTAAACCCTAAACTTAGAGCTTTACTCTTCTTGGAGGCCTTGTGCAATATGCCAGTTTTCAAATAGACCCTGGAATTACCACAGACGGTCTAGGCAGTGTGGAAAAGACCCAAACCCGACACCCCAACCTCTCAACCGGAAACTCAAAACCTCAAACCCGAAGCCCCAAAGCCCAAAGCCCCAAAACCCTAAACACCAAACCCTACACCCAAAACCTTAAACCCCAACTCTAAACCCCAAACCCTAAACCGGAAACCCTAAACCCTAAACCGCAAACCCTAAACCCTAAGCCAGCCTTCTTGACAGCCCGGCGAACTTTTGCCTTGCCAGCCTGGCGATTTAGTTTGGAGCTTGGGGTTTGGAGTTTAGGGGTTTAGGGGTTTGGGGTTTAGGGTTTAGGGTTAGGGTTTAGGGTTTAGGGTTTGGTGTTTCGGGGTCCGGGGTTTAGGGTTTGGGGTTTAGGGTCCAACTACCTGGACGTGCATTTTCGCGCCTGCGGGGTAACCATATTGTAACAAGGCTACCCTTTTAGGGGTTGGTTACTTGATATGGGAACCTAGAACCCCAAAAAGGGCAGAAGGCCACCACTGGGCCCCTGGGCTACCAAGCATTTTGTTGCAAAGCTACGCAACTCAAGCTCCAAGTTCAACAACTGTTTCGTGCATAGGTAACCCCTGAACCCTAGGAACAGCAGAGTGGCCCTTGCAGCAGCGCGGGGCCAATTTCATTGCGGCAGGCTTATCTGGTGTATGGTTCTGGAGTTGGCCGAAACATGCTTTAGGGTGTAGGAGGTCACAGCAACATTGCCAAGAGCAGGCCCTCAAGCGGAGATGCGCAAGAGGGAAGGAACGCCGCTGTGGGCCCTCATCAGAAAGTAACACCGAACTCCACTATTCAGAAGGGGGGGGGGGGCGCGATCCGGGTTAGATCAAACCCCACCTGCGCATATCGATGGCTTTCCTAAGAAACTGTTGGGGAATGTAGGGGCAATCTCAGGGTTGCTAAGGTCTACATCAGTTCACTATAAACATCCCGTTTAGTTGCCCTCTACACCGCTTTTCAAACATGTTAGCCCGAAACCCCCTAAACTCACCCAAACTCCCAACACTACCCAAACACTGCCCCAAAGCCCCCTGAACCCTAAACCCTAAACCCTCAACCCTCAACCCTCAACTCAACGCAACCCCTAACCCGTAACCCCTAAACCCTCAACCCTGAACCCTCACCCCCTAAACCCTAAACCCTAAACCCAAGATACCCAAGATACCCAAGATACCCAAGATACCCAAGATACCCGAGATACCCAAGATACGCAAGATACCCAAGAGACCCAAAAGACCCAAGATACCCAAGATACCCAAGATACCAAGATACCTCTTCCGCGGCCTCGTTCAGTCGCAGGCCCCTGGCCCGGGTTGTCGGCGTCTTCGCGGCCGGCGTCGGGGCCGGGGCAGTGCTGGACACTGCGCCACCTCCGGGGTTTCACGGGGCGTTTGGGGGTTCCGGTTTAGGGTTTAGGGTTTAGGGTTCGGGGTTTAGGGTTTAGGGTTTAGGGTTTAGGGTTTAGGGTTTAGGGTTTAGGGTTTAGGGCCTAGGGCCTAGGGCTTAGGGCTTAGGGCTTGGTATGGGGCTTAGGGTTTAGGATTTAGGGTTTAAGGCCGTACAAACCCCCAAGTAACTACTATGAACGCCACAACCCCCAATCACCGAATCGAGTCTTGGGCACGACATATGTTGGCCCGAGTTGCGTTGAGAGCATCAGGGGCACGCACGGGGCTCTCTTGTTTGCCAAAGAGTTGAGGGCGCAGGACAACATACGTACGAGTAGCTTAAGAAACCCACCCAAAAACTAACAAATATTCCTTCCTTATAAGGGTAATATAGGGATCTTATACGGGTAATATAGGGATTATTATTTATATTATTTTTTGGGGTGGTTCTTAAGCAAACCTTGGGGGGACGCTACCGTTTGCAACTGCAGGGAAGCCCTGCCTAAGGGCACCTACTAAGCCCTAAGCCCTAAGCCCTAAGCCCTAAGCCCTGAGCCCTGAGCCCTGAGCCCTGAGCCCTGAGCCCTGAGCCCTAAATCCTAAGCCCTAAACCCTAAACCCCTAAACCCTAAACCCTAAAACCCTAAACCCTAAACCCTTAACCCTAAACCCTAACCGCTAAACCCTAAACCCTAGCTCAGACTCAACTGGAGCTTGCCTTCACACCCTGACTTGGGGGCTGAGCTTAGGTTTCAAGGATTGTTCTAAATCAGGTTTGCTTGGGGCTTAAACCTACATAGCTGTCTTGGGGGGGGAAAATGTATTTCATCCCAAGGGCCTACCTAGAGTTTGGGGATTGGCGCTGCGAGGTGCGCCCCTGGCAAGTCTCGCAGGCAACGGAAAGCAACTGAAGACTTTGGAAGGCTTCGAGCTTGCTGAACATGAACCATGAACACACGCAGGCCACATTGTCCCGCGTGCTCGGCTGTCTCACAGCAGATCAAAAGCCCCCGCAAAGATGCACCGATCGCATTAGCAGCTGGGCATCTCCCCACATGTGTAGTATCCTGCTTCAGATGTAGGGGCTTCATGGCCCAGGACTCCCAAGCGAATCTGGAAGTGACAGCAACGGGCCCCAAGTGCCCGAGCATGGCGGACGTCCTGTAGCGAAACCGGGTCCTCGCCAGGCGGGCTGATGAGTGTGCCATGGGTGCAGTCTCGAAGTGCTTAGGCGCCATAGAGTTGAAGCAGCTGCTCAGTGTGTAAGTCCATGTGGGGGTCCATATGTCCGGGTCCAGGTCCTTGTGTCTCTGGGTCTTAGTCAGACTTTTTTGACTGAAGGGCCGCTAGAATCTCGTCAAGCACCTGGTCGACGTCATTCGCCGTCCCGACTGTCTCCTCCTTCTCCTCCTCCTCCCGGTCTTCGCCGAGGAACTTCCCGTCACGCAAGTACGACCAGATGTAGAAGATCACGGCTAGGATGACCCAGCCGATAAACACCTTGGCAAACAGGCCCTCGGTTGGAATGTCGCTTGAAGGCATGGCTGCTTCGTGCACGAGGGATATGAAATCGTCCAAGATCAACACGCTCAGCTACTCTCCTGTGCCCTCAAACGGCGAAGGCAATCAAGCGTGAGAGAAACTAGTGGAGACTTTGGGACTCAAAAAGTCTAGGACAGGCGGGTGTCCACGGAGAGCGATGTATGGAGCTCTGGATGAAGCTTACTTTCGCACTACAAAGCCTCTTGTCTACCCACCAGCATCGCCCACCCAAGTCAAAGCAAACTCCGAAGCCTGAAATACGAACCTGAGAACTTTGAAATGCACAGGCCCCCCCCCCCCCCAAGAAATGACCGCCCTGCCCTCGAAGCGTTGGCCCACCGAACCCAGTCTCTGCACCGTAGGCTTCGGGGTTGAATTATCTTCAGATACAGGCTGATAGATTTAGGGACCATGGGGCTTGCAGGGTGAAGCTTCCAGGAAGGGTAGTACTTCCACTCACCCGCGCCCGGTCTTACTGCTAGGCTGCTTCGGCAGGAGTTGGACCCTAAACCCTACACCCGAAACCTCTTGCGGCCTGGGGGGTCCATGCGGTAGCATATGTCGCGACCCAGTCATATGAAATAAAAGGTAGCAGCTCAACCCACAACAGCCGAACACCAAGTCGAGTAGCGCACGCAAACCCCCCTTTGCGAATAGAAAGCCTAGGGTTTAGGGCTTAGGGCTTTAGGGTTTGGGGCTTAGGGTTTAGGTTTAATTAGGGTTTAGGGCTTAGGGTTTAGGGCTTAGGGTTTAGGTTTAATTAGGGTTTAGGGCTTAGGGTTTAGGGTTCCGAAACCATCCTCGACCGCTCCTTGCGTGCTGGTGCCAGCGCCCAGGCTATTGGCCACCAGGGCGGCATTGGCAAGCACCTGCACATGTGAAGTAGGGTTTATATTTCTTGTATCCCCAAAAGGCCACCAGGTATATAAACTCACCAATATTAAAGAGGAACCTTATATACACTCACCAATAACAGTAATATATACCCTGCTTCATGTAGGGTTTGGGGTTTGGGTTCGAAGACTTTTGTGCCTGAACTGTGCATGACATGAGCCTTGCAGCGTTGGGGTTGAAATGTTTGGGTAGAACCCTAAACCCTTAACCCTCAGCCCTAAACCCTAAACTCCCAAAAAAACCCTGGGTTGAAGTCCCGGCTTCTTGATGCAGCGGAAGCAAGGGTGTTATTTGAGCCCCTCCCCCCTTCCAAGCACGACCACAGCACACCCCAAGCATTTGGGGCTTAGCGTTTGGGGTTTAGGGTTTTACGAATTTTGGGTTTTAGGGTTTAGGGTTTAGGGTTTTTACGAATTTTGGGTTTAGGGTATAGGCTTTATGGGGGTAAGCCAGGACTTCAACCCAGGGTTTAGGGTTTAGGGTTTAGGTTTTACGGTTTAGGGTTTAGGGTTGAGGGTTCAGGGGGCCGTGCCACCTCAAACATTTTCATGCGCTCTGCGCCTTGTCCTCCTCAACCCCCCAGCCCAAAACCCCAACACCCTGGGCCACAAGTCCTACTGCCCTTAACCCTAAACCCTAAACCCTAAACCCTAAACCCCAAACCCCAAACCCCAAACCCTGACTCGAGATTCAGGATGTAGAGGCAGGATAGCCCCAAACCTCTGAACACAGGATTCCGACACATCCAGCCCCAGACCCTGAACCCCGAAAAGGTTTAGGGTTTAGGGTTTAGGGTTTAGGGTTTAGGGTTTAGGGTTTAGGGTTTAGGGTTTAGGGTTTAGGGTTTAGGGTTTAGGGTGTAGGAACCCCAAAATCTTGGGCCTCAGTCGGCTCCGGAGCTGGCCTGCGCACGAAATATCCTTTACAGCTCTAAAGGCTTATGGCTTATGCCCGGAGCTGCTAAGTAGGGTTTAGGGTTTAGGGTTTAGGGTTTAGGGAAATAGCCCAGCAACGGTTTTACAACAAAGGTGACTCTTCTTTTCGGCTACCTTGATAAAGGAACCCCCAGGCAACGCTAAATGTCTGTTGAAAACATGGCTCATTCCACCCACTAATTCAGGGGTATACAGGCTAGGGTAGGTTGGGTTTAGGGTTTGGGGTTCTGGGTTTCGGGGTAGTGTTTACCCTTTGGCAGGCCATAGCGGTTCCGGAAAGGCATCCCGCATCAAGCCCTAAACCCTAAACCCTAAACCCTAAACCCTAAACCCTAAACCCTAAACCCTGAAGAGTTCAAAGCTTTGGGCGTCTGCTTCGGGAACGGAGGCCTTGTGAAGTAGGCCGGGTTTATATCACCAGCATACCCAAAGAGGACACCCCACATATACACTCACCAATATTGGTAAGGAGTCATATATACACCCAGCGATAACAGAAATATTGCCCCTGATTCATGTGGGTTGCGGGCGCGCTGTGATTGCCAGAAGCCAGATCTTGAGCAAAAGCCTACGTTTTCGTGCCTCAAAGGCCGGTCTTCTGCAAGGTCGGTGAGCGACACCGGCAGGAAATCCTCACCATGCCAGAAGTAACTTATGGAATGGAACCATCCGGGAAAACACCCCGATGGGGACCACAAGCTCTCAACACTACTTGGAACCAATTGGGCAGAGGGCTTCGGAATGGGAAAGGCGTGGGGGTCCCTTGCACGACCATATGTACATGTATGTGTATAAAAACCAGAATATACCTATGTAAATATGGTGTATGTGTGGTATGTGTGGCTGATCCGTTTCATGTTGTTTCAGCTACACTTCGAGACAAGGGTAGTTGAGCCCAAAGTTGAACGATCGCAAACGTACATTGTCGCTGGAGCTGCTACACAATCATATGCCAACAGGGGGTGATGCCATGCACTTCCCGATTTTGGTCTGATGATGAGAACACTTTGCGGCCAGAAGCAGCTATACCTCTGCATCACACGTTCGTAATCCAGAACCTGCGACTGAGCCTATGCAGATGAAGCCACTGTGGGCAATGTTCAAGAGCCCTGGCTCTAGAGGCTTGTCGACTGAAGCAAACATGAGACAGTGCTTTCATTTGAATCTTGCGGCAGGGCAGCTCTAGGTGAACCCTAAAACCCCCAAACCTGCAACCCTAAAACCCCCAAATACCCTAACCAAAGCCTAAACGCCCTGAATCTCCTAAAGACCCTCAAAGCCTAATCCGCAAAAGGGAGCCTAAACCCGAAAGCGTAAACCCGAAACCCTAAACCTTCCGTGCGCTCCTCGGGCGCCTCAGTGGCCAGCGTCTGGCCCGTGGCCGGGTCGTACTCATAGATCCTGGGCTTCTTGGGGCCCGGCTTGGGAAGTTCAGGGGGTTTAGGGTTTAGGGTTTCGGGGTTTAGGGGTTTAGGGGTTTAGGGGTTTAGGGGTTTGGGGTTTAGGGGTTCAGGGGTTTGGGGTTTAGGGGTTTAGGGGTTTAGGGGTTTAGGCTCCTGTGGGATCGTTCAGAATTCAGAGCCTGAGGGATGTTGGGGGTTTGGGGCTAAGGGCCTTAAAGCCAAAGGCTTTGGAGATTGGTTGGGTTTCGGGTACTGGTTCCGAACTAGGGAATTCGGATCCAGGATCCTATTGACCCCCATACGGAGTAGTATTGGTGATAGAAGTCACCCTAATTCCCAATCTCCCACTGAGAACTAGTGACCAGCAAGTTTCGGTGATACTTAGGACGTTTGAGTTGAGGGGAGGAGGAGGGGGAGGCGTTGATGGTCTAACCTCCTTCAGTCTTTCGGTTTTCGCCGCTAACGTTAACTCACCACGTATCCCTAAACCCTAAACCCTAAACCCTAAACCCTAAACCCTAAACCCTAAACCCTGGACCCTAAATGGACCTTACAGGGATGCTGTGCCTTACAAAAGAGGGCAGGTCTCGCATGTCCTGTCGTCAAGATGACCGAAGAATTCTTTAGGGAGCTGCCATAGTTTCGGACTCGCCTAAGAAGTTCAGGGTTTGGGGTTTAGGGTTTAGGGTGTAGGGTTTTAGGTACGTTGGAGAACGAGAACCGAGACTCAAGATTCCCCAGACATAGTTTTGGTGAGCAAGCTTGGTGCCCCTGACCCCGAAGTATCGAGCCGCAATGCCAAAGTATGGAGCGTTGACATTCTATACTCCCCTTAGAACCTTAATAAACAAATAATTTTAATATCTTCTTGGGATTTATGTAAACGAATATAAAAAACAATTCCCAAGGGGGATATAGTATTACGGTCCCCGGGAGCCAAGAACCAAGGAGCGGAAGCAGTCTTTTTCCCGGGGTCCGAACTGTTGAGCCTCAATATTCTGGACCCCGGGAGCCCTAAACCCTAAACCCTAAACCCTAAACCCTAAACCCTAAACCCTAAACCCTAAACCCTAAACCCTAAACCCTAAACCCTAAACCCTAAACCCTAACCCTAAACCCTAAACCCTAAACCACAAGATGGCCCGGAGAGAGGTTGGGAGAGCAATCTTGCTGGAGGTTCAGTGTACTTATTAAGCCAATACGAACTGTCCCTAAACCCTAAACCCTAAACCCTAAACCCTAAACCCTAAACCCTAAATTTTAAGCCAATACGAACTGTACTTATAACCCAATCATAGCCATGTTAGGCCACTTAAGGGGCGTATAAGTGACAGCGATTCTTGGTTAAGAAGTACCATGAACCTCCAAGTACACACCCTGAACTTGGCACTTGTGGGTTCGCAAGCATGCGGATGTCATTCTTGGATGTTGCGAAGCACAGGACCCCAAACCCTAACCCTAAACCCTAAACCCTAAACTCCCTAAACCCTAAACCCTAAACCCTAAACCCTAAACCCTAAACCCTAAACCCTAAACCCTAAACCCTAAACCTCCCCCCAAGACTTCAAGCAACTGAACACCAGGGTTGAAACGACCTTGAACCCCTAGGCCGAACCCCGTGTCCAAAATCCTCAACCCTAAATCCCAAGCCCTCTTGGAGTTTTATGGTACTTACTAACAAATTATGAGGTACTTTTAACCCACTTAAAAGCCCCTCAAGTGCACTAATAGGTTTTTTTTGGGTTGTAAGTGCAGTTAGCAATGGTTAATAAGTACCCTGAACCTCCGAGTAGAATCCTAAACCCTAAGCCCTCAGCTCTAAATCCGAAAGCCTCAACGCCAAGAAAGTCCGAGGATCACAGGGCGGGGCATAGCGGACGTAGATGGCGGGACACGCAGGAGGGCTCTCAGGCTTCGGGCTTCTAGGTTCACCCAACCCTTAGACCCCTATATTTAGGTGTTTAGGGTTTAGGGTTTGGGGTTTAGGGTTTAGGGTTTCCGCTGAAGCCCCCTCTTAACCTCTTCAACCCCTTAACCCTCGGCTGTCTGTGGGGTTGTAGAGGCATGTGGGCGGCTTGGACATGCACGCACTCGAGCCTACAAGGGATGTTGAAGCACAAGGGAGAAAGTTTTGCGGATTAGGGCTGTGGGCCTTGGCCTGAGAAACCTTTTCTCAAGCAAGCCCGCACTCGAGCTTACACAAACAAGGGAAGTTCAAGCACCCTAAACCCTAAAGCCTAAACCCTAAACCCTAAACCCTATTAGGCTTGTGGGTCCTGGCAGAAGAAACCTGCCCTCAACGAAGGCAAAACCTCCTTCATGTTTGGGTAACCGGGTAAGCAAGATTGCACGCGTTCATCTTAGAAGCAGCAAGAAGCTTGCGATGTCTGTTTGCGAGTCGGGCTTGCTACCTAACTAAAGCCATTGAAGTTACAGGCTCCTAAGCTCCAACATCATACGTTGCGCAAGCATATCATTTCATGCATTCCCATGCATTCCGTACGACATCTTAGGCTCGGGCGTGTCTTGCCATGTCTTGCCCAAGAGGCTTAGACCACAAGTGCTCCGGCCCTACATCTTCCAGAAAGCACGCACCCTTCACGCTCCCCAAAAAAAGGGGTTCTTCCTTGGACCCTTCTTAAGGATCGTGAACTACTAACTGCTTAAAAACCCCCCCCCCCCCCAACAAATTAAAAATACTCTTTCTTATAAGGGTAAGATTGGCATGGTAATATTTTGTTCTTTTGGGGTTCTTAAGCAAATAGTAGTTAAGCTAGTGTAAGTGCCTTAATATACTCCTTCAGCCTACGAACTGCAACCTCATAAGTGGGTTGGGCCCCGTCCCCACACAGGCACATCGTTTGCTGCATTCCCATGCGTTCCGCACGAATTCGTCGTCTTGCCAGACAGCGCTCAAGCCTGCAAGGGCTCCAGCCTACGTCCCCCAGAAAGCAAGCACCTTCCATGCTGTGCTCCTCAGACGTGGCCCAAGAGGCTCGCGCACGCTTAGCTCTGGTACATCGGATTGGTCTCATCATCGTCGCACACGCCCATCTCGTACCTGACAGCCATGCCATTGAAGGGTTCAGGGTCTAGGGTCTTTGGGCATAGGCCCCTATACCCTGAACCCCAGACCCTAAACCCTAATAAACCCTAAACCCTAAACCTACCGACTTGTAGAACTGACAGAATCGCTTCCCCCTTATATCAACCGCCCCCTGATTACAACAGCACTCGGGGACATCCTGCCGAAATCGACCCTGCCTTTTAGACCCTATTCCAAGTTAGGGGAGGGGTTCAGAGCCTCAAACCCTTCAAGCCAATCTAAACCCTAAACTCCTAAACCCTAAACCCCAAACCCCAAAGCCCAGACCCAAACCCAAAAGATGGCATATGGATAAAAAAACATCCCCCGAATACTAAAAACACATGTCGAGTTTCTATTGGGGGGGGGGCCCCCCCCCCCCCCCCCTAATTATGGGGGAAGGGATTAGGATTTAGGGTTTAGAGTTCAGGGTTCAGTGTTCAGGGTCCAGGGTTTAGGGTTTAGGGTTTAGGGTTTCGGGTTTAGGATTTAGGGTTTAGGGCTGGACTGATACCCTGCGAAGGAGCACCTCTTCCTGTCGCGGCTGCGGTTCATCTTCCTGGTGGCCTGGGTTTAGGGCTTAGGGTTTAGGGTTCGGGTTTAGGGATTAGGGATTAGGGTTTAGGGTTTAGGGTTTAGAGTTTAGGGTTTAGGGTTTGGGGTTTGGGGTTTAGGGTTTGGGGTTTGGGGTTTGGGGTTTAGGGTTTAGGGTTCAGGGTTCAGGGTTCAGACCCTAAACCCGAAAACCTTAAAACCAACGGAGCCAGGCTAGACGTCTTCATTGAGCAGGTGACATATCCGGGAGTTTACGAAAATAAGGGACCCCCTGTCATAGACCCCAAAGAGTAGGATTCCCTTATATAAGGACCCCAATAAGGTACCCCTAATTTCAGAAACCCCCATATCTTCAGAGTCAGATTGTAGCAGCTTCGAGCAACTGCAACCTCATACAAAATCGTTTTGGTTTAGGGTCTAGGGTCTAGGGTCTAGGGTCTAGGGTTTAGGGTTTAGGGTTGAACTTACCGGGGGCCGGGCGTCGAGCTCGTCGTAGCTCTTAAGCGGCTGCTTGTGGTTCTGCACGACGATGGGGACGTTGGCGAAGTTGATGCCTATGGTTTGCGACACCCTAAACCCTAAACCCTAAACCCTATAAACCCTAAACCCTAAACCCACAACCCTCAAAGGGGCCCAGGGGTTGATCTCCCGGAACCCTCCGGTTCAGGGCTTTGAGGTTTGTTTCGTCTAGCATCCAGGGTCTAGGGTTTAGGGTTTAGGGTTTAGGGTCTACCCAGGGTGTTGGGGGATCCTGGGCCAAAAAGCCCGCTGAATGCGATAACCTGTTGGGCTGCTTCAGCGGTTCGGGGTTTAGGGTTTTTGGGCCTTGGGTGCATGGCGAAACACCAGGTCCACTTCCCGACAGAGTTGTCAGGTGCCGGGTCTGTCCGGGAGGGTTTAGGGTTTAGGGTTCAGGGTTCAGGGTTTAGGGATTAAAGTTTAGGGTTTAGGGTTTAGAGCTTACGGTTTAGCCCCACAACTCCTCAGCTTCCTGCCATCGCCCGAGGGCCCATTGATAGGCAGCAGCCACAGCAGGGCCTCGTCAGGGCTTGCTTGCTACGGGTTGAGGGGTTCAGGGTTAGGACTTAGGGTTTAGGGTTTAGGTTTTGTTTTTGATTTTAGGGTTTAGGGTTTAGGGTTTAGGGTTTAGGGTTTAGGGTTTAGGGTTTAGGGTTGAGGGGTTAGGGTTTAGGGTTTAGGGTTTAGGGTTTAGGGTTTAGGGTTTAGGGTTTAGGGTTTAGGGCAGCACGGCCTGACACTCTTAGGCCACCTGGTGGGGCGCGTGACTCGGACTCTGCCTAGGACCCACTCACCTCGAAGGTCCGACCTCCCACGCGGTATTCCCCTGAATATCCCTAAACTCGTTAAACCTTAGGACCTCACCCTGAAACCCTAAAACCCCTTCAAAGGCCCGAAAACTCTAAAGCCCTCTGAAGCCGTAAGCCGCCTTGAGGCCCTTGAAACCCTGAAGAACCAAGACCGAACCTCCTCAGCCCGAGCCTTTCGGTTCCTTCAACGAACCATGAAAGGAAGTTGCTTAGGGTTTAGGGTTTATAAAGGGTTTAGGGTTTAGGGTTTGGGGTTTGGGGTTTAGGGTTTAGGGTTTAGGGTTTATAAAGGGTTTTGGGGTGAACATCAACGGAAACGGTATCAATGGCGATTAAATATCTAGCATAACTCCTAGTCGTATGTTCACCGTTCCTCATGACTTTCAGCATCATCAAAATAAAACCATGTGAAGAACACAATAAACCCTAAACCCTAAACCCTAAACCCCAAACCCCAAACCCTAAAATCAAAAACAAAACCTAAGCCCTAAACCCTAAGCCCAAACGTCGAGGAGCCTGTTCGCCCAGGGCAGAGCGGATGTTGGCAGAAAGCCCAGCGTCGTACCTGGCAGGGTTTAGGAGGGCTCCGGCTTGAGGGTTCTCAGGGCTTAGGGCTTAGGGCCTAGGGCCTAGGGCTTAGGGCTTAGGGCTAGGGGTTTAGGGGTTTAGGGGTTTAGGGGTTTAGGGGTTTAGGGGTTTAGGGGTTTAGGGGTTTAGGGGTTTAGGGGTTTAGGGGTTTAGGGGTTTAGGGGTTTAGGGGTTTAGGGGTTTCGGGGTTTCGGGTTTAGGGTTCAAGGTTCCACGCAGGGCTCGAAACACAAGACTGAGCTGCCACCCGCTGCCTCCAAATGCGGCACCCGGAACCCTAAACCCTCAACCCTAAACCCTAAACCCTAAATCCTAAACCCCAACCCTAAACCCTAACCCTAAAACTTGCTGCCCGTGCTCCTCTAGACGTCCAGCATCCCAACGCCCGAAAGTTCCTGAAGCCCTCTACCCCAAGCCTCCAAGTGTTTAGGGTTTAGGGTTTAGGGTTTAGGGTTTAGGGTTTAGGGTTGAGGGTTTAGGGAGACCAAGCTCTCCAAGTCCCTATACACTATACACCCTCCAACCCTCAGCTACACCCTCTCAACGCGATGCCTTGCAAAACTTAGGGCCCCCTTGTATACCCCCAGGGTTTAGGGGTTTAGGGGTTTAGGGGTTTAGGGTTTAGGGATTAGGGTTTAGGGTTTAGGGTTTAGGGTTTTCAGTCTGATCTCCCCTCATGAACCCTCCAGCAGTGTGGGGCCTGGGGGGCTCGTCCTCTCGGAATAAATGCAAAAGAAGCAGGGGATTCCCCCGAGAATTCACAGGAGTCTGGGGATTAGGGTTTAGGGTTAGGGACAAGGTGCCAAAGCGTTGATTCCCTTAGGAGTTTGGATCGCTCAGGCATCGGAAGCTCCACCCTAAACCCTAGACCCTAAATTCGAAACCCGAAACCCTAAACCCCAAACCCTAAACCCTAAACCCTAAACCCTAAACCCTAAACCCTAAACCCTAAACCCATCCGAGAGGTGCAGGTTGTTCTGGACCGGGACGTCGTCTGCCTTGGGCAGATGCTTCTCACCTCGGTTCGAAGCTTTTCCGGGCTTAGGGCTGAGGTCTTAGGGTTTAGGGTTGAGGGTTGATTCTGTAGGATCCACATGGATGGATCATTCTGCAGGTGTGTGTATATATATATATATATATGTATAATATATAATATATCTGCGTGAGCACAGACATCCAGAAGCCACGACAGTTTCGTATTTTGAGAGCCTAGGTGTCCAAAAACGACAGTTTCGGGGGCTTACGATAACAAGGGATCTGTACTGTAGACCCCCACGGAATGATCCCCTCATTATAAGGACCCCAAATAAGGTACCTCAAACATCATGGACCCCCATATGAATCCAAAATGCGAGTGAGGAAAACCATGGTCCGAAGCATGTACGCCAGGCACGCGTGCAGGGCGGTGACACTGACCCAGCCCCTCTTACCCTTCATTCTGCGGCCTCCCAGTGCCTGTGGTTCAACGAGAAGCCTGTGCTGTCTGCGCCGGCTTGTTTAGCCCAACAACCCTGTTTGCAAGCAAACAGTTTCTGGGTTTGAATAGATATTTGTCACCCCGTCGACACACAGGTTACGATTGAATCACATACAACATTTTCATACTATTTCTATATGCTTTGCCATGAGGCTTTGGGGTTTGGGGTTGTGGGACCTCAATTCGGGAAAACCCCCCAAAATAGAGTGGCAACACAATGTTCCTAGGGGTAAGGTTCCCCCCATGGCCTCCCTTAAACTTACATGTGGGCAGATTCCTGTGCTATGGTTCTCCCCTGATGCATTAGGGATCAGGAGCTGTGTTGGAGTTTAGGGTGCAAGTTGGGATGCTCCCCCTATGATAACGGTCCTTAGTAGGGACTATAATAGGCGGTACTGCACTTGCACTGTTCGTGCAAGGGGGAACATTCCAAGGTGTAAGTGTTAGGGATTCTACACCCTAAACCCTAAACCCTAAACCCTCAACCCGACACTGAAAGCAAAGGTGGACGACTTCACCCAGAGCTTCATCTAAGGACGAGACAAAACTCAATCGTGCTCATGGCCTCAGATCCACAGACTGCCGTTTTCGGGTTTAGGGTTTAGGGTTTATAGAGGGTTTAGGGTTGATATGGGGTTTAGGGTTTATATAGGGTTTAGGGTTTAGGGTTTAGGGGGCTTATACAGGGTTTAGGGGTTAGGGCTCAGGGTACAGTGCCATGGTCTATGGACAAAGTTTGGCGCCTTTTTTGGTTCAGGGATTAGGCGTTTGAGGAAAATATCGCCGCCGCTGAGGAAAGGCAACCTGAAGGCCAACACTGAACCAGCTTGACAGCCGTAAGGATAGGAATTTAGGTTTTAGGGTTTAGGGTTTAGGGCTCCGTGTTCTCGAACCCCCCCCCCCCCCACACTAAACCCAGCACGCACCCCTGAACCAAATGAAAAATAAACCCCCCAAGCCCCCTACTTACACTAAACCCTAAAACCCTAAACCCATCAGGGAGAGGAGGGGAAGCCACAACCCTGAACCCTGAACCTACACCCACCATGAACCAGGTGGGGCAGAGTGAAAACCCTACGACCTAACCCCTAAAAGCCTAAAACCCCTGAGTTTAGGGCTTAGGTTTCAGGGTTTAGGGTTAGCCCTGCCACCATGAACCACGGCGGGTTGGGGGGGGAAACCCGAAACCCAAAACCCACTAAGAACCACAGGGGCGGGGCTGATAGCGTGCAGACAGTATGGGGTTCAGGCCTTTGGGTTGCGGTAAAGGGTGTTGGGGGCTCCGGGGGCAGACCGTGCAAGGCTCCGATCGTCTCCGCGTGGCCCGAATTTTGGAATTGGGGTGGGGGGGTTAGGGGGTTGAGGATCGTGCAGATGAGGCGCGTTTGCGATCAAGTAGCAATGGAAGCCGAAGAACAGCGTAATCTCGGCTCAAGGCCGCAGCGCGCAACAGCCCGATCCAACATCGGAGACACCCTAAATCCTGGACACCCCAAATCTACTTGGAGGTTCGGTACTTCTTAACCAATTAGAACCGTACTTCTAGCCCACTTATAAGCCCCTTAAGGTTAGAATTGGGTCATAAGTACAGTTAGTATTGGGTTAACAAGTACCCTGAGCCTCCAAGTATAGGCTCAAACCCTGAACCCTAAACCCTTATGCCAAACTACACGTCCATCATTTTCACAGCGGAAGTCCATCCCCGAGACGGACCCTTGGCGCTCCAACAAAAGCACACAAAAAACCTGAGGGTTTAGGGTTTAGGCGTTAGGGTTTAGGGTTTCGGGTTAGGGTTTAAACCCTAAACCCCCTTAAGCCCACAACCCGAAGCCCCCGTTTACTTCCCCCCCCCCCCCCCGGATAAATGCCCCTAAGCCACAAGCCCTAAGCCCCCATTCAAACCCCCCGCCACAAGAAACGCTCAACCCTTGGCTCCCTAGCCCTGGACCCCACCCCCACCAATCTCTGAAAGCTGCAGCGATTAAACCCTAAACCCTAAACCCAACCCTGCTTGTTCCCTCCTTGGGGCCACGGCCAGCAACCCCAGGAAAGCGGCCTTCAACAACTTGCGGGCGGTTCTCAAGGAGGGCTTAGGGTTTAGAACCGTCCTTCGTCGCACAGGATTCGGATGCTGGGATGAAGAGATAAGCGATAGAGAGGGAGAGAGAGAGGGAGGGAGAGGGAGGGAGAGAGAGAGAGAGAGAAAGAGACAGAGATAGTGAGAGACAGAGATGGAGACAGAGTCAGAGCAAGAGAGAGAGAAAGAGAAAGAGAAAGAGAAAGAGAAAGAGAAAGAGAAAGAGAAAGAGAAAGAGAAAGAGAAAGAGAAAGAGAAAGGGAAAGGGAAAGGGAAAGGGAAAGGGAAAGGAAACGGAAACAAAAACAGAACCAAAACAGAACCAAAACAGAAAGAGAGGAGCGAGGAAGAGAGAGATAGAGAGACAGAGAAACAGAGATACCCTAAACCCTAAACCCTAAACCCTGAACCCTGAACCCCAAGCCCTAAACCCCAAACCCTAAACCCTAAACCCCAAACCCTAAACCCTAAACCCTAAACCGCACCAAGAGGCACCCAGGCTGGGCGCACGGGGAAAGCCAATGCATCCAAGCCGCGAGAGTTGCAGCGAAGAAAATCACGAACCTGGCCGATTCTGTTTTCCGAACCCTAAACCCTAAACCCTAAACCCGAAACCCTAAACCCGCTGGCTGAGGTTTCTAGGCGGGATAGGATCTAGGGTTTAGGGTTTAGGGGACGGGGGTTGTCTTCTACACTGCTCCCTGACGCTTCGGGGCCGTAGACCAGCGAGAGTCAACCTCCCCAAAGAGCCCAAGACCCCTTGATTAAGGGGTATTGGGTTTAGGGTTTAGACAAGGGTTTAGCGTTTAGGGCTTAGGGTATAGGGTTTAGGTAGTATGCTTCAAGGTGCATTCCTTAATTCAGGGGGTACTGGACTCTCTGGGAGCAACCTCCGTACCCAGGTCTGCAGGCCGCGCGGCATTGAAAAGAAGGGCGTGGGAACCTCCGTTGTTCTGACCACGGTCTCAACCTCGGGGTCGAGTCATCCCTAATAATTACAAGTAGTTAAACAACCACCCCCCACCCCCACCCGCTCCCCACGAAAAAAATATTTTACTTCGAACATCCCCACCTTAGCACTCCAGGGTCTCTGGGGTTGGGGAGTCCAGGGAGACCTTGGGGTTGGGCACTCCAGGGAGACTCTGGGGTTGGGCCCTCCAGGGAGTCTCTAGGGTTGGGCACTCCAAGGAGTCTCTAGGAGTAGACCGGGCCAGGAGAAGAGTTCCGGGCGAGGAGAAGAGTTGAGTTTAAAGTTTAACAACCCCAAACCGAAGGGGGGAAAATAAAAACAAAACGGTAAACCCTATACCCTATATAAATACCCTAAAACCTTAAGGGGGAAAGTATCAGGGATAAGTTTGGGTCTAGGGGTTTTTGAGGCGCAAGTGAACCCCAAAAGGGAAAAACCCTCCCCATATTACCCTTCTAAGGAATATATCTCTATATATATATACACATATATATATATATACATATATATATATATATATATATGCTCACCCCCCCCCCCAATGGACCCACCGCGGATGGCAGCCGAGTCCTAGCCAGATCAAGGCAAAAAACAACAAAACAAGAAACTAACAAAAACCAACAAACCAAAAAAATCCAAAAAACCAAAAAAACCAAAAAAACCAAAAAAACCATCTTTTCCAAAACTATGGGGCTGGGGCCTCCAAAAGATGGTTTTTTTGGTTTTCTCGAGAAAAAGATGGTTTTTTTGGTTCGAAACCATCTTTTTCTCGAGAAAAAGATGGTTTTTGAGCAGCCGCTCTTCTAAAAACCATCTTTTTCTCGAGAAAAAGATGGTTTTACCAGGACAAGACCTCCAAAAACAATCTTTTTCTCGAGAAAAAGATGGTTTTACCAGGACAAGACCTCCAAAAACCATCTTTTTCTCGAGAAAAAGATGGTTTTTCCAGGACAAGATCTCCAAAAACCATCTTTTTCTCGAGAAAAAGATTGTTTTTCGAAGAGCGGCTGCTCAAAAACCATCTTTTTCTCGAGAAAAAGATGGTTTCGAACCAAAAAAACCATCTTTTTCTCGAGAAAACCAAAAAAACCATCTCTTGAAGGCCCCAGCCCCATAGTTTTGGAAAAGATGGTTTTTTTGGGATTTTTGGTTTTTTTGGTTTTCTCGAGAAAAAGATGGTTTTTTGGTTCGAAACCATCTTTTTCTCGAGAAAAAGATTGTTTTGAGCAACCATCCTTCGAAAAACCATCTTTTTTCTCGAGAAAAAGATGGTTTTACCAGGAGAAGACCTCCAAAAACCATCTTTTTCTCGAGAAAAAGATGGTTTTACCAGGACAAGACCTCCGGAAACCATCTTTTTCTCGAGAAAAAGATGGTTTTTCCAGGGTAAGATCTCTAAAAACCATCTTTTTCTCGAGAAAAAGATGGTTTTTCGAAGAGCGGCTGCTCAAAAACCATCTTTTTCTCGAGAAAAAGATGGTTTCGAACCAAAAAAACCATCTTTTTCTCGAGAAAACCAAAAAAACCATCTTTTGGAGGCCCCAGCCCCATAGTTTTGGAAAAGATGGTTTTTTTGGTTTTTTTGTTTTTTTTGGTTTTTTTGGTTTTCTCGAGAAAAAGATGGTTAAGTTTTAGGGGTTTAAGCCTCATGCACTACAGGGTTATAAGGTTCTAATCCTATAGGTATTGCCTTAACCTTTAACCCTAAACCTTTAACTTTAAACCCTGCAGGGTTAACCCCGTGAGAAATTTAGAGATAGACCCCGAAAAGACCCTAAACCTTCTTACAGGGTGTAATGGTTTAAAAACCGATAGGACATGTATACCTTCAGCGCCTGTAGGGTTCAAGCCTTTGAACGTGCTAGACCCCTATAGGGTGCTAAGGTTCTGACCCTAAAGGGTTTAGGATTAAGGCTTAAATGCCCTCTAGGTTTAAATGCCTAAGTCTTAAACCCCAAACCTTTAAACCTTCATCCTATGGGGTTTGAAGGTCAAGGGTTTAGGCTTGATTGCCGAGGGCTTTAGGGTCCTGACCCTAGAGGGTTTAGGGTTAAGGAATAGATGCGTAAACCTTAAACCCTTAAGGTTTAAACTCTATGGGCTTAGGGGGCTTAGGTTTTTTTAAACCCTAAGCCTTTAAACCTTCACACTACAGAGTTTAGAGGTGTTAAGGGTGACAAATTGATTACATACTTAGCTTTAAATGCCTGAATCTTAAACCCCAAACCTTTAAACCTTAACCCTATAGGGTTTAAAGGTTAAGGGCTTAGTGTTAATCGCTGTCTTAGGTTTAAATGTCTGAATCTTAAACCCTAAAACTTTAAACCTTCACCCTATAGGGTTTAAAGGTTAAGGGTTTAGGTTGAATCGTCAGCTTGGATTTAAATGTCTAAGTAAAGAATCCTAAACCTTTAAATCTCATCCCTATGGGGTTTAAGGTTAAGGGTTCAATATGAACTGCCGGCATAGGTCTAAATACCTAAACCTTAAACTTAAACCCTAAACCTTTAAATATCTTAACCCTATAGGGTTTAAAGGTTAGAGGCTTAGCGTAAATTGCCGGAATAGGTTTAAATGCCTAAATCTTAAGCCCGAAACCTTTAAACCTTAGCCCAACAGGGTTTAAAGGTTAAGGGTTTAAAATTAGTTGCAGGCTTAATTAGGTTTAAATGCCTACATCTTATATCCTAAACCTTTAAAAATCTTAACCCTATAGGGTTTAAAGGTTAAGGGCTTGGCTACAGGTTTAAATGGCTAAATATTAAACCCTAAGCCTCTAAACTTTAACCCTACAGGGTTTAAAGGTTAAGGGTTTAAAATTAGTTGCAGGCTTAGGTTTAAATGCCTACATCTTAAACCCTAAACCTGTAAAAATCTCAACCCGATAGAATTTAAAGGTTAAGGGCTTAGCTTTAATTACCGGCATAGGTTCAAATGCCTAAATCTTAAACCCTTAACCTTTAAACCTTAACCCTACAGGGTTTAAAGGTTAAGTTTTTTTTTTGCAGGCTTAGGTTTAAATGCCTAGATCTTAAATTATAAACAAAAGCCAACAGAAAGAAAAACCCTCCGTGCGTGTGTGAGAGGGTGAATTAAGGAATACAGTCAAAAATCCGGTCACCGGAAAATCACCAGACAGCATAGGTTTTATCGGTATTTGCGGTACTTTTGCAAAGATCAAGGCCCGCGGTGGGTCCATTGGGGGGGGGTGACCATATATATATACATTTGTTTTTCATTGTTTGGGGGGGGGGGGGGGGGTTCTTAAGCAATTAGTAATTTGGGGTTCAGGGTTTTTGGGAGGCCCAAGGGGCCATCGTGAGGGTGATGAGGTGGCAGTCCAGCGCAGAGTACAGGAGGAGCAGGAAGAAGTACCTCGACAGCCCCGGCCAATGCCAATGCCCACCCCCCCTGGGATGTTCCCCCTTAGACTAACAGTAACAGTCTAAACAGTAGAATTGGGATTCTAATAGGGCGGATACTAAACCCTAAAACTAAACCCTAAACCCAATTACGGGCTGTCAGTATAAGGTGGAACATCCCAACGGATCCCAATGGTGCTTTCGGCGGCTCCCTACTGCTCGACCTTCCCTTGCGTTAATGCCATGAGACTGGCTGCAAGCTAAGGGGCTTGTAGTTGAAGTACCCGACCTCGGGACTCTGAAAAGAAGCGCTGAGGGTTTCGGGGCTGTGGAGGTTTTGGGGCTTAGGGTTTACGGTTTAGGGCTTAGGGTTTAGGCTTATGCGGCTTTAGGCTAGCCTAACCCTGAACCCCTCGCATGGTGTGGTGCGCTTCTGCCTTAGAGTCTGGCGTCTTGGGTCTTAACTTACCCTAAGCCCTAAGCCCTAAGCCCTAAGCCCTAAGCCCTAAGCCCTAAACCCTAAACCCTAAACCCTAAACCCTAAACCCCGGGGGCGCCAGCCGCCAAACCCCAAGGCCCGATACTAAGCATAGCCCCTCCCAAGGCGCCTGGTCGGCGTGCGTTTGTAGAGGGCATTTGGGGGTTTACGAAAATAGGGGATCCCCAATATAGATCCCCAAATAGCAGAATTCTCTTACAATAAAGACCCCAAGGAGGTAGCCCCAATTTCGGGTAGTGCTGCTGCTGCTGCTGCTGCTGCTGCTGCTGCTGCTGCTGCTGCTGGGCCTAAACTCTGAACCCGAACTACTGTTTGTTTAAGATCCCCAACAGAATAAGAGATAATCATCCCTGCATTTTCCCTTGTAGGAAGAATAGTTTTTGCTCTTGGGGGGACGCTTAAGCCAATAAACGAAATCCTAAACTAGGGTGCCGGAGTCTGATGTCCAGGATGATTTTCAGACGCAGGTTCGCAACTTGTGGGTAGTTCCCTAAGTTAGGGACCCGCGAGGGTTTAGGAAGTTCAGGGTTTAGGGGCTGAGGGTGCTGTGACACACGTCGAGGCTGCAAAGGATGCAGTGGGCAATGGACGAGGGAGTTTCAGCAGTCTCTCCAACCACTGGGCAACTGTTCGTTCGAGGAGCTACTTGTGACTCCTGAGATGGGTGACGAGGTGGGTAGGGGCATAGCGACCAGAAGGTCAAACGCATAGAGTTCCCTTCCTTCAACCCAGATTCACTTAAGCCCAGGCTGAGAGCCCGACACAGTTGTAGATCCATGGACAGTGGTGGTCCTCCAGTCTTACGCTGGGGGCCAAAGGGCGCTTTTGCCATCCGCTTTCTCACTGTAGCAGGACTACGTAGTCGAAAACACCTAGTCCGCTTGCCCTTCCTGGCGTTTTGAGGGGGCTAGGAGATCGCAACCTCTGGGCTTCTCAAGAAACTAAGGAGGGACCCTTACAAGGGACCTTAGGTATATAGGGGCTGTTCACACTAAACCCTAAACCCTAAACCCTAAACCCTAAACCCTAAACCCTAAACCCGAAACCCGTTTCCAAAGTCCCTGCACAGCTGTCCATCTTCAGGGTGCAGGTGCGGCAGACGCGGCAGTGGTGAGTTCGATCTGGCCTTTGACGCCAAGTAGGGTTTAGGGTTTAGGGTTTCGAGGCTTTGGCAGCCGAGCCTGAACCCATGGACCCTCAACCCTGACCTCTACGCCCTACACAAGGGGCCGGTTTAAATTGTGTCAGCACGTGTGCGGTTGCTTATTAAACTATCTTTAAGGGCTCCTGTATGGTGCTTCCTAAAACACTGAACCTTGAATCCCTTCATCGAAGCTTGAGCTGCTGGGCTCAGCGGAACAAAATCCTAAACCCTAAACCCTAAACCCTAAACCCTAAACCCTAATCTGGGAGGTTTGGGATTTTTCGGCTCACGACCTTCTGATGAGGGGGCTCGGTTCCCAGTAGTTGGGGAAACTACGCAGGGCTCTGAAGAACACCCTAAACCGAACCCCCGAACCGGGAACCCTTAACCTTAGGAAAACATCCCAGGATTATTCCTGTAAACCCTAACCCCGAAACCCTGAAGCCTCTTCACAACTCAGGGTTGATTCTTCATGTAAACCCTAAACCCTAAACCCTGAACCCTGAACCCTAAACCCTAAACCCTAAACCCTAAACCTTCTTAAGGAGCCCTGCTGTGGCGCCCGGCTTGAACTTGCTGCACCACTTGCAATGGCGTCGGTCACCGGACCGCTTCCTTCGAGGCTCGAAATCAACCGGAAGCCTTCGTCGGGTTCCGGGTTCAGGGTAGGGTTTGGGGTTTGGGGTTTAGGGTTTCAGGGTTCAGGCTCTCACTGAAAGCCCTCTATGAGCCCTACATGTACGAGGCATATAAACCCTGCAGGCCCTGCACCCTATAAGCCCCACGCCCCGAGGAACACAGAGGGTTTAGAGCTTAGGGTTCGGGGTTTATCTTTAACGGGAGTCCCAGCAACAACAACGACGCCAGAAACACGCACCTGCGAAGGACTTGGTTCAGGGCAGCGTTTTAGCAACCCTAAACCCTAAACCCTAAACAGGTTTAGGATTGTAGGGTTTGGCATTCTCGAGTCCAAGCCCCTCGGTCTTGGGGGGGAATCGGACTTTCTAAACCGCACACCTGCTTGAAACCGATCTCTGGTAACCTCAGCCACACAACAAAAAAAACCTAGTTCCCCAGAGGCCCTAACCCTAAACCCTAAACCCTAAACCCTAAACCCTAAACCCTAAACCCTAAACCCTAAACCCTAGGAGCCCCAGACCCCCAAGATGTCACACCGAGGTGCGTCTCTTTCAGGAAGCTGGGCAGAAAGCTCGCCATGGTGTCTTCTGCCTGGTACTCCCAGTGCCTCCCAGGTGAGAGGTATGAGTCCCCAGGGTTTAGGGTTTAGGGTTTAGGGTTTGGAGGTTGGGGGGGTTAGGGTTTAGGGGTTTAGGGGTTTAGGGGTTTAGGGGTTTAGGGGTTTAGGGGTTTAGGGGTTTAGGGGTTTAGGGGTTTAGGGGTTTAGGGGTTTAGAGGTTTAGGGGTTTAGGGGTTTAGGGGTTTAGGGGTTTAGGGGTTTAGGGGTTTAGGGGTTTAGGGGTTTAGGGGTTTAGGGGTTTAGGGGTTTAGGGGTTTAGGGTTTAGGGTTCAGGGTTTAGGGTTTAAGGTTTAGGGTACCCTAACCCCTAGACCCCCAAACCCCTAAACTCCTGAAACCTAAACCCGCATGGTCGCAGGGATTAGAGTTTCGGGGATTCATCCGAACAAGGTCCCAACGAAGCCTGTGACAAGAGCGTGCTTTGTCAAAGATCGACTCAGAGCTCGACAAGACTGCGAAACCACTCGGGTTTAGGGTTTAGGGTTTAGGGCTTAGGGTTTAGGGTTTAGAGTTTAGGGATTAGGGTTTAGGGGTGAAGGTTTGGGGTTAAGGTTTTACAAGGGTATAGGAGTTAGGGTTTAGGGGTTAAGGTTTAGGGCTCAGGGTTTCAACCCTTTATCCTGCAGTCACTTCAACTTGGGAAAGCATACTCAGAGTTGCAATGTTGGAAGGGGGCTTTTGTGGCTTTGGAGATGTGGGCAGTTGACCAAAACACCAAAACCACGCCCATGACGAACATATGTTGATCCAGATTGGCTACTTCAACCCTCTCGAGATGTTGGTGAGTTCTCTACAATCTGGCCCCCTTTTGGGGTCCTCATAATAAGGCGGCCCCTATTAACCCCATAATTCAGGGTATCCTAAACGGGACAATACTTAAGAGAACTGACCATATAAAACATCCCAATGGCCTGCCTAGAACAAATATTCCGACAGAGAAGCGCAAAGAAAAGCGTTGCACCCCCATGGCCTGTCTCCGTCTGGAATGGTTCCAGCACTGGTGAAGATGGCCCGGAGGTAGCAAATTACCACCATGGCCTTCCGAACAGCCGCAATACTTGCAGGGTTCTTGAGGGTTTAGGGTTTAGGGTAATTAGTACGTTGGAGAAGGGGGCATAAGACCGGAAGTTTGGTTTGAGGGTAGGGCACGGGCTGCAAACACTCCAGATTCTCCCAAAGACCTCAGTTCAGACCCAACTGGCTGGTTCTTAGTAGGGAATGAGGGAATGAGGGCCCTATGTTCTCCTTCAAAGGGTATATATGTATTATTTCTATATATATACATAATATACATACATATTTATATATATATATATATTTATTCATATTTATTTATTTATTTAGTAGTACATGTAGCCCCCTGGTTCCTGCATTCCCTACAAAGAACCAGATGGGGCCAAGGAGACCATCAACAGGGCTCTGGCAAGGCTAAGTGGGTTCAAGACCAACTCTCCGAAACTACCAATTGCTTAAGAACCCCCCCCAAAAAATAAAAACAATCCTCCTTATAAGGACAATATAGGGGATATTCATTTTCTTATTTTTGTTGGGGGTTCAGAAGCAAAAAGGTAGAAAACAGGCTTGGCTAGTTTTGCTCGGAGAGGCCTTGGGACCCTAACGCTGAAGCCTATAAATCCTAAGCCCTAAACTTGAAGAGGGATTAGGGTTGAGGGTTCAGGGTTCAGGGTTTAGGGTTTAGGGCTGCCTGCGATCTCTAAACCCGAAATGCAAGGTTCGAACCTTGCGCCCTCTTAGCTGCTCTTGGAAGCCACTTCAAAGATCCGCTTGGGCTAGCAACAAAACCGTCACAAACGCAAGTACCCGAGCGCAAACCGTATCATTAAATTTGATTCCATATAGTTTACTTGGCTAAGTCCTCTTGGGATACAACCCGAAGAACCCACTGTTTATAGGAACGGTCTAGACAAAGTCCATGCTTTTTAAGGAGTTAGGGTTTAGGGTTCAGGTTTTATCCTTTTCACGAAGGGTCTTGCTCGTCCACTCGGGTCCCCCACCGTGAGGATGTGAAAGACAAGAAACTCCATCCGGCCACGATCCCTCGCGCGGGGGGGGGGGGGGGGGGGGGGGGGGAGGTTTGGGGGGGGGGGGGGGTTGGGGGGGGGAAACTTAGGAGACTTAGGGGAAGTTAAGGGTTGGGATTTGGGGTTTAGTGTGGGCAATTGGAGGCCTGAGGGAGAGTGGGGGGGGGGGGGGTGGAGGATCGGGGGTTTGGGGCCGGTTTGGGGCCTCCGAATTGGCTCAGGAACCCAGGACCCGAAACCCTAAACCCTACACCCAAACCCTAAACCCTGAACCCAAAACCCTAAAATGGAAAGCTTGGGGTTTAGGGTTAGGGTTTAGGGTTTAGGGTTTAGGGTTTGCCCGGCCTAGTTTCAACCCCAACAAGCCTTGTGATTTTGCGCTCTCAGGTTCAGAGGTTAACAGGCCCGGGCACTTCGGGTTGTAGGTGGGCAGATCAAAGCTTGCGACCTTCGTGCATGTGGGAAATCTGGCCATTGCGAGCTGGGGCTTCGTGTGTTCTGTGTTGAGGGCTTCTTTTGCTATTATTAGCTTAAGAACCCCCCAAAAATGAAAAAAGGAATCCCTATATTACCCTTATAAGGAAGATGTGTTTTTTGTTTTTTTTGGGGGGGGGTCTTAAGCAACTTGTAGCTTAGGCAACGCGGGGCGTGTCCAGGGTCCCGACCGGATGTCTTCGTCGACGTGCTTCGGCGCAACATCCAGCTGCATCCGAGGCACCTGGGCGCTCACCCTCACAGCAAAACAACACCAACCACGGCTTAGCGAAAGGCAATTGTTGGACCTGATTTCGGGTACAGTGACAGCACTCCCTGTGAAAAGGGGTTTAGGGTTTAGGGCTTAGGGTTTAGGGTTTAGGGTTTAGGGTTTAGGGGTACTGTACGATGCAGTGAAGGTTATGGTAGCATAGAATATTGCGGTGGGGCTTCCATGTTCTTTGTATTTTCGTTGTTGGGGCTGGGGGGGGGGGGGGGGGGGGGGGGGGGGGGGGGGGCGGGGGGGGGGGAGGGGGGGGGGGGGGGGGGGGGGGCCTCGCCCTTTGGGAGGAGGAGCTGGAGGGGGGGGGTATTTTTAATGCTAATTTTGGGAAGGGTGAGCCGGCAAAGGCCTGGAATGGAAACTCGAGACCGTCAACCCCAAAATGGGAAACCCTGAACCCTCAACAACCCTAAACCCTAAACCCTCAACCCTGTTTGTCATCTAAGTTCGCAGCGCAGTGCTGGAGAACGTAAACCACATACCTGGGAGGCGCTCGGAAGATTTTTTGGGTCAGAGCGAGGGTTTAGGGTTTAGGGTTTAGGGTTTAGGGTTTAGGGTTTAGGGTTTAGGGTTTAGCGTTTAGGGTTTAGGGTTTAGGGTAAGAGATTTCCATACTGCCTTACCTCAAGAACCCAAAGCCTGGCTACTATGCACCCTAAGCCCTAAACCCAGGAACCCCAACACAGCCTTATGAGAAGAAGCCACAAGGTCGGCATGCGGTTCTTAAGATGACCCTAAACCCTAAACCCTAAACCCTATTAAAAAGCACCAAAACTCCTAGACCCCACCACACCATAGTTTCACTGGCTTGAAGTGCAAGGATCTTGCCGGCTGTTTGGGATCGGCTTGGGGATTTAAGCGTCTCTGTACGTACTCCTGTTACAACCAGACTACCAATAATGTGTTTAGTGTCTTCTTGGGTCTTTACAGTGCGAATGAAGCCATGAAGCCACAAACGCCTGAATCCTCAAGCCAAGCCCTAAACCTAAACCCCTAAACCTAACCCAGCAAGCAGGTGCTTCTAGCTGTTGATTTTTTTCTGGAAGCATCTTAGGGCTTAGGGTCTAGGTTCTCGCAATTGACGCGTGTCGATGGATGCCCCCCCCCCCCAAGCCTTGTATGTCCCTCGTTGCAAGTGCTTTCATGAAATCAGAACTGCTCAAAGCCCTGCCAAGCTCGCACGCACCGGCCTTTTCTTTAGCAACTCCAGTCAAGCGGCAAGAAGAACATGGTGCCGGACCTCAGTCGAGAGTTTTCCTTGAACACTAAACCCTAAACCCTAAATCCTAAATCCTAAACCCAAACCCTAAACCCTCAACCCCAAAACGCTCCAAAGCAGGATCCTCGTCAACCGAATATGTCTTTTTCCCTGGCATCCCTCCCTTGCAGGTTGTGTGACACCTCTGGAATCTTGCTGTATGCTTTTGTGTTAGGGCTTAGGATTTAGGGTTTATCGTGCCATCTATTTTTCAGGTAAAGCTCGTCGCTCGCTGGGCTAGTTATGATCGCGCGTGTTCAATAAATCAGGACAGGCACTGTCATCCAAAAGCAGTCATGCGCTGGGCACTGACATGGGAAGTGTGCTGGCTGGTCCTGAACGCGTGAGTGACGCGCTGCCTGCATTCTGAGCTGCACAGATGGTGGGGACATGGCAATCCACACATACTCGAGGTCTGAACTCGGCTTGCTAGGGTTCCTGGAGACGAACCACAAACTCTCCCAGCGATGTGTTTCAGGCCCTATACCACACCTCCACACAAAGCAGGAACCCCCTTAGAAGGACCCGTAAACCCTAAACGGCAAAAGACCCTAAACCCCTTAAACCCGCCCTAAACCCTAAACCCCTAAACCCTAACCCCCTAGACCCCTAGACCCCTAGACCCCTAGACCCCTAGACCCCTAGACCCCTAGACCCCTAGACCCCTAGACCCCTAGACCCCTAGACCCTAACCCCCTAGACCCCTAGACCCCTAGACCCCTAGACCCCTAGACCCCTAGACCCCTAGACCCTAAACCCTAAACCCCTAAACCGCTAAACTTCCGGACTAAGGCTTCGGCATGAACGCCACGGGGAGGAACTTCTGCGGCTCTGGGGGCCTGGATGCGCAAGTTGCAGGTTCTTTTGGGGGTTTGGGGTTTAGGGTTTAGGGTTTACGTTTTTGGGGTTTAGGGTTTTGAGGGTCTAGGGTTTTGGGTTTAGAGCTATAGGATTTAGAGTTCTAGGGCCTACGCACCGCAACCGCCGCCGACGCCACAGGGTCGAGGGTCGAGGTTTAATTTGGCTTTAGGGTTTGAGGTGTGCCAATTTAGGGTCTTGTGCGGTTTGCGGTTTTCAGGCTTAGGGCCAAAACCCTGATTTCCCTGTGGGTTCTTGTCTAGACCCCAAGGGTAACCAAGGAATAGAGTAAGCAAGGAATAAAGAGGGGTAGCCCGTAGGACCCTAAACAACCCAGAGCTGCAGCCAGTGAACTATTTAGGGTTTAGGGTTTAGGGTTTAGGGTTTAGGGTTTAGGATTTAGGGTTTAGGGTTTAGGGTTTAAGCCCAGAGGGGGGTACCCATTTGCCTTGACTTGGACTCCCTGCTCAGAACATAGAAATACGCGGTTTGTTGTAACAGCTGTCGTTGACAGCGCTTCAACAGTGAGTTTAGTACTAGAACTACGAATGCTACTCGCAATGCGTACACTGCTGGAAGGACTATACTGCCCTAGTGGCCCTAATCCGAGCATCTGTTTAATTAATACCCCCACATTTAAAGAAAATTCTTTTGTCCGGAAGCCCGCCGGAAGACTACTTTCCATTAGGGTGGATTTCGTATGGGGATAAACCCCCCCCACATTTAAAGAGTTTTTTTGGGGGGTTGAAAAATCTGTCGGCAGGCTTCTTGTTTTGCTTGCGGAGATGCGAAGCTACAGCACCTCAGGGATCTGCACCCTTTTGTTTTTAATAGAGAATCAATACAGGGCCATGGTCCAATTATTGCGGAACCCTGCCTTCCTTATTGCGGTGGGGGGGGGGGGGGGGGCCCCAATTAAACAGATGCTCGGATTAGTGGTATCATGGTACTCATCGGAGCGACAGCAAGGCTGGTCATGAAAGTACCAGCAGCTTCAATCGGCCCCAAGGGTTTCGGGGCGGGGGTCTCCGAAGCGCCCTCAACCCTAAACCAGCTGCGCTCCCCAAACCTGAAGAGTTTAGGGCTTAAGGCTTTTGAGCCCCTATCCACGTAAACCCCAAACCCCTTAAGCCCTAAACCCCTTACCCGATTAGCCCTAGACCCTAAACCCTACACCCTAAACTCCTGAACTTCCTATAGCCCCGAATGGGCCACTTGGATTCTTCCCCGGATGCGGCCGCGACGCCGCTGCCTCACCGGCTGGACGGACCTCGCTCCACCGTCTGGGATTCGGGTCTGGGGGGCTTGGGGCTGCAACCCTAAACCCGAAGGGTTTAGGGCCTCAATAGGGTCTTGGAGACCATAAGCAGCCGGAAAGCATTCAGGGTTGTAGCGTAAGGGACGATGGTCCATGTCAAGGGACTAAAGCAGGGACCCTTATGAGGGACCTTAGGGTCATTTGGGGTTACTTAGGGGCTACTTAGGGGCTACTTAGGTATACCGGGACTGTACAAGGTAGATCTGGGGGCTATACAGGGGAATAAGATTAAGGGTCCCTTCTCGGGGTCCCTCCTGAGGCTGTTAGTGTTGAGGCCTGGGGTTGTAAGGTTCTTGCATTAAATCATCATGTCCCCAGGCACACTACACTCCTCAAATTCGAAGACGTTCGCAAATCAGGGCTTGCTGCAACAGCCCAAATGTTCAGACATGCCGCGGCCCAAAGCCCCAAGCAACCTCTAAACCCTAAACCCCAGAACAACCTCTAAACCCTAAAACCTAAAACCTATAAACCCTAAACCCTAAACCTAAACCCTAAACCCTAAACCCTAAACCCTAAACCCTAAACCCTAAACCCTAAACCCTAAACCCTAAACCCTAAACCCTAAACCCTAAACCCCAGAACAACCTCTTGACCCCAAATCCTGAAGCCACCTCAGCTGCCTGAGATGCAGGCTCCATGGCGTCTGAGTTGTGCATGTCTTGACTTGGCCTGCCATGGCGTTTCAAGGCTGTTTAGGGTGTAGGGTTTAGGGTATAGGGTTTAGGGATTGGGGCACGAAGGATGCGAAAGGGGATTCAAGTTAGCCTGGGGGCTGCTAGCAAGTCCTGGGATCAGGAACCACGGAACCACGCCCAACACCTAGGAAAGAGACACATCCACACACAATCACACCAACGACAAGCTGAAACCACCGTAATAGGGGCACCCTAAACCCTAAATCCTACATCCTAAACAGCTAGGCCTTGAACTCCCACGGCCTTAAACTTCTAGAGCCTCAAGCACCATCTACATGGGTAGTTCTAAATTAGGGTCCCACCCTGGCGTCCAAAACCCACCCCTTTTAGGGTTTCGATCTCTTTGATGTGTCGTGCGCGTAGACGGCCACCTTTAAGGCCCCAATCCCGAAACCCATAATTCGCCAAACCCGACGGTTTTCTACAAGCCCGTGAAGCCCAAAGATCAGTTCGAGCCGAAACCTCCAAACATTAGAAGCCTTGTTCTACACAGCAGAAACCCTAAACCCTGTCTCCAAAACCCCCTCTAAACTTAATTAAGCCCTGAACACTACACGTTAAACCGTTAAACCACTTAAGGGTACCCTTTTTGGGATTGGTTGCGTTATGTTATCCTTGACCCCCCGAAAAAATGGGGCAAAAGGGTACCGCTGGGTCCACCAGGGCTTACGGGAAAACGCAGCAGTGCAGCTCCTCGACCAGTGAGATGTCGAGGCTGCTACATTCAACCTGAGGGTTTAGGGTTTAGGGTTTAGGGTTTAGGGTTTAGGGTTTAGGGTTTCGGTTCAGGGATTCAAGACTCAGGGCTTCGGACGAAGGGTCTCAGGCGTTAGGGTTGCAGGGTTAGGGTTTAGCCCCAAAACCCACCCCCAACCCCAACAAAAACTTCGAAACCAAAAGCCATGAACCCCAAACCCGCAGTCCTAAACCTGGAGTGTGTGTGTCTGTGTGTCCGTGTCTCCGTGTCTCCGTGTCTCCGTGTCTCCGTGTCTCCGTGTCTCCGTGTCTCCGTGTCTCCGTGTCTCCGTGTCTCCGTGTCTCCGTGTCTCCGTGTCTCTGTGTCTCCGTGTCTCCGTGTCTCTGTGTCTCCGTGTCTCCGTGTCTCCGTGTCTCTGTGTCTCCGTGTCTCGGTGTCTCTGTGTCTCTGTGTCTCTGTGTCTTTGTGTCTCTGTGTCTCTGTGTCTCTGTGTCTCTGTGTCTCTGTGTCTTTGTGTGTCTCGTGTCTGTGTCTCGTGTCTGTGTCTGTCTGTGTGTCTGTGTGTCTGGGTGTCTGTGTTCTGTGTCTCTGTGTGTGTCTGTGTGTCTGTGTGTCTGTGTGTCTGTGTGTCTGTGTGTCTGTGTCTGTGTGTCTGTGTGTGTCTGTGTCTGTGTCTCTGTGTCTGTGTGTCTGTGTGTCTGTGTGTCTGTGTGTCTGTGTCTGTGTGTCTGTGTGTCTGTGTGTCTGTGTGTCTGTGTGTCTGTGTGTCTGTGTGTCTGTGTGTCTGTGTGTCTGTGTGTCTGTGTTTGTGTTTTTGTTTTTGTTTTCTTTTTTTGTTTTATGGGTGCAGGGTTCAGGGGCAGATAGGGCTTAGGTCTAATGGGGTTTGGGGTTAGGGTTTGAGGCTTGGGGTTTAGGGCTTGGGGTTTGGAGTTTGGGGCTTGAACCTCCTACCTGGGCTGCATCTCACTGCTTAAGAGTCTGCGTTTGAGCACCCTAAGCCCGAAACCCTGAACCCTAAACCCTAAACCCTTAAGGGTTTCGGTTTCATAAGGCATGGGGTTTTCTTCATCGGCAAGGCTGCAAGGACTCTCCGCTTAGACGACTCGACGGTCCAAAACAAGAGCCTTTGCCCACCTGCAAAAGAAAAGTACTTGGGTTCCTAACCCTAAACCCTAAACCCTAAACCCTAAACCCTTAAGGCAGGAGCTCGGGGATGCCCGGGTTCCGTCTACACACGCTGCTTAAGCCCTGGAGGCTGCAGCTGTCGTCCCCCCGCAGCTTACAAAAAGGGGGGGTGTTCAAACACACATGCCCAAGAATTAGGGTTTAGGGTTTAGGGTTCGGGGTTCGGGGTTAAGGGTTAAGGGTTAAGGGTTAAGGGTTAAGGGTTAAGGGTTAAGGGTTAAGGGTTAAGGGTTAAGGGTTAAGGGTTTAGGGTTTAGGGGTACTGTAGAGGGCGCTTTCGAGGCATGTGGGCTACTTGTGAGGCTTCGGGTGTAGAGTTTAATGTAGGGTCCCGCTGGAGTCAAGGCGCACGTTCAAGAGAAGGTGCCCCGGCAGCGCGCGCTACGGCACGAGCCAAAGAGCTGCAAGTGGAGCTAGTGAAGTATGATTTAGGGTTTAGGGTTTAAGGGTTTAGGGTTTCGCGTTTAGGGTTTAGGGGGGTTATGAGCCGACATAACATGATGGACATGAATACGCTTCAAAGCCGCCCTCCCTCCATTCTTATTCTCTCACTCTCGCCACCACCTCCCTCCCTCCCTCCCTCCCTCCTCCCTCCTCCCTCCCTCTATTTCAGGGTGTTGACAACCATTGCTGGCCCAGCACCCGCACAGCTTCCCCGAGAAAGCTCCAAATCCTAAAGCTGTCAAGCTTCAGCAATGCCCTGATGAAAAGCCGCATGTGTCGGATAAAAGGTACCTTATACATGCCCAGGGATAACCCTAAACCCTAAACCCTAAACCCTAAAAACCCTAAACCCAAAACCCTAAACCCTAGCGGCCCTAAGCGGCCGCACGCCCTCGGCTCAGGCTTTTTGCTCCTGGTCCGCTCCGGCCCCAAACTCCCAGCGGACAGACTTGTCGAGGTGGGGAGGGCTGTGCATGGCCACAGCATGGTTGTCGGAGGAGCTTTCGTATGAGAGTCGGGGGTTTAGGGTTTAGGGTTTAGGGTTTAGGGTTTAGGGTTTAGGGTTTAGGGTTTGGGGTTTGGGGTTTAGGGTTATTTTCGCGCTTGTTGGATCTTTGGGTGCAGGGCTTCACAGGGGTGTGGGGATCTAAACCCCAAGCCCTAAACTTTGCTCATTTAAGGGTTCCTATGCTAGGGTTAGATGGGTTTAGGCTTTAATCCTAAGCCCTCATTTGGGGTTTATAGCTAGACCCAACTGAAGCCAAGGAAGAAGAAGGGTGCCCTTTCTTGGTGTTAAGGGGCTTAGACCTACTCTGGGTCCTCGTCTAGGGTTGAGGGCCACGCACGCACCCCCCTGCTGTATGTACACGCGTCAAGACCGGACCCCAGATTCGCGAAGTGGCGACCCTACAGTCTCGCTCACGCCCTCCTAAACAAACCTTCTTTCTAAACCGTAAACCCTCAACCCAAGCTCTCCCTAAACCCTAAACCCTAAACCCTAAACCCTAAAGCCTAAACCCTAAACCCTAAACCCTAAACCCTAAACCCTAAACCCTGTAATCCCCAAAGCCGATAATCCTCAAACCCCAAAACCCCAAGCTCCTGAAGCCCTCCGGGGGTCCTCTTGTGCTAAAGCCCGGCCTCAGATTCCAGTGCCTTCTTGCGCCGATCCAGCTCAGAGAGCTCCCGCATGACCTCCTGGGCTCACGAAGCTCTTGATGAGTTTGGGGTTTAGGGTTTAGGGTTTAGGGTTTAGGGTTTAGGTTTAGGTTTAGGGTGTCCCTAATAAATCAAAAGCCTCTAAGCCCTCAGTAGCCCAATTCCTGAAACCCGAAGCCCTCCAAACCCTAAACCGTTAACTTTCAACCCTAAACCCCAAACCCTAAACCCCAAACCCTAAACCCCAAACCCTAACCCCTAAACCCCACCCGCAGCCTTCCCCCTGCGGAGCCTCTTTGCGGGTTGCGAGGCGTTGCTGGCGCCTCTCAAGCGGCCCGAAACACCTTGAGCAGCTGAAGGCTTCAGGGTTTTAGGGTTTAGGGCTTAGGGAAAGGCAAGACTAGGGTTTAGGGTTTAGGGTTTAGGGTTCAGGGTTCAGGGTTTAGGGTTAAGGGCTTAAGGCTTCAAATTTATGGCTTAGGGGCTTCTGAGGTGAAAAAGCAACGTTTTCTCAGTCTTCGGGTGTTCTTGTGGCCTTGGTTTCCCGTTTCCACGAAGCCATCAGCTCCAAACCTGCTACTTAGGATCTAGGTTTAGGGTTTAGGGTTTAGGGTTTAGGGTTTAGGGTTTAGGGTTTAGGGTTTAGGGTTTAGGGTTTAGGGTTTAGGGTTTAGGGTTCTCCACATGGAACATCAACATCGAAAGAAGCCCATGTGCCCCAAGCAACCTAGGTCGGGAGTCAGCACCTCCCTCATACATGGTACGCACGTAAACAGATGTGTGCAGACACATGTACATAGGAAGCTGCAGGATCCATTGGGAAGGCATCACCGAGAACCCTAAACCCTAGACCCTAAACCCAAACTGACAGCCACCAGACTGAAACTTCAAGGCAAGCGCCATTGAGATTCAGATAGGGGTGACAGCACAAAAGCCCTAAACCATCATTTAAGGTTTAGAGGGTTTAGATGGGTTTAGGCTTTAGGCAGCCCTCATCCTAAGCCCGCATTTAGCAGAAGTAGCCTAGGGAAAGAAAAGGGTGCCCTTTTTGGTTTAAAGGGGGTTATAAGGGAACCTATAACCCCTCAAAAAAGGGAACAAGGGCCTACTCTGGGCCCTAGTCTAGGGTTTAGATGGGTTAGGTTGGGATGTTCCCCCTTGTACTAACAGTCCTTAAGAGGGAGTATAGTACCCCCCTGCTATCATCCCTATTAATGGCTGTTAGTGTAAGGGGGAGCATCCCAAGGGTTTAGGTAACCCTCAGTCCTGAATCGGCAATCCCCCCCCCCCCCCCAAGTCAATCGATCGGGGCCTTGATTAGAAGATTGAAGACTCTGCCAGAGACCCTAAACCCTAAGCCCTAAGCTCTCAGCCCTAAGCCTAAACCCTAAACCCACAGTCGAGCATGGAACGCGGGACCATAAACAAGCACACATGGTAACTTCTCTACATTAGGGTCCGTTTCGGGGGTCCTATGAGAAGGCGGTCCCCATATGTAGGGCACCCAAAAAGGGTCCATGATTCTGAGAACTATATAGTCTACATAGGTCTATTCTTGTATACTCACATACAAGCTTACATGCATCTGCATGCATGTCAGCATACCCTTCAGGTGCATCCTGGGTAGCTATCTGGAGGGACATGTCTTGGTTTGAGACCTTCTCAGTCTCAATGAACCCTACATGCGACAGTGACAGCCCTAGTCAAGCACGGTCTTCGGGTTTTGGTCAGGTTCGCACTCCTACCCATTCAAAGCCGCGTTAGAGGGAAATACTTAGGCCCTTTTAAGATACCAATCCGATTCAATCCCCCGTGGTCACGATCAACGACAAGCCCACCCCCTACAGCACTAAGCCCGAAGATGGGGTTTAGGGTTAGGATTTAGGATTTAGGATTTAGGATTTAGGGTTTAGGGTTTAGGGTTTAGGGTTTAGGGTTTTTGGGTTAGGCACCCCTTCCTCCCAGAATTTGAAGGCCCAGTGGCAAGAAAGCCCCCGCCATGAAAAAGCTGCCCATTGCCTGGCACAACAAAGCCCTGAGTTGAACATCTCTATGTGTGGGCTCAGGGTTTAGGGTTCAGGGTTTAGGAAAAGAGGGGCGTTTTGCGGAAACCCCCCACGTCTGAGTTGGGTACGAGTTGGGGCGGGGGGCTTATTCTTGGGGCTTCAAGTCCCTGCTTGTGGTTTAAACCCTTAACCCTCAACCCCAACCAAAAAAACCCTAAACCCTATACCCTAAACCCGACACCCTAAACCGTTCTCGGCCTGGAGACATGTAGTGTAGCCTTCGGCACTTGCACAACGTACCTTCTTCGTAGGATAGTGGGAACACGGCGCAACAACAAACGTGCCCAAATGGTAAAATTGCACACCCTAAACCCCAAACCCAAAACCCTAGGCCCTAAACCCCTAAACCCCCCACCTAGACCCAGCTGCTGCTTGACATCTCTCGGCTTGGAGCCCTCTTGCTTGATGCTGCGGAAATCCTAAGGCTTGCAACTGCTAAGTGGGGCTTCTAGAATCTATGAACTAGTTTCAAACCAAACCTAAACCCTAAAACCAATCCCGGGAGTTATTCTGATGTAGTGCAGTGCTTTGCTCAGCCATGGGGCTAGTAGCATCAGCGACATGGAGTACACGAACTTTCTGACGCCCTCCTGGGCGGCTCAGCAGGGTTTAGGGTTTAGGGTTTAGGGTTTAGGGTGGCTCAATTGAATGAGCACCGAGACCTCAGAAGGGCCTGGGGTTTCCGGGGGAACCTAGCGGGGGTAGTATAGAGGGGGGTAGTAGGGGAACCCACCCTAAACCCTGAGATGCAACCCCACAGCCTTCACAAGCCTTTTTGACTCTCCCCCCCCCCCCCCCCCCTAATACGCACAAACCCTGGACCACTCAAAGCCCTAAACCCTAAACCCTAAACCCCAAACCCTAAACCCTAAACCCTAAACCCCCCTGACTCGGGCTAGGGTTTGCTTAGGGCCTCGGCATGTTTCAACTTGCAAGGGCGCTGTGCAGGGCCCCATTCAACAAATCACACGGGTCCCCTAAACCCTAAACCCCTAACCCCCTAACCCCCTAAACCCCTAAACCCCTAAACCCCTAAACCCTAAACCCCTAAACCCCTAAACCCCTAAACCCCTAAACCCTAAACTCCAAACCCTAAACCCTTAAACCCTAAACCCCTAAACTCGAAGTGTGGAATTCACGCGAGTGCAGCTGGATCGACTGGCACAGCTGTGAGACTGTCCAGGCCTATACCCGACTCCGAGAGGCCCCTTGTGTCCTTACCCCTGGGGAGGGTTCAGGGTGTTTAGGCCTTATCAGGCCTTGTGGGCTCAGGATTTAGGATTGAAGACTTCGGGTTTAGGGGTTTGGGGGTTTGGGCTTCAGGATAAGGGATTTAGGGCTTCGGGGTTAGGGTTACGGGTTAAGGTTTTTAGGGTTGAGGGAACCGCTGAACTCTAAATTCATGGGACTCCCTGCTTTCCTTACAGGGAACTTCTTCCCGGAACCCCGAAGAAGTCTCAGGTTTTGAGCTTGCCGCGGTATAGACCCTAAACCCTAAACCCTAAACCCTAAACCCTAAACCCTAAACCCTAAACCCTAAACCCTAAACCCTAAACCCTAAACCCTAAACCCTAAACCCTCCACCTGCCTTGCAGCCTGGGGTTTAAGGACGAAGGTTTCTCAGGCTTGGGGGTATGGGAACTTGGGAGCCCACAACCCTAGACCCTAGACCCTAAACCCTAAACCCTGAACCCTAAATCCTAAACCCTAAACCCTAAACCCAACTTTGTCCCGGGCAAGCTGCATCCGCGTCAGTCTCCAGCTCGTTGATGGCCTCCATCTGCAGCGCGACGAAAAGATGCAGGAGTCCGCGCCCGACCCAGTAGTCCAGCAGCGGGAAGAACTGCCTGGTTTAGGGTTTAGGGTTTAGGGTTTAGGGTTTAGGGTTTAGGGTTTAGGGTTTAGGGTTTAGGGTTTAGGGTTTAGGGTTTAGGGTTTAGGGTTTAGGGTTTAGGTTTTAGGGTTTAGGGCTTAGGGCTTGGGGTTCAGGGTTTAGGGTTTAGGGTTTAGGGTGTAGGGCTTAGGGTCAAGGGTTCAGGGTCTAGTACTATTTGCTTAAGAACCCCCCAAAAAGCATAAACAACTTCCCTATAAAGGGAACAAGAGGGATTAGCATTCTTTATGTTCGGGCGGTTCCTGAGCAAATAGTAGTTGGCTTCCAGGTTCGGGAACCGGAACCGGGGTTCTAGATTTGAAGGCGTTCAGCCTCTAGGGTTGGGAGCAACGGCTTTCGCCATTAAACGTCAGAAGCCGCGTGTCAGCAAGGCAAGTGAGGCACTTGCTTGTAAAGATAGAAAAAGAAAAAGGTCATGTGGGTCACACTACAAGCACCAACTCAAGATAAAAATAGAAAGCGTTCATGTTTAGAAGCTACTAAGCAGCGTAGGGTGATGTGGTGCCTTGCTGGTTGCTAGAGGGAGATTTGCACATCTCATCACACATGGCGGTTTCCGAAAATAGGGGACCCCCCCCACCCCCCAAAAAAAAAATAAATAAAATAGACCCCAAATAATAGGCCAAATAGTAGGACCGCCCTATACTAAGGATCCCAATAAGGTACCCATACTATCGCAAGCCCCCACATGAAAGTTCATGCTCCCGTCGCCTCAAGCAAGCACAGGGACAGGACGACGACTTCCGCGTGACCTGGTGGATGTAAGGCCTTTGGGTTTGGGTCTAGGGTTTAGGCTTTAGGGTTTCGGGTCTCGGGTCTAGGGTTTAGGGTTTAGGGTTTAGGATTTCGGGTCTACGGTTTAGGGTTTAGGGTTTAGGGTTTAGGGTTTAGGGTTTAGGATTTCGGGTGTCGGGTTTCGGGTCTAGGGAGGGAAATCCGGGATCCGGGTGCTTAGCAAACCCTGTCTCAGGGCGGTACTTTGGGAGATGCTGCTCAGTGGTGATGGCCAAGGTCTCCCATTTGCTTAAGAACCCCAGGGAAAAAAGATAATACTCGCTATTTTGCCCTTGCGAGGAAGAGCATATTTGCCTTTTGGGTTTTCTTGGGCGAATATAGCAAATGGTAGAGGTCTCACATGGTGTGATCTTCTTGACAAAGGCACATTTCTATGAGCAATAACGATCTGACGTCATCCTAGGCAAGTATTCACCCTAAACCCTAAACCCGAAAACCCACTTGTCAGTGGAATGCACATATCCGTGGAATGACATCCCGAACCATGTGGGCATTGTTTAGGGTTTAGGGTTCCGGGTTAACATTCGGGCCGCCTGAAAGAACTTTCCTGCCCTAAACATTCCCCAAATTAGGCCCAGGGTGTAGAAACTTTCAGGGAAACCCTAAACCCTAAACCCTAAAACCTAAACCCTAAACCCTAAACCCTAAGATTGATCTGCATTCTGGGCTCTGCATGGGTCGCCCATGTCGCATCCTTCCTGAAGTAGTCTAGGGCACCCAGAGGGTTTGAGGCTTAGGGCAATCATGCCCTAAACCCTAGACCCTAAACCCTAAACCCTAGACCCTAAACCCTAACAAGTCATTCTTGAGCACAAGAAGCGCTTCGCCACACGCAGCATCCTCGAGCCCACAGCATCCTAAAGCCTTCCAACCATAAACCCGTAAGCCCCTAAACCGGCCCTACACCCTAAGCCATAAACCCATAAACCCATAAGCCCCTAAGCCCTGAACCCTAAACCCCAAACCCGAAACCCTAAACCCTAACTTCCACAAAGGCTGCGCCTGCTCGGCGATCAGCAGGCAGCAGAAGGCGGCGGAGGTCCCTGCATCTGTGCGTTGCAGTCGCGCTAGTGTGCGGAGGCTCGGAGTTCGGAATCACGCAGGCCTTTACAGCCAGACGCCCAACAACGCCACCCTGAATCCCTGAACCCAAACCCTGAACCCTGAACCCTAAAACTCGCCCTAAACCCTACACCCTAAACTTTAGGTCTTTTTTGTGGGCTGAGGCTTGGAATTCTCGGCTGTCGCTTGTTGCTTCAGGTGATAGGGTGTAGGGCTTAGGGAACCTTCAACGCGCTTGTCGGGAGCCTTTCAGTATGATGACCGGCGGGCTCTCCTGATATGTGACCTTGGTACAGGGATTTGAGGTGCAGGGTCTAGGGTTTCAGGGTGTCGGTTGTAGGGCTTGGCCCCTAAAATAGAGCTCGGTACCCTAAACCCTAAACACTACCAGCGAATGCGAACGGGTACTGATTTTCAGTCGCCGCGGTACGGGTGCTTTTTGTCTAGATTCGCTTACTTCTTTTTCGTGACTACTTCTTTGGGTTGTTGAAGGAGTCTTTTGCAGGGTTTTTAGAAGGGCTTAGAGTCTAAGGCTTAGAGTGATGATATTTCAGTATTCTTGTGGCCTACTAAACCCATGAAGTTCTGTCTGGGTTTCCTCTGGGTTTCCCTTTGGGATACCTTTAGGGATCCCTTGGGTTGCCCTTGATAGCATTCCTTTCGGTTTGTCTTTAGTTTAGGGTTTAGGGTTTAGGGTTCAGGGTGCAGGGTTTAGGGTTTAGAGAGTGTCTCTCCCCTGGTTGCCCGTTATAGCATTCCTTCCCCTTGGTGCCTTTCAAAGCCTCCCCACGCACGCCCAGAAACGGGAAGCAGAAATGCGCACACGGATGCTCGCGGTTTAGGGTTTAGGGTTTTCCTGAGAAAGTGGCCTCAAACCCCACGAATAGAAGAAAGTAAACGAACGAACTCGCTGGTAACCCCAAACCCTAAACCTCTCTAAAGCGCATCGAAGAGAATTATACCAAGGAGTGCCACAAGACATTTAAGAGCGGCGCGCTCGTGGTTCGAACGGTCCAGGTGTTTCGAGCTAAAGGGCTGGTTTGGCTAGACCCAAGAGTCACCTGGCGTGCCCTGTTTTTGGTTTAAAGGGGGGATTTTAAAAAAGGGAACCCAAACCCTAAAAAAGGAATGAGGGCCTAAACTGTAAACATCGTACTTCGGGTCGACTTGGTATATGTACCTACGGGTCTCGCATGGAAAACCATGACTGGTCAGCGGGTTCGTATCTCAACATCGTAGTGAAATCGTATTGAAACCATGTCAGGAAAGTCCAGGCCAGATTTTCCGCCACAGGCCAACTAGAAGCTCCTGGCCCTAAACCCAATAAGGGCCTAGTCTGGGTCCTAGCTTAGGAGTTCGAAAGAATAGGGCTGAGGCTTGAGGGTTTTGATGGCGACAGCTTCGGGTGGTGGAGGGTGGTGAGGGATGTGGGTGCTAGTCCGAGCACCTGTTTAGCTAATACCTCCACATTTGAAGAATGTTTCTCGTCGAGAGGCCCGCCGGAAGACTACTTTCCATTACGGGGGGTTTCGTATGGGCCGATACCGCCATATTTAACGAGTTTTTTCGGGGGATTCCAGAATTTCTCGCCGGGCTCCTGCTTGGTTTAAAAAAGTAAAAGCTTTCAAAAGAAGCCGAAGCTTTATCTTTCTAGAATCTGAGGCCCTTCAGAAAGCTAGGATTTCTTATGTGAGTGCTTACTGGAGGAGAGAAGCTTTCATTCTTTCCTGAGCTACCCCTTATGGGCTCTGCCCGGCAAAGACAGCCTCACATTTATAAAAAAGGACCACAATTATGGGAGGCCCTGGGCGGGGCAGCCCTGGTCTGGCTATTCAGTTCAAATGCAGGTTGAATACATTCCAATTGTTTTCAATACATTCCTATTGTTTTTAATAGAGAATCGATACAGGGCCATGGTCTTATTATTGCGGAACCCTGCCTTTCTTATTGTGGGGGGGGGGGGGGGGGGGGGGGGGGGTGGGCCCAATTAAACAGGTGCTCGGATTAAGGAAACCCTGAGCCATACACGGTTCAGGATTTAGGGTTAGGGTTTAGGGTTTCGGGTTAAAGCGGCTTAGTTTAAGGCCACGAGGCTAAATACCCTGAGCCCCGCGATGCCAACAAGCCGAACACTCACAAAACCACCTAAACCGAAACCCTGAACCCTGAACCCTGAACCCTAAACCCTAAACCCTAAAGCCTGGAAAATAAGTCCACGCCGACAATCAACAGCGACATGGGCAGGAAAATCCGACTTTCAGGGTTTATGCCGTGTTTAGGGTCTTGTAGGGCTTCGTTAGGGCCCCTAAACCTTAAACCTTACATGTTGAGGGTGTGGAGTTTAGGGCCTGTTGAGCTCCAGGGCTGGTTGGGGGGCAGCTTCCTAATCCCTGAACCCTAAACCCGAAACCCGAAACCCTAAACCCTAAACCTTAAACCCCAAACCAAAACCAGAACCCTAAACCATCAAGGCTCCAGCGATGCTTGCCACGCACGCTCCGATGGCGCCCAGCAGGACCTGCAGCAACCCAGGGGTTTAGGGTTTAGGGTTTAAGGGTTTAAGGGTTTAAGGGTTTAAGGGTTTGGGGTTTAGGGTTTAGGCAGATGTTCGCTTCTCGCAATGATGGCGCTTGTTGGGTGCCTGTTGTCATATGGACCCTTTGTATCCCTTGGTAGCCCAGAAACCATATTACATTGTCACTAGTTTAAGGGTACCCTTTTTTGAGCTGGCTGCTTTGTAAGGGTACCTTGAACCAAGTTCAAATCACGGGCAAAAGGGTACCACTGGGCTACCAGGATTCACACTAAACTAAACCCTAAACCCTAAACCCTAAACCCTAAACCCTAAACCCTAAACCCTAAACCCTAAACCCTAAACCCTAAACCCTAAACCCTAAACCCTCCTAAACCCTCAACCCTAAGCCCTAAACCCTAACAAACAGCAAGGGGCTCAGTTTCATGCGGGCTCGGTGCCCCAAGTAACCTCGGGGAAAAGAAGAGGGGAAGTCGGTGGAAGCCCCCTTTCAATGTTTGTAGCCTTAAGCTTATGAGCTTGTTCAGCCAGATTCTGGGGTCGCAAAATTTTTTTGCTAAAAATCTTGCTGAAATCATCCTCTGGTGTTGCCCTCCATCATTGTCCTATCTGCTTCATCATCCTAAAATCATCACCTTTTTGTCCTCGAAACATACTTTGGCATTGTCGTCCCCACTTTTCCTCTCCGCCATAGCATCCTAAAAATTATCCCTTTTTCCCTCGATTAGGAAGCCGGAATTTTGACGTAGGGTGATTTTAGGGTGATTTTCGGATGATTTTAGGGTTTTATGTGGAGGATAATGTTGAGGAATTCTAGGAAGATTGAGAAACAGGCATTTTGACATAAGATGATTTTAGGATGATGTGGAGGGTAAATTCGAGGATGATTTTAGGAAGGAAGCCGGAATTTTCACAGAGGATAAATTTAGGATGAGGTGTAGGATAATTTGGAGGAGGACTTTTAGGAAGCTTGGGAAGCCGGAATGTGGAGGGAGGATGGTTTGAGGAAGAACCCGTTTGATGATTTTCGGAAGATTTTTAGCAAACACTAATTTTACCCAAGCCCAATGTTTGGCTCCAAAAATTCTCATAACCTTAAGCTCTGAACACCAAAACCCCAAACCCAAAAACCCGAAAACCCGAAACCCTAAACCTCAGGGGGAAGAAGCGTACCGGTGGACCTTGGTGGGGGCCCCGCAATAGAGAAAGCTGAACATCCTAGAAATCAATGGAAGGGGTCTTGAGATTCTATCACCGTCCCACCTTTAACCCACCCTGCTAAACAAAATGCCGTTCAAGACTTCTCAAGGCACGATTCTCGGAGGTCTCCCGTAGGGCGTAATGTTCAAGAAGGTTCAGGCTTAGGGACCCAGACCTTGCACCCTTAACCCTAAACCCTGAACCCCAAACCCTAAACCCGAAACCCCCCTAAACTCCAGGCCCAAGCAGAGGGCCCAACCAGCACGTCCACCACGGAGATGCATCGGCACCACCTCTCGAAGGCTGAAACCATGGGCGCTTAGCATGGTCCAGGAGCTTGTTTATGGGGATCCGAAGTATGGGCCTACAGTGAAAAACGGGGGATTATATAACAAGGGGCTTACCCTAAACCCTGAACCCGGTCCGCCTCCACGTAAGGCGGACCGGAGCGCCGAAGGAGTCTTACGACGACTGAGCTTGGCTACGCTCCGAACACGAAAGTTAAGTTTGAGAACGACAGTATCTCAAACTTGTAACCGGATGTGCTTCAACATTCCTCATATGTCATAGGTGACCCCAAACCATTTGTATCATTCCGGGACTCCTACAGGTTTAGAGTCAGAGTTTGGGTGTCACGGATCTAGTTTGGAGACTCTGGAGTCAGATTCTCGAGCAAGAGCGTGGATCGGGTCAGGGTCTGGAGGAAGAGTCTGGAGTCGGACTTCGGAGAGGCTGGAGTCAGAGTCTGGAGGAAAGGCTTGGTCCGAGATGGCACAGAGCCGTAGACGCCTAAGCTCCCCAACGCAGCCCCAAACTCATTGCTCCCCACTGTGTCCCCGCCCGCCCGCTGACTCGCCGCCAGGCATTCTCGATAAGGTGAAATTAAGAACCAGACCAGACCATCTGTTCCCTCGCCCAGGCCCAGCTGAGCCTGACAGCGGCGCGCGTGACGAAGGAGAAGCGCAGAACAAGTTGAAGCAAAGAGTTGCCGTGAATGTCGGCTCCCGTCCGGCTTTCATCCGTCTCTGACTCTGCCCGCGACAAGCGCGAGTGGCCAGCAAGATTCCAGGAGAGAAGACCATGCAAGGTCAAGAGAAGAAACACACCATCTGATTTTGTCCGCTTCGGCCTCAGATAGAATGACATGCGAGCTGTCACACAGGCCGGGCACATCGCTACAAGGCACAGAGCCCGGCTCTCATTTCCTCGGCGAGTCTCCTCCGGACTCCTCCGTTTCGCAAGCTTTCCAGCCGCCAATGTGAATGCAAGTCATGAAGCTCCTCGGCACGTTGGCGGGCTTCAGCCAGTCTCCTGCAAGAGGCAACATGGTGGCATTTCGGCGATTTACTTCGGCGTCTTGACGCTGGCAGTCCTACGTCGGGATTTTGGACTTGGAGTCAACGACGGCCCTTGGGCAAAATTTACGCCACACCCCAGTGCACGCCGACAGGGACACCGAGCACTCATCGCACCTCGGGGATCGTCTTTGGACTTCGCCTTGGCCGCCATGTTCAGAGTGGCCAGCTTCTTGAGCTGCCACACCGACGAAGAATTCTCGGGCTTCTCGTCCTTCGCCCGCGGACCAAAGATGCTGGCCACGCGACTCGGGCTTGCCAAAAAGGGATCTTCTTCTGCAGACTCTTCATCTTGTTCGGTGGCTTTGGCGCTGAGCGAATCCTCGCTGGCGACCGTAGTCCCTCTGCGAACCTGCTCGTTGTAGCACGCGAGCACGGTGGCCAACTAACAGGGCCTCATCGTCGTCGGGGTTCTTCAGGAAGCTGTGTACCTCTTGTGGAACGACTCCGATCTGGGCAGCGAGTTCCTCCACCCAACGATTCCGACCGAGCATATAAGCGCCTGTCCTTGCGGAAGATACGCGGTTGCGTTATAGAGATGCTCCGCGAGGATGTTGATCCGCTTCCAATGGTTGGCCTGCTCGGTGTCGGCCAAGAGTTCCCCCCTTCTTCTTCCTGAGCCCGAGCTGCGCGAAGGAGGGAGGCGACTTATCGTCAAATTGAAAGAAAAAAGAGCGCTTCATGTTTGTAACGACTTCCTGATCCGACTCGGGCCTTTGTTGTTCGCGTTCGGCTTTGTGCACGGGTTTTAGGTTAGCTGTGTTTTTTTTTGTGGCCGGACTATCCCCCAATAAGCGACACCTGATCGGAGAGCCCGGAGCGACAGAGTCGGCAGGAGAAGCGGTGGGGTGTTTGCAAGACCTCCCGCCCCCCCACCCCCTCCCGTCAAGAGCTTAAGATCTTAAGATGTGGCTGGTCTGGGGAGGGTTGGTCACGAACGTTGCCGCGCGTGTGTGAAACATTCCCCACACGAGCGCCGCTGCATGGCACACCCTCAACCCTAAACCGCCCATACTTGGAACCCTAGAACCTGGTGCACTTCAAACTGCGCAGCTCTGAACAAACTGGGGCCCTACCACCTTGAGCCTCAAACCCTGGGGCCTAGGGTTTAGGGTGTAAGGTGGAGGGTTTAGGGTTTAGGGTTTAGGGTTTAGGGTTCAGGGTTCAGGGTTTAGGGTTTAGGGTTTAGGGTTTAGGGTTTGGGGTTTGGGGTTTGGGGTTTAGCGGCTTAGGGCTTGGGGTTTAGGATGGCCCGGGGGTTTAGTTTGCCGTTGGGGGTTCACACCCGTCCGCCTCAAGATGCAGTCTGGCCGCTCTGCCGTCTCCTAAAGCGGTTCAAGATCGGTTTAGGGTTTAGGGTTTAGGGTTAGGGTTTACGGTTTAGGGTTCTATGCAGCAGCCTCAGATCCCCTTTGGGCAAAAACACGGCCTTTTTGCAACTGCAAGACTGCGAGAAGCCCTATAGATCCCCAAACTGAACCCCAACCCATCCTGAGACCCGAAAACCTTACAAAACTCAACCTCCGGAACCCCAAACCCTAAACCCTAATCCCAAAAACCTAAACCCAAGCGCCGTGACCCCGGAAAGTCCTTGAGAGGCGCCTCAGGCGCTTCAGACCCTCTCGGGGCCTCGACCTTAAAGGTTTAGGGTTTAGGGTTTAGGGTTTAGGGTTTAGGGTTTAGGGTTTAGGCTTAGGGCTTAGGGCTCAGGGCTCAGGGCTCGGGGCTTAGGGTTCAGGCTTGTGGTTGCTTTTTCCTGGTTTAGGGCTTAGGGCTTAGGGCTTAGGGCTTAGGGCTTAGGGCTTAGGGCTTAGGGTTTAGGGTTTAGGGTATAAAAGGGAGGCCCGAAGACAGGAAGCCTTTAGGGAGCCGCAAGGGGAGGCCTCCTTCTTCGTCCGTGGCAACTCCCCAGGCAAGCCGAACACCGCATCAAAAGCACTCAAGGAAGCCTTTGGGTTTATGAGGGTTCGGTTCAGGGTTTAGGGTTCAGGTTTAGGGTTGAGGGTCTTGGGGAGCACACCTCGACCCCAGAAGCCAGGAGAACCGCACTTGGCAAAACAAGCCCCCGAAAACCCTAAACCCGAAGACCCTTGAACCCGAAACCCTCTAACCTTTCAATCAAGGGACTAAAGGAGGGACCCATATAAGGGACCTTAGGCGCAATGTAGGGGCTACTTAGGTACTTAGGGACTCTGGAAGACATGAATAGGGTTTATGTAAGGGAACAGGATTCTAGGGGTGCCTCCTTATATCGTAAACCCCTAAGCCCTGCGCCCTAAACCCTAAACCCTAAACCCTAAACCCTAGACCCTAGACCCTAGACCCTAAACCCTAAACCCTAAACCCTAAACCCCAAACCCCTACACCTTCAAAGAACCTCCAGCGCCATGGAAGCGGCCTTAAGGCTCCAGCGTCCATGGCATCAGCTCCGATGGTCTGTGCGGCCGGCATACCCCGGCGTGCGACCATGGGCGGGGCTTAGGGTTTGGGGTTTAGGGTTTAGGGCTAAGGGGTGTCGGGTTTGGGGTTTAGGGTTTAGGGCTAGGGTTTAGGGTTTGGGGGTTTTAGGGTTTGGGGTTTAGAGCTAAGAGTTTTGGGTTTAGGCCTGAAAATTCAGGTTTTTCAAGTTAGGTTGGGGGCACCACCTTGTCATAACTTGCCGATTTCAAGGGTGTGCTCAGGGCGTGGGGGTGCTAACCGTCTCTACAAGAAAGCCCTGAAAGCTTACAGAGGGTTTGGGGCTTGAGGTGCAAAGTTGGCTCCTGAAGTACCGTGGAGTCCTCTGGCTGCAGCCCTGGCCAGCAGGGTTTAGGGTTTAGGGTTTAGGGCTTGGAGGGCTTGCGGGGAATTCGGGTTATATAGTGTTGAGTGCTCGACCATCGTGGGGTCCTCCACCCCACCAAGAGACAAGGGAGGTTAGCACGAGCTCCTACAAAGCCGGCGGTCAGCGGCAGATTTTTGACTGACGCATTGCGATGTGAGAGGGGAGATTCAATCAGCACGCAAGTGCTGTTGAGCACAGCGTGCAAAGCCACAAGTGCATTGCCAAGGGCCAAGATTGGAGCTTGTCAACTCGGGCACAGAGCTTGCTGAACCCGACCATGAGCGCAGGGCTTTAGGGTTCAGGGTTTAGAGTTCAGGGCAAAAAAATACAGCTATAGTGTTCAAGAAGTACCATAAACCTCCAAGTAGGGTTCAGGGCTTAAGGGGTCACTGAGGCGCAAGAGAATCAGCAAGCTCCGTGGGTTTCGGAAGACTGCTCACGTGGCTGCCCGGTCCTTAAAACGCCCCCGGCCCTGGCCCGAACCCCCATTGGGACTGCTAAGGGGTGCAAGGAGGGACCCCTAGAAGGGGCCCTTAATCTTATTCCTGTAAATAACCCCTATATAACCCACATATACATACAGGTGTACCTTACATAGTCACTATAAACGAAAATAGCCCCTACAGATATATAACCCCCAAGTATCCCTTAAGGTTCCTCATAAGGCTCGCCCCTTCAGCCCCTTGATATGTGGCAATATAGGAGCAGAGGTCAATATTACTTGTTAAGCTGAAGGACATGGATGTTAGGCTTATCGCTTCCTGCGTGTCCCATGTCGTTATGCAAGTGAAAGCGCTCTCCGCGAATTTCATACTACAGCTGCGAGGGCATATACTAATCATGTTTGGGTTATCGTTTTCTGCGTGCCCCCTATCGTTCTGCAGATCAAAAGCCACCAAACCAGAAACTGATGTCCGTCCCTTACTAAAGCTAATGGACGCTAATGTTGACGGTCGCTCGAAGCCTCGCTAAATCCCACAGCCATCCCCTTAGAACTGTCCGCAAAGCAACAGTAAAAACTACAACCAGTTGCAGCAACTGCCCATTCCCAATAGAATAGACCCTAAACCCTAAACCCTAAACCCTAAACCCTAAACCCTAAACCCTAAACCCTAAACCCTAAACCCTTTAGATCTTGTATGGACTAGGGCCTCGTGGGGTTAGAGCCTCGGCCCGCAAAGGAAGCCAGGCACAAGAAGTCGCCAGGCAGAAACAGCTGCACCTTGTGTGCGCCCCTTATCCCGAAGTCATGTTTAGGGTTTAGGGTTTAGGGTTTAGGGTTAGGGTTTAGGGTTTAGGGTTTAGGGTTTAGGGTTTAGGGCTTAGGGCTTGGGGTTTGGGGTTTAGGGTTACGAGACTCTACGGAACCTGATGCCTGTTCATCCCAACCCTAAACCCTAAAATCCCAAACCCTACCTTGAGGTTCATGGGTACTTCTAAGTAGGGTTAGAAGTATGGTAGTTATACTTATGACCCCATGTAGGGTTCTTCTAATCCTACTCATAACTACCCATGGATCTTCAAGTAAAGACCCTTGGCGCGGCTCAGACGCCAGTTGCACTTTGCCGCCATTTTCAGGGAGCGGCCTGATGCAATGGGGATCCAGGGCTTTTAGGGTTTGGGGTTTCGGTTTCGGGTTTAGGGTTCAGGGTTTCGGGTTCAGGGTTTCCTGTTTAGGGCTGCTGCAACCAGCCCATGGCTAAATTACGGAGAACAGCACAGATATGGGTGAATTTCCGAAATTAGGGTAAATCTCAGGGAATCCTACCCTATCCTTTATTTTTCATAAATTCCCTGGGATTGAGGGCTTTGCCGCGACATCCTGCAATGAGCCCAGGACAAAAACTACTACAATCGCCCCAAGGGCGTACCAGATTGCCACATGCTCGCTGGCAATAGCGGATTTTGGGCACCGTCTGTCCCCCTTTGCGGGACGACGCAAGGTACCAAACCCTAAACCCTAAACCCTAAACCCTAAACCCCAAGTGCCTCATTGAATAAGGCAGTCAAGCCAGGGTGTGCTTGGAACCGGGTTGTCCGCTTTGCTGCAAAAACTAAACCCCAAAAACTGTCAACTGCTGGGCCTGGGATCCGGATTGTTTAGGGTTTACGGGCTAGGGTTTAGGGTTTAGGGTTTAGGGTTTAGGGTTTAGGGTTTAGGGCTTAGGGTTTAGGGTTTAGGGTTTAGGGTTTAGGGTTCAGGGTTTAGAGATAGGGTTTTGGGTTTAGGGTTTAGGGTTCAGGGCTCCAGGAGGCTCGGTCTTCACATCGCCTTCAGTTTGAGACACATGCCGGGCGGCGCCCTCCTTGGATCAGAACCCTTAGAGCCTGAGCCTAAACCCTGACACGCAAAAACCCCAGGGCTTAAGGTTTAGGGTTTTAGGGGTTTAGGGTTTAGGGGTATGAGGTAGTGAGAGTATACGAGATACCGCAACAATCATCATCGCAAATAAAGCCAGAAGAAAGTACTAAGCGTTCTTTGTATTAGGCATAATAATCAGTCACAAAGGCATACCAGCAACAATGGGAATGTTGCTATAGAGTACTTTTACTTTGATGTGGCCGTAAACGCCGCATGCTTTGCTGAAGAGTCGCCGAAAGAAGCTAAGCCCTAAACCCTAACCCAATATCTCGATGTTTCTGCAGATTGCAGGCCTTTAGCTTCTTCAAGGGAGATCACATTTTGGGAGCCGAAGGTGTTTGGAGCCCTGGTAACAAATTCATTGATTCATGATGTGCTGGCTGCTGCCGAATGCACACGGGACCTTCGAACAACTCTTGGTGCTCAAGGTCTGAGAGCTCTCGGAGAGCTTCTCAAGCCCCAAACCCTACACCTTAAACCCTAAACCCTAAACCCTACACCCTAAACCCCAAACCCGAAACCCTAAACCCTAAACCCAGGTCCGACAAATTGTGGCCGCTGGGCCCGCCGCGCCTGCAGGAGCATATCGCTAGAGATGCAGGTGCTCGCCGTCTTCAAACTCCTCCGTCCCCTCTTTGCCTGCGGGTTTAGGGTTTAGGGTTTAGGGTTTAGGGTTTAGGGTGTAGGGTGTAGGGCTTAGGGGCGCAAATATCTCAACTCCGGAGACTGCAGCTGGAAGGGCTTGAAGCCGGGAGCTCTTCTGCATCTGCCATAGGGTTCAGGGTTTAGGGTTTAGGGTTCAGGGTCTCACCTTCAAAACCGCAGCTTGAGAACCCCATGAAAGCTCCAAACCCCACCGCTCCCCGCAGACACCTCCACAGGCCTGAGCCCTGAACCTTAAACTAAACCCTAAACCCTAAACCCTAAACCCTAAACCCTAAACCCTAAACCAGATCACCGACCCAGCCCCCTAACCCTACACCCGGACCTGGCAACCCTACACCCTGATTTAGGGCTTGCCTTTAAGCTTGGTTAGAAGTTTAGACGTGTTTAGGGTATACGGTATATGGTTTAAGGGTTTAGGGTTTAGGGTTTAGGGTTTAGGGTTTAGGGTTTAGGGTTTAGGGTTTAGGGCAACGAAACCCGAATCAGCAAACCGAGGTGGCCTGTCAGCTGAGCCCGCTGAGCCAGCTCGGTGGAGGAGCCTGGTGGTGGAGGCGCCTCCGGCGCGTCTCGGAAAGATGAGGGTTTAGGGTTTAGGGTTTAGGGTTTAGGGTTTAGGGTTTAGGGTTTAGGGTTTATGTTTTAGGTTTTAGGGTTTAGGGTTTAGGGTTTAGGGTGGTGTAGTTTAGGGTGCTTGTAAATCAAGTGGGTTTGGGGTTCAGGGCTTAGGTTTTGTGGACCGTCCCAATAAAGGGCTTGGTCTTCGAGGGCTTAACTCAAAGGGGACAAAATGTGCAGCGAGCCCAAGCCCAAAACCCTAAAACGCTAAAGCTACAAAGCCCCTCAACTCTAAGCGTTCTACAGGTTTAGGGTTTAGGGTTTAGGGTTTAGGGTTTAGGGTTTAGGATTTAGGCTTTAGGGTTAGCCCTTCTTAAGGATCCCTAAGGGGCATATAAGGGCCACACTAGGAGCATATGAAGGGGGGACCTTGACGGGTACAACCTTAGGGGTACGAGTCTTCATCCCTTGATCAACAATGACTGGTTCCCCCAATAAGGAACCGGTTCCCTTCCAAGTAAGGGATTAGGGTTCAAGGTTTGGGGCTTAGAAGCCCTAATCCCTAAAACCCTAAATCCGAAACCCTAAACCCTAAACAGGCCTGGACAGCCGAGACTTTTTCGAAAGCGAACTGCCCTAAACTTCGACGGGCTTCAAACCTTTCCCTAAAGCCTCACACCCCATCCAGGTCTCAGTCCCCTTTCACAAGCATGTAGGGATGAGGGTCCAGGGTTTAGGGTTTGGGGCTTAGGGTTTGGGGTTTGGGGGTTGGGGCTTAGGGCTTTTGAGTTTAGGGTTCAGGACAAGCCCAGCGCCCTAGACAAAACTGTAAAGTACGACCAGCAATAGAATTGAAACCTGAAGTCAAAACTACCCGGAAGGCTTACCTTACACCACAAGAACCCAAAACCCCGAAGCCCTAAACCTAAATCCTACAGCTGTAAACCCCAAAGCCCGAAACGCCAAATTCCCAAACCCCAAAAGCCCTAAACCCCAACGCCCTACACCCGCAAACCCTAAACCCCAAGCCTTAAGCCCCAAACCCCCAGAACGCCAAAGCCCCCCAAAGCCCCAAAGCCCCAAAACCAAAGCCCCAAAGCCCCAAAACCCAAAACCCTAAAACCCCAAAACTCCTAAACCCCAAAAGCCCAAAAGCCCAAAAGCCCAAAAACCCTTGACCAAAACAGAAAACCGTGCCTCCGCCACGGCGGCACCGATCGTCTGCCCTGAGGGCATCCCCGGGGCAGCCTGAAGTAGACTTGCTTGTGGTTGCTAAGAAGTAAGGGTTTAGGGATTCGGATTTCGGAAGCCCCCGGGTTTAAGGTTAAATTAGGGCTTACAGGGTTTGGGTTTTTGTTGGCTTAGCGTTTTACAGCTTAGGGCGTTGGGATTTGGGGGACTTTTCGTGCCTTCAGGTTTAGCGCCTTATGGCTTTGGAGCTTTACGGTCTGAGGATTCGGTTCCCGCAACAAACAGCGTGGCCCTCAACCCTAAACCCACAAACCCAATTCCCAAACCCTAAACCCGAAGCCCGAAACCCCAAACGCCAAACCCTAAACCCTAAACCCCAAACCCTAAACCCAAACCCCCGATGCACGGACCGGGCCCCGCGCGGGCTGCGTCGGGGCTGCGCGTTGCTTGCCTTGGCATCCGCTTGGGGTTTGGGGTTTAGGGTTTAGGTTGGGGTGTTTGGGGTGTTTGGGGTGTTTGGGGTGTTTGGGGTGTTTGGGGTGTTTGGGGTGTTTGGGGTGTTTGGGGTGTTTGGGGTGTTTGGGGTGTTTGGGGTGTTTGGGGTGTTTGGGGTGTTTGGGTTTAGGGTTTAGGGTTTGGGGTTTGGGGTTTGGGGTTTAGGGTTTAGGGTTTAGGGTTGCGGGTTTAGGGTTTAGGGATTAGGGTTTAGGGTTTAGGATTTGGGGTGTTTGGGGTTTAGGGTTTGGTGTTTGGGGTTTAGGGTTTGGGGTTTAGGTTTAGGGTTTGGGGTTAGGGTTTAGGGTTTGGGGTTAGGGTTTGGGGTTTAGGGCTTAGGGTTTGGGGCTTTGAAGTCTTTGGCCCCGTACTCTTTCTTCTGCGCATCCGGCTTGCTGCGACACGAACTCTTGGCTGCACTTAGTAGGGCAGCTATAAGTTAAGTTTTTAGCTGCCTCATTCAAAACCGAATAAACCCAAAAAGGCTAAGGATCTAAAGTTACGGCCAAGTACCACAAAGAACTGGCGAATGAAGGGCACGTGCTTTCGCCGGGCCACTACAAGCCCTGTGTTGCACCTTTTGATGGGCGGCCACGCCTCAGCCAATGGCCCGCTTAGGGAAGGGTTTAGGGTTTAGGGTTTAGGGTTTAGGGTTTAAGGTTTAGGGTTTAGGGTGTAGGGTTTAGGCTTTAGGGTTCAGGGTTCAGGGTGGGATGATCCGCCAAGATGACCGACTTCGGGATGCTCTTGAAACTGACACGTCTCGCCCTCCACCTGAGACCCCTAAACCCTAACCCGTAAATCTAGGATGCTCAGCAACCCAGGATTAAAAAGGGTACCCTTTTTGCTTAAAAGGGGTTTATAAGGGAACCTAAACCCCCCAAAAAAGGGAATAAGGGCACTACTGGGCATCCTAGAAATGCCCTATATCCTCAAACCGCCAGTCAAAGGCGCAGATGGAACTCTGAGCCAGCCACGTCCCCAGGTGACTTCCATGGCAAAGGGGTTCTCCCATTTGTTCCACCTTCGCACCAGAGGATTTAGCCAGGGATGGATTTGGGGGTTTAGGGTTTGGGGTTAGGGTTTAGGGTTTAGGCTCAGTCAAAGGCTCAAAGCTTCTTTGGGCTGTGTAGGCTGTGGGGCTTGTATGGGGTTGCATGGGATTCGGACACATGGAGATTCATGTTATGCCAGATAAACCCCCAGTTTGATGAACCCTAACAGGGTTTATGGTTCATATACCGTATTAGGGGATTGCCTAAGTAGTACATTGTATATGACCCCAATTTTAGGGTTCATTTGGTCCTCAAGGAACACTTGGAGGTTCATGCTACTTATGAACCCGTTCTAAACGTACGTATAACCCACTTATAAGTCCCTTAAGTGCCCTAATATGGTTATAATTGGGATATAAGTACAGTTGGTATTGGGTTAATAAGTGAACGTATGTATAACCCACTTATAAGTCCCTTAAGTGCCCTAATAGGGTTATAATTGGGATAGAAGTACAGTTGGTATTGGGTTAATAAGTGCCCTGAACCTCCAAGCAAGCCCTCGCAACGCCTCAGAAGCACCAGAGGCCCCCGACGGAATAAGATGACACAAAGCGGGATCGATAAATGGCCTGCAAGCTGTAGTACAAACATTGCCACCATCACCCTAAACCCTAAACCCCAAACCCTAAACCCTAAACCCTACCGACACCCCGCAAAGAGCTTGAGTTGGAGGTTCCATTCCGGGCCCCGTGCCGCGTCTGCACCATGCCACCCGAGCGCCGTTCTGTGGATCGTCCTGTTGGCGGATGCCCCTTGTGGGTCAGAAGGCGCTGAAGTTGTATCTTATTCATAATTCTGCAGAAGTATTATATAAACAGGTGTGTATATATATATATAGATAGGCAAAGTAATTGCAAGTTGACCGCAATTGGGCCACTTCAGGTTCCTGTGCGAGCGCATTTTAGGGCTTAGGGGATAAGGCTTTCTGCAAAACGCACATCGACCAGAGGGCTTGGCGCTCGGGGCTTAAGTCATTCCACGCCCACACCTACCAGCAAAAACAGAGTTTAGGGTTTAGGGTTTAGGGTTTAGGGTTTAGGGTTTAGGGTTTAGGGTTAGGGTTTAGGGTTTAGCCCCTACACCCCAGCAAGCAAGCCCATATGAATCAGCACCCCCTCAGAGGGTCCTTTGTCCACCGTCACGTGGCTCGTGTGGCCCTGGCTACTCGAGCTAGCAGCCTGGCAGACGGACATAGTTTTCAAGTCGCCCTAAACCCTAAACCCTAAGCTCTAAACCCTCTATGGACTTGAGGGTGGGTCCCAGATGGTCCCATGATGGTCACCTTATGAACCCGAAACCCTTATAAAATACCTCTGTCGTTCCTTTCAGCAGAGAAGAGGACCTTCATGGAGAACAAGCCCAGAATTGCATGGGCTTGCACCTTCTGAAAAGATTCCTGAATAAGACCCTCTTGAGACTTAAACTGGCAAGGGGCAGTTTAGGGTTTAGGGTTTAAGGGTTAAGGGTTTAGGGTTTAGGGTTAAGGGTTTAGGGTTGAGGCTTTAGGCTTTAGGCTTTAGGATTAGGGTTTTGGAAACATCTCCCCAAGGTCTTACCTAGGTGCTCTTCGCCTTCAGCAGTGCAACCCAGCACAGGGCTTCGGTCATGTGGTTTGGGGTTTGGGTTTAGGGCTTAGGGACCCTAAACCCTAAACCCTCAACCCTGGACCCTAAACCCTAAACCCTACACCCTAAACCCTCAACCCTAAACCTTAAACCCTAAACCCTAACCCTAAACCCTAAACCCTTATCCCTGAAAGCCTTCAGTGCTTGGGAGTCAGGAACCTTTCAGGGATGGCAGATGGGTGGATGCATGTTCGCGGTGGAGGCCCTAGGGTTTAGGGTTTAGGGTTTCGGGTTTAGGGCTATAGGGTTTCGGGTTTAGCGAGGTGCAGGGCACAGGGAGTTGCATGAGGCAAGGTGGGCTGGCAATTCAGCAGGGCTGTCAGGCTTGCGGGAAAGCCTCGCGCATTGATTCTAGAACCCTCAACACCACAAAGAAGAACGCGACAACGCCTCATCCGGATTCCACGTGTCCTCCGGCGGCCACGAGCTACGAATGATTTTGGAATGGGAGGTTTTAGGGTTCAGGGTTCAGGGTTCAGGGTTTAGGGTTTAGGGTTTAGGGTTTAGGGTTTAGGGTTTAGGGTTTAGGGCTGAGGGTTTAGGGTTTAGGGTTCGTAGGGTTTAGGGATCAGGGTTCCGGGACCGTTCATGGCTCAGGGCTTTACACTTCGGAACTGCTGACAATATGTCGGGTCTTAGGAGCATGAGATGAGGCGCTGCACCCTAAGCCCCGATGTCCGAAGTAGAGCCCTAGAGCCCTAGAGCCCTAGAGCCGCAAAGCCCTGAAGCCCTGAAGCCCTGAAGCCCTGAAGCCCTAAACCCTAGGCCCTAAGCCCTAAGCCCTAAGCCCTGAGCCCTAAGCCCTAAGCCCTAAGCTCTGAGCCCCAAAACCCCAATATTTTGACCAGCCCGAGGCACCATTGAACGAAGTTGGAAGGGCTCACAACAAGATGACAAAACACGGCAAGCTGAGAGCTTTGAGCCCTTGAACACCAGCCCTTGCAGCCCTTACATCCCTCAACCCTACCTCATTTCCGAACTCCCTACTGCGAGTACAAGTGGCCTTGCAACCCACCACCCCTCAACCTCCGAAAACCCTAAACCCTAAACCCTGAACCCTGAACCCTAAACCCTAAACCCTAAACCCTAAACCCTAAACCCTAAACCCTAAACCCTAAACCCTAAACCCTAAACCCTAAACCCTAAACCCTAAACCCTAAACCTTAACCCCTAAACCCATCAACTCCGGGGTGATGGGAGCCCTCTCCGTGCCTGCAAGCTGGGAAGATGGCCTCCGGAAAAGTTGCTGATGCAGTTTAGGGCTCGGGGGTTTGGGGTTTAGGGTTTTTGGGGGTGGGGTTTAGGGTTTAGGGTTTAGGGTTTAGGTGTTTAGGGGTTTAGGGGTTTAGGGGTTTAGGGGTTTAGGGGTTTAGGGGTTTTAGGGGTTTAGGGGGTTAGGGTTTAGGGTTTGCTGTGATATAGCGCCGAAGCTGTGAAGGTCGGGGTGCAGACAAGCTTCGAAAGCCTCATGAACTTACTTCTCCAACAACCAAGGGGAAAAAAGGTTAAACGTTAATTGTTCCTAGTAAATAAGGAAACTGAAAAGTTCAACTATTGGCTAAGTAAGTGAGATGCGAAGAGAAGCCATGGCCCGATTGTGGAGGGCCATCAAACATTTTTTCCCCACCCACACTGAGGCGGCAAAACCAGCCCAACCTAGTCCTTTCAGGGTTTAGCCTAAACCCTAAACCCTAAACCCTAAACCCTAAACCCTAAACCCTAAACCCTAAACCCTAAACCCTAAACCCTAAACCCGCCTAATCAATCGTTTGTAGAGCTTTTCCTCACCTTATCTGTCCCAGAGACTAAGAGGCTTTCAGGGGGGTCGCAGAGGGGTCTCAGGGGAGTTTTTAGGAGCGTGTCGGAGGAGTTTCAGGAATCACAGCCGATGCCAAGTCCCAATATTTCAGGGGCGAGAGCGGCGCGGGCACGCGGAAATACCACGAGGTTCTTTGTTCGAGGAAGTGCCACAAAATGGGGTACCCTAAACTCCCTCACAACGAGATGAGCCAAGCAGAATTTGAGGGATGTATGTACGGGGATTCAGGACTCTGCGCACCACAACATCATGCAACCATACGAGCGTCAGAACCTCTGCGGAATGCCCTGAAGAGCCCCGACGCCGGCCAGATAGAAGCATCTCGTTGAGAAGCTTTCCCCCCGAAGACTCGAAGACCCAACCGTAGGACCTAACCCTCAACAAATACCCTGCGCACCCCCAAACAAGAAATATGGAGCCCATGCTCAGCTTCGTCGAAAAGGGGGGGGGAGCCTTCGCGGTCCTGTGGCGCTCAGCTGTATGGCTCAGTGGAGGGAGCGGGGCTTTAAGCTCGTTCATGGTTTAGATGGGTTACAGTAAGCTCTCTGACTAAGCGAAGAGCCCCCGAAGCCTCTGCCTGAACCGTTACAAAAAGGAATTTGGGGATTCGGGGTCTAGGGTTTAAGGTCGAGCGATGCATGGGCCGAATTGCTGCAACTCAGGGGTGCCTCTTGCCGCTCTAAAGACCCTAAGCCCTAAACCCTTTAAACCTTCATCCCATAAACCTTTAATTCCGAAACCCTCAACGAAGCTGGCAGGAATTCTACGTGCCCGCTGAGCTATCCGAACTTATACGCCCCGAAGTTGCAACAACCATGAAGCCGTAACAAAGCTGGCGCTGTGTCAGGTGCTTCAGGTAGGGTATGTTTGGGATTGAGGAAAGAAAAATAGGCCTCGAATCAGGTCCGAAGCTACATGTTCCCAGAGCATGAAGACACTTTCTTCTGCACTCAGCCCCTGTTCCCTACGCCATAGAACCCTACACCCCAAACCCTAAACCCTAAACCCTCAACCCTAAACCCTACAGTCACCAGGCTCAACTCCCAGGAGCGATCCTGCGCGAGCTCCTTGCTGGCACTGCGTGAGCCACCGCGCGAGCGGCGCGGTCTTCGAAAGGGCCCTGGCAGGCTGAACCCTAAGCCCTAAGCCCCAAAGCCCTAAACCCTAAACACTAAAACCCTAAACCGGTTTTCGAGTTCAGGGCCTCGGTTTGGGGTTTAAGGTTTAAGGCGGGTTTGGGGTTCAAGACCTTTAGGCTTTTCAGCTTTGTGAAGTATGGGCCCCCTAGTTTTGTATAGGGTATATGAGGAGTATAGAAGGAGTCCCCTTCTAACAGCCCATGCTAAGGGATCATGTAACTACCCTAAGATAAACCCGGGTTTAGGGTTTAGGGTCTAGGGTTTAGGTTTAGGGTTTAGGGTTTAGGGTTTAAGCCCTCTCACAAAACCCAGAAACAACCTGGGGCGCCCTTGGCAAAAACAACGGCCACGTCAAAACGCAAGTCCTACGGTGCAGGGTCGAGGGCTTAGGGTTTTTGAGTTCAGGCTTTGGGGTCTAGGGCAAACCCTAAACCCTGACCCCTGCATTTTTATCTTTAAAGGTTGTTTCTAAAGGTCCTTTCAAGTGATGGACCATTGGCATGATGGTCCTTCAAAAGGAGAGCCTGTTGCCAAGAAAGGAACTCGCCGTCAGGATTTTCCGGGCACAGCAATGTTGAACTGATAGCCAAACCGTAAACCCTAAACCCTAATTAAACCGTAAACCCCAAACCCTAAACCCTGATTCAACCCGAAACTCTAAACCCTTAAACCCTTAACCCTAAACCCTAAACCCTGAACCCTAAACTCGAAACCCTAAACCCTAAACCCTAAACCTTAAACCCTAAACCCTAAACCCTAACCCTAAACCCTCAACCCTCAACCCTAAACCCTAGAAGCCATCAATGGCGGCCGGCCTCTGTCCTGGTCCGATGGCGCTGCCTGCTCCTTTGGGGGTTTTTTGGGGCCTCTTGGGTTCGTTTAGGGTTTAGGGTTTAGGGTTTAGGGTTTAGGGTTTAGGGTTTAGGGTTTAGGGTTTAGGGTTTAGGGTTTAGGGTTGGGGGTGCTTTGGGGCGTTTTGGGGGCTTCGGCTTTCGGGCTTGGATGCCGTGAGGGACCTTGATTGAACCATTGAGGGCTGCGATTCGCGCGCTTTTGAAGTGCAGGGTTTAGGGTTTAGGGTTCAGGGTTGAGGGTTTAGGGGTCAGGAGTTTAGGGCTTAGGGGATTGGAGTTTGGAACTGAGGGTTTAAATACTGGAGGACACCATTTCCTGACAAAAGGCCGCATTCTAATCCGATAGACCCCCTACATTTGAGGACAAACTCTACTAAACTCTACTAAACCCTAAACCCTAAACCCTAAACCCTAGACCCTAAACCCTAAACCCTAAACCCTAAAAACTAAAAACCCTAAACCCTAAACCCTAAACCCTAAACCCTAAACCCTAAACCCTAAACCCTAAACCCTAAACCCTAAACCCTAAACCCTAAACCCTAGCCCTAAACCCTAACCCTAAACCCTAAACCCTAAACCCTAAACCCTAAACCCTAAACCCTAAACCCTAAACCCTAAACGAACGCTACATTCGGGGCTGTTCGGAAAGGGGAAGGCTCAGGTTTGGTCACTGGGTGCATTACGCTCCAGAATGATGGGTTCAGGGTTTAGTTTTTTTTAAGGTTTCGGGTTTAGCCAACGCCTAAACCCCAAACCCCAAACCCTAAACACCAAACCCTAAACCCTAAACCCCAAACCCTAAACCAAAAACCCTAAACCCTAAACCCTAAAGCCCCCAACCTCCCCAAGCCACCCATCCCTTGCCCCCGCACCGGCAGGCCGAACTGGGGCAGGCCGTCTATCAGCTCCCGAACCGGATCCCCGCGCATCTCGAGCCTGAGCCGAACCGCTACTGGGTTACGGTTTAGGGTGAATAGGGTTTAGGGTTTGGGGCTTGGGGTTGGGGGTTTGGGGTTAGGGGTTTAGGGTTAGGGGTTTAGGGTTTGGGGATGGTTTGGGGTTTAGGATGTAGGGTTTGGGGTTTAGGGTTCAGGGTTCAGGGGGTATTTGGGGCCCTAAGAAACACTGAACTTTCTCTGCGGTATGTAGTGTTACATACGGAAGCTTGGCCAACATCAACCACGTTTCCGGGCAAGGCAGGTGAAAGCGACCTGCTCCCCAAAAGAAAACAGCGACGAAGCCCGGGGGGGGGCACCACATTGCTGAAAACGTGCCAAAATTAAACGACGCAGAAAACCCTCTCAGAACTAATGCAATAAAAACGAATAGTTAATATAACTAGTACGGTTCATATAACAAATATCTTTTAATGCAGCTAATCGGACACACCGTTTGGTTAAAGCCCTTCATATAAACAGTGGGAATAAAATCGTGGCACATTTTTCAGATTAACATAATTAATGAACATACATATCTAGTACAAATAACATGCCTGAAACTAAAGCAACTGTTCTCGTCAATATGGCTACTCGAACTAAAATGCTGCATATTTAAAAGAACTGTTACCGCGACTAGAGTTCATAAAATTTGTAAGCAACTAACCATCGGTACTTGATTGCGTGCAGGCCTCCCCCAGCATAAGCCCTAAACCCTTAAACAACCTCGAGTCTTGCCATCGAGCGCAACGGGAGCTTTTTCGGAGCCTCCCCTCGCAGCTGCGCATTGTCCTTCTCGACCCTAAAGGCGCATGCACCTTGTTATTATTTACTTGGGCCCCAAAGTCCCTTGTAGGAAGTACTTTAAGGCCCCAGTAAGTAGTCCCCTAAACCCTAAACCCTAAACCCTAAACCCTGAACCCTGAACCCTAAACCCTGAACCCTGAACCTTTAGGTACAGGGACCGTCTCCCAAAAAGTGTAAAGCGTACTCACTCAGCTAGTAAGTTATAAGTAACCTAGGTGGGGTTATACGTATAATTGCCATACTTATGTCCCTACTCATTACTAGCCATGAACCTCCCAGCATGGTCGCTGCGCTTCAAAACGCGCCGCGCGCAGAGGGGCGAGAAACGCCAGAGTGCTGCAAAACGCTACAGAAAGTATCACTAGACCCAGGAGTAACCTAGGAATAAAAACGGTGCCCTTTTTGGTTTTGAGGGACTATAAGGGAACCCCAACCCTAAAAAAGGGCTTGCCCCAGGTCCTAGGACAGTATCAGCTGCCCCAAGCACACACCAGCTAGGGTCAACTGCAAAGGAGCAGACAGATTTGACCCGAACTTTCAACCCCCCAAAATCTGGGGGGGTCTGCCTGGGCCCTCCCAAGGAGCCCCGCCTCCCGTTGTGGTCGTGCCGGGGCCCCTTCCTGGGAGGCCCCTAGACCCTGCCTGGGAGGCCCTGTCTGGCCCTGTCTGGGAGGCCCTGCCTGCTGCCTGCAGGCCCCTGTCTGGGAGGAGCTGCCTGCGAGGGCCCGTGCATGCAGGGGCCCCTGTGGCAAAAGGGCACCCAGGCAGTTAAGCAGGTTTTCCAGATCCCTAACCAGGATGCAGCATCGCCAAGGGCGAAGGCGGCAGCCAGCCCCAATCCCAAACCCTTTTTTGCCCCTACACAAGGCCGCTGTTTGAACTACTTCGCTGTCACACCCCGCTATAGGAAAAAGAAAACAAAGGATCGATCAGAAGGCAAACAAACCCTAAACCCGCAAAGGTCAAGGCGAGGGTGGAGCGCAAGCGGGGGTGGGGCTCCACAAGTCGGGGCTCGGGCCTGGGTGCTTTTAGCACCAGCGCGCCCCCTCAAATGAGACACCCGAAACCCTAAACCCCGAAAACCCTAAACCCTAAACCCTAAACCCAAACCCTAAACCCTAAACCCTAAACCCATAACAACTTCAAGGCAGCGGCTCGCTCGCAGATCTGGTCAGCGGCGAATGCACTGGTGAGCTTGTGGGGCCTTAGTTTAGGGTTGAGGGCTTAGGATTTACGGTTTCGGGTTTAGGGTTTAGGGTTTAGGGTTTCGGGAGGGGGTCCATGGCGGGTAGGTGCCGAAAGAACCTTAAGGGAAGCTTAGGGCTTAGGGAGCCTTAGGGAGTAGTGAGGAAGTACGGAAGCTTGGGTTGCACAACCCCCCTGGCACCCCCCCTCCCTTAAGGACCCTATAATGGGCTTCTTTCTGCCTCCTCTTCAACACCTTGCCATACACTGAGTTCCTGAAACCGGAATGAAAGGTCTAGCCTTCACTGAACCTCACCCAACTTCGCATGCACCCTTGCTCCGAATCAACCATGAAACCAGAACCTCGCAAAAACAAAAAAAAACCTAAACGAAGGCCACCCCTGAGTGCCCCAAAGCCGAAACCCCATGCCCCTGTAAACCCTGCACCCTAAAACCCAAATCATGTTTAATAGGGGGCGAGCTGCTCATCTCCGGCGTCGCGAAGCGCGACAAGCTAAAACTGAGCGGGGCTCACTTGCAGTCTTCGGCTTCTTTGAGGGCTTTGTGAGGTTTAGGGTTTAGGGTTGACGGGTTTGGGGTGACTTCAGAGGTTTCAGGGTTTGGGGTTTCACGGTTTAGGGTTTAGGTAAAAAGCCCTGGGATTGGCAGAGAGCTTTGACTGCGTCTTGGGTGAGTCCGGGTTTTCTTCCCTAGGAAAAATATAGTGGGTGGGTGTCCTTTGTAAGGAGAACAAGAGCATAAAGGGACTTTTAATGGAAACCCCAAACAGGGAACCCAACATATGTTCCTGTGAAATTTGTGGGGTTCCCTGTTGGGGGTTCCCAGTACCATCCTTCTCTCGTAGGAATCCGACCCCAAACTGCTGGCTGGTTCTTGGTAGGGAATGAGGGAATGAGGTACCCCATAAAACCTTAAAGGGTATATATATATATATACATAGGGCCCTATAGACTCCCTTAAAGGTATATATAGGGCCCTATAGAATCCCCTAGAAGGTATATCTAGGGCGCTAGCTCCCTCCTTCCCAACCAGGAACCAGGGGGACTAGGTCCGTGGGAAACCCTAAACCACCAAACGCATGCCGGGAATTTGCCCCAAGACATGCCATAAACCCTAAACCCTAAACCCTAAACCCTAAACCCTAAACCCTAAACCCTAAACCCTAAACCCTAAACCCCTCGACACAGAAACCTCAAAAACTTCCAAGCTGAGGCTGCCCTGTGACCTTGAAATGAGTAACAAAGTTTTAGGGTTTAGGAAGATCCTAACCCAGAAACATGGGTTTAGGGCTTCGGGTCTTGGGTTCGGGGTTTCGGGCTTAAAGATCCTGCTCTGGAAAAATTCCCCCACCCTAAACTCTAAACCCTAAACCCTAACCCTATTGACTATAGAGGCCCTCAAGCCCATACATATAGACTTCAACAGACTCAAACTGTAAACCCTAGACAGGGTTTAGGGGTATAGGGTTTGCGGCTGGCTTTGTGGGCTGACGGAGGTTTAGGGTTTAGGGTTTAGGGTTTAGGGTTTAGGGTTTAGTGTTTAGGGTTTAGGGTTTAAGGTTTTAGGGTTTAGGGTTTGGCGGGTGGGTGTTGTGAGTTTCAAGAAGCTATGCGTCCAAAGGAAACCGCCACTTTGGGAAGCTACCCTAAACCCAAAAACCTATACTCTGAAAACCCTAAACCCCAAACACTAAACGCTAAACCCTCTCTAAGCCCCTGAATCTCAAACTCCAACTCCCTCAACCCTCCACAGCCCGAAACCCTAAACCCCAAAACTCCTAAACCCCTCACCCAAGCCCACCCGCAGCCCCGAATCAACCCCTAAGCCCTTGAAAATGGCAGAGGGGCGGGTGAACTAAAATCACACGGGCTTTGGGGGGGCCTCTACTGGTGGAATCCTCAAGAATGTTGGGCTTACGCAGAAAGATCCTAAACCACACTCCCCGAACACATGCACGCACGAGCTGCCCCCGCACCTCTCGTCGAAGCCCTAGCGCAGTGAGCGGATGAACTTTTTCTGGGTGAACATTATCGCACATATAGCTGCTTCCTTGTCGGGGTCATATTGAAAATTATCATTTTGATTTCTTCTTGGGAATTGAACAGGACAAGCATGTATAAATTAAAATTATATCTCCCCCTTATGGAAAGTATCTTCATCTTCAGAGTAGAAGCAGCACTCGCTTGCGAAAGACAAAAGTTACTCAGCATCACAACAATAATAACCTAGACGATGATGTTGCTGCTGCTGATGACGATGAGGATGATGATGATGGGATCATCGTAGTCGTCGTCATCATCACAATCATCATCGTCATAACCATTTTATGACTGTTATTCCATCCCTCGTACCAATGGTCAATGCAGAGGTGTGGGTTCCAGGTTTACGGTTTGAAGTTGGGATGTTCCCCCTTGTACTAACAGTCCTGACTAGGGATTATAGTACTCCCTATCAGAATCCCAATTGAGGACTGTTAGTATAAAGGCGAACGTCCCAAGATTGAAGTCACAAGCACTGGGCCCCGAACCAGAAGAGGCTTGGAGGCGACAGCCCGTGACAGCCCTCACGCTTGTGTTGGCAGTGTAGGCGTGCGATGGCAATCGCAACACCCTAAATCCTGGACCGCTGGCTGGCCTAAACCCTAAACCCTAAAACCCTGGACCCCAACAGCCTCCACACCCAAAGACCCTAAGACCCAACGCCCTGGAGGGTTTAGGGGGGCTTTCGGACCCTCAGGCCGTAAGGCCACACAAAGATTTCGAGGCCCTTAGGGCTTTCGGGTTTGGGGCTTCGGGTTCGAATTTCAAGAGAGCCACCTGCATGTCCACGTCAAAGTTCCTGCTCTCTGCCCGGCGGAGTTTGCGCTGTTCTCGGCCTCGGTGAGGGCAGGCGATGTCATCGGGGTTTGGGGCTTCAGTTTCAGGGTGTACGGGTGGTTTGAGGGCCTCCGCAGCTTGTTGTTCTTTTTTGTTTATGGTTTTTAGGGTTTTGGGGGATTGTTTAGGCTTTGGGGGAGGTTCAAGACCTGAATTTGCCGTCCGGGGTTTATATAGATCCTGGGGAGGTCATCTGGAACAAGGGGTTTAGGGTCGAGGGCCTTTTGTGCTCTGGGACCCGGGATCTACAACTCTACCCTAAACCCTAAACCCTAAACCCTAAGCCCTAAACCCTAAACCCTAAACCCTAAACCCTAAACCCTAAACCCTAAACCCTAAACCCTAAACCCTAAACCCTAAACCCTAAACCCTAAACCCTAAACCCTAAACCCTAAACCACAACCCTGTTGCCCTAGGAGAGGGAATAAAGGGCACCTCTGGGCATTCATGGGAGCTTGAGGGCCTTTTGGGGGTTTAGGGGTTTAGGGGTTTAGGGGCTTAGGGTTTAGGGTTTAGGGTTTAGGGTTTAGGGGTAGGGGTTGTGGGTTGTAGGGTTCGAGAGTCTTTTGGGTCCTTCTTGTTCTGGGACCTAGGACTTGGGTTAAACACGCAATTGAAGGCCTTAAAAAAGTGCTTTTCACACCCCAACCTGAACCCCACGCCGTATACCCGGTCACGGTTTAGGGTTTAGGGTTTAGGGTTTGGGGTCTAGGGTTTAGGCTTTAGAGGGTTTGGGGTCTAGGGTCTAGGGTTCAGTGTTTAGGGTTTCGGATTTAGGGTGAGGGTGTCTCCACGGTGGGTCCCCAACGCGCGCGGACGCGGGCGATGCTGTCCGCTCCCCTGCAACAAGAGGCTCATGTGGGCTCAGGGATCTCAGCCCCCGAAAACTTTAGGGTGCTTGGTGTTAGGGGTCCTGACCCCTAAACCCTAACCCTAAACCCTAAACCCTAAACCCCTCAACTCTAAGCCCCAAAGCCTCAACCCCAGCAGGGTGTATGCAAGTTTAGGGTTTAGGGTTTAGGGTTTAGGGTTTAGGGGTTTAGGGTTTGGGGGCTTCCGGGCGGACTCCAGTTGGCTGCAACAAAGACCGATGCCTCAGAACCTTGCACCTCTACCATGGCCTGCACTGGGGGAGTGGTTTAGGGTTTTGGGTTTAGGGTTCAGAGCGTGGGGTTTAGGGCTTTAAGGTGTAGGGTTTAGGGTGTAGGGTTCTAGGGCAAACTCTCAGCTTGAAGCCTCGAAGTATGACAGAGAGCGAAACCCTAAACCCCTAAACCCCTAAACCCCTAAACCCCTAAACCCCTAAACCCCTAAACCCCTAAACCCCAAAACCCCAAAACCCCAAAACCCCAAAACCCCAAAACCCCAAAACCCCAAAACCCCAAAACCCCAAAACCCCAAAACCCCTAAACCCCTAAACCCCTAAACCCCTAAACCCTAAACCCTAAACCCTAAGCCGAGGCTTCAAAAAGAAACCAACCTCTGCTCGGTTCAGGGTTTAGGTTTTAGGGTTTAGGGTTTAGGCTTTAGGGTTCGGGGCTTAGGGTTTGGGGTTTGGGGTTTACGGTTGGGGGTTAGGGTTGAGGGTTGGGGGTTGGGGGTTGAGGGTTGGGGGTTTAGGGTTTGGGGTTTAGGACTTAGGGTTGGGTTGGGGCTTTGGGGGTTGGTTGGGACCAGGTAGGGCATAGAGCCCATTCTTTGCAAGGAACCAGTAACTAGGAGTCTTTTGTATCTTGTTTTTTGGGTGGGTGTGTTTTGAGACTCAGGAATCCGGGGGCTCCAAGCCACGCCGGAGTCCCTTTCTTGTGTTCCTTTGCAGCTTGCTGGGAGATGAGCTTTCCGGGCTCAAGCCAAAGAAACAGAAAAAAGCCTGAAAGGCAAGCACAGACATCTTCGCAAGATTACAAGCTTGTTGAGGATCCCTACGCAAATCTGAGTTCGCTTAGGATACCCGAAAGGGCCAGAAGGCTCTGGCAAAATCTTGAAACTCGCAACTTCCTCTCCGAAGACCCATCCAACCTCTTAGGGTTTAGGGTTTAGGTTTTAAGGGTTCGGGGATTAGGGTTCAGGGTTTAGGGTTTCAGGGTTTAGGGTTTAGGGTTTGAAGTTTCCGGTTTCTCTAACTCTAACAGCCAGGCCTGGCTGGACTCATCAACAGGGACCGATCCTTGTGGGATTGGGAGGACCGATCCTTGGTAGGCCAGCGACGATATTATCCCCCGGGTTTAGGGTTTAGGGTTTGGGGTTCAGGGCTACTTCATTTGGGGGTTTACGAAAATAGGGGACCCCCAATGTGGAGACCCCAATCGTAGGATCCTCTTATCATAAGGACCCCAAAAAGGTACCCCTTATTTCGGAAACCCCCACATTATAACCAGGGTTTAGGGTTTGGGTTTAGGGTTTAGGGCTTAGAGTTTCGGGCTGCTTGATAAGGGAACCTAGAACCCCCCCCAAAAAAAGGCATGCCCTAAGCCCTAAACCCTAAACCCTAAACCCCAAACCCTAAACCCTAAACCCTAAACCCTAAAACCTAAACCCTAAACCGCTGGGCTGACAAGGATCCATTGGGGACGTCGCCGAGGAGAGCTGGGAGGCGCGATCCTTCCCGGAGGCCGGAGAACCCAGCGACTCGGAGGTCCCCTGGGCAGGGCTTTAGGGGTTTAGGGTTTAGGGTTTAGGGGTTGGGGTTTAGGGTTTAGGGTTTAGGGTTTGGGGTTTGGGGTTTAGGGTTAGGGTTTGGGGTTTGCGGTTTGCGGTTTGGGGTTTAGGGAGGGAAGAAAGGAGCTTGGCGCCTTGTATTATATTGGGGGGTGCAAGGTACCTAACTCCATACTTCCCCAATTCCATACTTCCCTTACTTCCATATTCAGAACTAGAAAGAACCCATACGGCCTAAACCCTAAACCCTACCCCCCCCCCCCCCAAAAAAAAAAAAAAAAAAATTGACAAATTAAACCAGAAAAAATGCCCGCCTGTCTTTCGATTTCGAGGCTGGGAGGCTCTGACGCGTGGTCCGAGTCTGCGCTCAATGTGGTACCGCTGCGGGTGCGCAGCTTCTTCAGCAGCTCAACCTCACGCATACCCGGGGGTCATTCAGGACCAGAAAAGAATGTTTAGGGCTGGGGTTTTAGGGTTTTAGGGCTTTAGGGTTTTAGGGTTTTAGGGTTTTAGGGTATTAGGGTTTTAGGGTTTTGGATGATAAGGGCATGATCTTGGACAGGTGTTCGGCTCCCGCACTGGTCTAGGGGTTTGTTAACTTGACCTGGAAGTCTTAAACCCTCAACCCTAACGTTCGAAGCATCCGAACTACATTAGGGTAGCTCTCTAAATTAGGAACTCCGTCGGGTTCTTCTTTTAGGGTGCCGTACTATACATATAAAGTCCCGAAAAAGGGACCCTAATTTAGAGAGAACTACCCATATAGCTACACTTTCTAGGCTGCCCAGTAACCTGGGCTTCAAAAGGGTGCCCTTTTTTGCTTAAAGGGGTTTGTAAGGGAACCTAAACACCCAAAAAAGGAATAAGGGTACTACTGGGCATCCTAGGAAACCCTATCCTAGACCTGCACTCCGACTTCTCGCTTGCCCGTGAACGTCCGAGATTGCTCGGCTAGAGCTGAAGGATGGATACTAAACCCTAAACCCTAAACCCTAAACCCTAAACCCTAAACCCTAAACCCTAAACCCTAAACCCTAAACCCTAAACCCTAAACCCTAAACCCACTGCCCTAGTTCCGGGAGCTCGACAGTCTGCGCTTCTGTGGACGTGCCTTTGGTGTGCACGGAAAGCCAGACCTGATGTCGGATTTCTAGGGTTTAGGGTTAGGGTTTAGGGGTTCGGGTTTAGGGTTTAGGGTTTAGGGTCTAGGGTCTAGGGTCTAGGGTCTAGGGTCTAGGGTCGGTCCAGGGTCCAGGGTCCAGGGTTCAGGGTTCAGGGTTCAGGGTCCAGGGTTCAGGGTTCAGGGTTTAGGGTCTGGGGTTTAGGGGCTCGCATTGAATATGCTAAGCATAGGTTTTAAGGTCTGGGGGCTTGGGGTTTAGGTTTCAGGGCTTTTTGGTGACATGCCAGACATGGCTAAGCCATCCATTGCTACATCAAACGCTACAGACCTTCTGAAAGACTGCCGGACAGATTCAGTACCGACACCTTAACCTGCTGCTGTCAACATATGGCTGGCGCGAGTGATGGACTCCTAGCAATGGCGTAGGCTTATATACTCCCTTTGGAACTTTAACAAACAAGCATGATGGTAGAAGGGTAATTAACCCTAAACTCCCTAAACCCTAAACCCTAAACCCTAATAAACCCTAAACCCTAAACCCTGAACTCTGAACCCTGAACCCTGAACCCTGAACCCTAACAACCCGAAAGCCTTCAGCCCTTTCTCATCCTCGAGGAGCTTAGGGTTTCACGTGTGGTGCCAGTGGGCCGAGTACGAGGTGCGCCCTGACACTAAAGTTTAGGGTTTAGGGTTTAGGGTTTAGGGTTTTAGGGTTTAGGGTTACTCCTCGAGGGGCTGCCAGGGTTTTAGGGCTTAGAGGTTCGGGTTTGGGGCTTTAGGGCTTGAGAGTTACATTAGGGTTTCGTGTTGAGAGTCTCGGGATTAAGGGCCTAAACCCTAAACCCTAAACCCTAAACGCTAAACCCTAAATGCGTAGGGTTCTGAGATTTGTCCTGAGCTCTGGGCTCTGTAGCACACCAACCACATGAGGCTCAAGAAGAGGCCTCAGCATGAAAGGGTTTAGGGTTTAGGGTTTAGGGCTTAGGGCTTAGGGTTTAGGGTTTAGGGTTTAGGGTTTAGGGTTTAGGGTTTAGGGTTTAGGGTTTAGGGTTTAGGGTTTAGGGTTTAGGGTTCAGGTGGAAGGGCCCCCCCCCCCCCCAGTCTCGGAAACCCCCATTTATCAGTTGTTAGTAGGGAATTGGCCACGGAGGGTGCCTGTGCTAGATATTCCCTTAAAGGGTAAGATCGGGGCGGGGAGGGAGATAGAAGGCACCCAACTCCCAAACTCCTTACTTGAAGTGAAGAAGCAGGGGAATCAGTAAGAAACGCCACGCCTCGCCTCCTCTCTGAGCTTGCTCGTACTATTGCTAGGGCTGAGTGGACCCTCTAAACCTCTGAGCCCTAAACCCTAAACCCTATAAACCCTGTAAACCCTGCGAGCCCTACAAACTCTAAAAGCATGGCCTACTTGAGGTTCAGGCCCTCGCCACCTCAACCTCAGACCCCGAACACCAGAACGGGTATGGGATGAGCTCTCATCCGTCTACCCTCATCCAATTCATAGGTCTTGGGTTCCCTAAACCCTAAACCCTAAACCCTAAGCCCTAAACCCTAAACCCTCAATTCTGAACTGTGATCCCGCATTTTTAGGGGTTTTCCCTTGGACCCTTAAGGTTGTAGCCTTCCCATTTTATAAAGATCCTGTAGGTAGTATATATATATATATATATGGGTGATTGTCAAAAATATAATCCCTTTGGGGTACCCTAAATATTAGGTGCCGTAGTATGATCGGGATCCAAAAGGGGACCATGATTTTGACAACCACCCATATGTATATATAAGGGCCATATTAGGAGTATATTGAGGGGAACCTTAGGTACAACCTTAGGGGTACGAGCCTCAATCCCGTGACATCCCTCAACCCTAAACCCTAAACCCGAAACCCAAAACCCAAAACCCAAAACCCCAAACCCTACCTTTTTGCGGCGAGCCGACCCAGTAGAGTGGAGCTGGCATAGGCAAGGAGGTAGTTAGAGTACTTCAGCGACACCTGGGTCGGGAGGGCTTGGGAAAGGGTTTAGGGTTTAGGGTTTCGGGTTTAGGGTTTAGGGTCTAGGATCCAGGGTCTAGGGTCTAGGGTCCAGGGTCTAGGGTTTAGGGTTTAGGGCTTAGGGCTATCCAGCTTGCCTGAAGCCTAAACCCGTGTCGAGGAAGGTTGAGGTTTAGGGTTCAGGGTCGGCGGAGCGCGGGGTAGAAGTGCTCCACGGAGTTTCAAGGGGGTGCTGGCTTTATCGGGCCTGAACCCTAAGCCCGAAATCCGGATGGGGATGGTGTTGAGGACAGGGGGTGAGCCAGCCCCACAAGGCGAGCATCATCAGCATCAGTTGGCCCCTTGCTGGGCCTGAGCGGCCCGACAAAGCGAGCACCATCAGCATCAGTCGGCCCCTCGTTGGGCCTGAGCGGCCCGACAAGGCGAGCATCATCAGCATCAGCTGGCCCCTTGGGCCTGACGGCCCGACAAGGCGAATGAGTCGGCCCCTTGCTGGGCTTGAGCGGCCCGACAAGGCGAGCATCATCAGCATCAGCTGGCCCTTTGCTGGGCCTGAGCGGCCCGGCAAGGCGAGCATCATCAGCATCAGCTGGCCCCTTGCTGGGCCTGAGCTGCCCGACTAGGTGAGCATCAGCTTGGCCACAGGGCCCGACAAGGCGAGCATCATCAGCATCAGTCGGCCCCTTGCTGGGCCTGAGCGGCCCGGCAAGGCGAGCATCATCAGCATCAGTTGGCCCCTTGCTGGGCCTTAGCGGCACGACAAGGCGAGCATCATCAGCATCAGTCGGCCCCTTGCTGGGCCTGAACGGCCCGACAAGGCGAGCATCATCAGCATTAACTGGCACCCTTGCTAGGCTTGAGCGGCCCGACAAGGCGAGCATCATCAGCATCAGTCGGCCCCTTGCTGGGCCTGAGCGGCCCGGCACAGCGAGCATCATCAGCATCAGTTGGCCCCTTGCTGGGCCTTAGCCTCACGACAAGGCGAGCATCATCAGCATCAGTCGGCCCCTTGCTGGGCCTGAGCGGCCCGACAAGGCGAGCATCATCAGCATTAACTGGCCCCCTTGCTAGGCTTGAGCGGCCCGACAAGGCGAGCATCATCAGCATCAGTCGGCCCCTTGCTGGGCCTGAGCGGCCCGGCAAAGCGAGCATCATCAGCATCAGTTGGCCCCTTGCTGGGTCTTAGCGGCACGACAAGGCGAGCATCATCAGCATCAGTCGGCCCCTTGCTGGGCCTGAGCGGCCCGACAAGGCGAGCATCATCAGCATTAACTGGCCCCCTTGCTAGGCTTGAGCGGCCCGACAAGGCGAGCATCATCAGCATCAGTCGGCCCCTTGCTGGGCCTGAGCGGCCCGGCAAAGCGAGCATCATCAGCATCAGTTGGCCCCTTGCTGGGCCTTAGCCTCACGACAAGGCGAGCATCATCAGCATCAGTCGGCCCCTTGCTGGGCCTGAGCGGCCCGACAAGGCGAGCATCATCAGCATTAACTGGCCCCCTTGCTAGGCTTGAGCGGCCCGACAAGGCGAGCATCATCAGCATCAGTCGGCCCCTTGCTGGGCCTGAGCGGCCCGGCAAGGCGAGCATCATCGGCATTAACTGGCCCCCTTGCTAGGCTTGAGCGGCCCGACAAGGCGAGCATCATCAGCATCAGTTGGCCCTTTGCTGGGCCTGAGCGGCCCGGCAAGGCGAGCATCATCAGCATCAGCTGGCCCCTTGCTGGGCCTGAGCTGCCCGACTAGGTGAGCATCATCAGCATCAGCTTGGCCACAGGGCCCGACAAGGCGAGCATCATCAGCATCAGTCGGCCCTTGCTGGGCCTGAGCGGCCCGGCAAGGCGAGCATCATCAGCATCAGTTGGCCCCTTGCTGGGCCTTAGCGGCACGACAAGGCGAGCATCATCAGCATCAGTCGGCCCCTTGCTGGGCCTGAACGGCCCGACAAGGCGAGCATCATCAGCATTAACTGGCACCCTTGCTAGGCTTGAGCGGCCCGACAAGGCGAGCATCATCAGCATCAGTCGGCCCCTTGCTGGGCCTGAGCGGCCCGGCAAAGCGAGCATCATCAGCATCAGTTGGCCCCTTGCTGGGCCTTAGCGGCACGACAAGGCGAGCATCATCAGCATCAGTCGGCCCCTTGCTGGGCCTGAGTGGCCCGACAAGGCGAGCATCATCAGCATTAACTGGCCCCCTTGCTAGGCTTGAGCGGCCCGACAAGGCGAGCATCATCAGCATCAGTCGGCCCCTTGCTGGGCCTGAGCGGCCCGGCAAAGCGAGCATCATCAGCATTAACTGGCCCCCTTGCTAGGCTTGAGCGGCACGACAAGGCGAGCATCATCAGCATCAGTCGGCCCCTTGCTGGGCCTGAGCGGCCCGACAAGGCGAGCATCATCAGCATTAACTGGCCCCCTTGCTAGGCTTGAGCGGCCCGACAAGGCGAGCATCATCAGCATCAGTCGGCCCCTTGCTGGGCCTGAGCGGCCCGGCAAAGCGAGCATCATCAGCATCAGTTGGCCCCTTGCTGGGCCTTAGCGGCACGACAAGGCGAGCATCATCAGCATCAGTCGGCCCCTTGCTGGGCCTGAGCGGCCCGGCAAGGCGAGCATCATCAGCATTAACTGGCCCCCTTGCTAGGCTTGAGCGGCCCGACAAGGCGAGCATCATCAGCATCAGTCGGCCCCTTGCTGGGCCTGAGCGGCCCGGCAAGGCGAGCATCATCAGCATTCACTGGCCCCCTTGCTAGGCTTGAGCGGCCCGACATCAGCAGCATCAGTCGGCCCCTTGCTGGGCCTGAGCGGCCCGGCAAGGCGAGCATCATCAGCATTAACTGGCCTTGCTAGGCTTGAGCGGCCCGACAAGGCGAGCATCATCAGCATCAGTCGGCCCCTTGCTGGGCCTGAGCGGCGCGGCAAGGCGAGCATCATCAGCATTAACTGGCCCCCTTGCTAGGCTTGAGCGGCCCGACAAGGCAGCATCAGTCGGCCCCTTGCTGGGCCTGAGCGGCCCGGCAAGGCGAGCATCATCAGCATTAACTGGCCCCCTTGCTAGGCTTGAGCGGCCCGACAAGGCGAGCATCATCAGCATCAGTCGGCCCCTTGCTGGGCCTGAGCGGCCCGGCAAGGCGAGCATCATCAGCATTAACTGACCCCCTTGCTAGGCTTGAGCGGCCCGACAAGGCGAGCATCATCAGCATCAGTCGGCCCCTTGCTGGGCCTGAACGGCCCGGCAAGGCGAGCATCATCAGCATTAACTGGCCCCCTTGCTAGGCTTGAGCGGCACAACAAGGCGAGCATCATCAGCATCAGTCGGCCCCTTGCTGGGCCCGAGCGGCCCGGCAAAGCGAGCATCATCAGCATTAACTGGCCCCCTTGCTAGGCTTGAGCGGCCCGACAAGGCGAGCATCATCAGCATCAGTCGGCCCCTTGCTGGGCCTGAGCGGCCCGGCAAGCCGAGCATCATCAGCATTAACTGGCCCCCTTGCTAGGCTTGAGCGGCACAACAAGGCGAGCATCATCAGCATCAGTCGGCCCCTTGCTGGGCCTGAGCGGCCCGGCAAGGCGAGCATCATCAGCATCAGCTGGCCCCTTGGGCCTGACGGTCCGACAAGGCGAATGAGTCGGCCCCTTGCTGGGCTTGAGCGGCCCGACAAGGCGAGCATCATCAGCATCAGCTGGCCCTTTGCTGGGCCTGAGCGGCCCGGCAAGGCGAGCATCATCAGCATTAACTGGCCCCCTTGCTAGGCTTGAGCGGCCCGACAAGGCGAGCATCATCAGCATCAGTCGGCCCCTTGCTGGGCCTGGGCGGCCCGGCAAGGCGAGCATCATCAGCATTAACTGGCCCCCTTGCTAGGCTTGAGCGGCACGACAAGGCGAGCATCATCAGCATCAGTCGGCCCCTTGCTGGGCCTGAGCGGCCCGGCAAGGCGAGCATCATCAGCATTAACTGGCCCCCTTGCTTGGCTTGAGCGGCACGACAAGGCGAGCATCATCAGCATCAGTCGGCCCCTTGCTGGGCCTGAGCGGCCCGGCAAGGCGAGCATCATCAGCATTAACTGGCCCCCTTGCTAGGCTTGAGCGGCCCGACAAGGCGAGCATCATCAGCATCAGTCGGCCCCTTGCTGGGCCTGAGCGGCCCGGCAAGGCGAGCATCATCAGCATTAATTGGCCCCCTTGCTAGGCTTGAGCGGCACGACAAGGCGAGCATCATCAGCATCAGTCGGCCCCTTGCTGGGCCTGAGCGGCCCGGCAAGGCGAGCATCATCAGCATTAACTGGCCCCCTTGCTAGGCTTGAGCGGCACGACAAGGCGAGCATCATCAGCATCAGTTGGCCCCTGGCCAGCGGGGAGGGGCGGGGAAGGGACTAACGGGGTTTGGCGTGCATTTGCAATTCGCAGGATCCCGCTCGAAGAAGGCCACTACGTAGGACTCCAGCTGGACTTGAACCCCAAACAAACCCCGCTTGAATCCCCCAAACTCGCTACCCCAAACCCTCAAAACCTCAAACCCAAAAACTCTGAACACTAAAACCCTAAAACCCTAAACCCTAAAGTCCTAAAAACCCTAAAAACCTAAACCCTAAACCCTAAACCATAAACCGTAACCCAAGCTATGATTCAGTGCACGAGGGCGTGGCCGACGGAAGTGAAGCGAGGAGGATGCCCAAGTAGGCCTTCACCAAGCGGGTTCAGTATTCTTCGGCAAGGGTTTAGGGTTTAGGGTTTAGGGTCTAGGGTCTAGGGTCTAGGGTCTAGGGTCTAGAGTTTAGGGTTTAGGGTTTAGGGTTTAGGGTTTAGGGTTTTGTTTAGGGTTTAGGGTTAAGGGCGACCGGGTCGAAACACAACCGAACAGCCCACGGGGGAAAACACAACTGAACCATGTTTGTGGGCTGGCCCAAACGTGAGAAACCACAACTGGCCATTGCGGTGCTTTTATAAGTTTGGACATGCCCTGCAGAAAATCCATGCTACATCCTTAAGGTTTCAGGACAAAATCTGGATAATGGTGGTTGTGATTCGTCCTTTCTCTTTGCGCCATTGCGCAAACATTGAATATACACTACAATACTTCTATTATATAAAATAAACATTATACAATAATAAATAATTACAATACATATATATATATATGTGTGTAAAATCTATTTGATTATGTATGTAATATCTATATATATATATATACAGAGAGAGAGTATATATAAGCATATATATATATATATAGAGAGAGAGTGTGTGTGTATATCTAACCCAACGACTCAACAAAAAAACCTCCAGACCCGTGGCTCCCACTGTAAGACCCCAAAGACCCCCAGTTGTATTTTGACCCATCTGGTTGTATCATCCCCCATCTAAGCCATTTTTTCAAGATTTCAGTTGTAGTTTTACCCATCTGGTTGTATTATCACCCATCGCGTTGTAGTTAGCCTTATTCTCGGGTTTAGAGTTTAGGGTTTAGGGTTTAGGGTTTAGGGTTCAGGGTTTAGGCTTTAGGGTGCAGGGTTTAGGATTTAGGGGGGAGAGGGAAGAGCCAGGTTTCGCATAAAAGGAAAACAGGAAAATGTGAGACTTTCATGTCTCACAGCACCATCTCGCTCCGCGCTTGCTCGCTTCGGACTTGCATTGCAGCAGACGCAGCAAGTGAGAAGATAGCAAAAGACACGTCAGTTGGACGAAAAAGGCTCAATTGATGGCCTCATTCGGGTTTTGGGTTCCCCGCAACCTCCATAGCCTCTAGACCTTACAAGCTGCATGCAAGCAGAAGGCGTTGGACACGGCCAGCTCGATCAGCAAGATGATGAACGGGATGGCCAAGGGAATCAGCGCCTCGCAGGACCTAAACCCTAAACCCTAAACCCTAAACCCTAACCCCTAAACCCTAAACCCTGAACCCTAAACCCCAAACCCTGAACCCTAAAGCCCGAAGGAGGCGACGTAAGCAGACCAAGGGGCTCGGGGCTCAGGGTTCACATTTGTAAAGTATAAGTTGGGATGTTGCCTAATAGGGATGATAGTAAGGGGTACTGTAATCCCTATTGAGGACTGACAGCACAAGGGGGAACATCCCAAGGTAGATGGTTTCGGGTTTCGGGATTCGAGTGTACCTTTGCCCCAGCTACTCAGCACTTGAAACCCCTAAACCCTAAACCCTAAACCCTAAGCTCTAAACCCTAAACCCTAAACCCTAAACCCTACACCCTAAACCCTAAACCTTGGGGTAGTTCCACGGTCCCTTAGTAGGGCCCTCCGTTGGGGAACCCTTAGATGCCCAATGCATACCCTATAAACCCCCAGGGCCCATACTTCAGAACCCCATAAGGAAGGGACCATATGAAGGGACCGTGTAACTTCCCTAGCCCCTAAACCCTAAACCCTAAACCCTAAACCCTAAACCCTAAACCCTGAACCCTAAACCCTAAACCCTAAACCCTAAACCCACAAAAAACAAACGAGCAAGCCGATCTCTATGTACGGTTTGAAGCTTGGTTTCGCTATTGGGATTTGGCAGTGATCCGCGCGCTGCAGGCCTAATGTTTTAGGCTAAACATATGAAACAGAAGTCCCTATATTGCCCTTTATTTGTTATGTTTTTTTTTTTTTGGGGGGGGGGGGGGTCTTTAAACAAATAGTAGAGGCTGCTTGAGTCAGGGAGCAGCGGGGCAACTGAGAGCACCTTTCATATGAGGGAGCAAGCAAGCGCAGAACTAAAGGAGCACATGACGATGGCGGAACGCCTTACTTCTCCAATAACCAAGGGGGCAAAAGGTTAAACTGTATGGTTCCTACTACATGAGGAAACCCAAAAAGTTTCAAAGTTCAACTATTGGCTAAGTAAGACGAAGTAATGGAGGCGATCGGAAGGCTGACAGGTTGGAAGCTTTATCGCAAAGTCCTGACTGCAGCATTGCTGATCATGTCCGATACTCCCATCTCTCACAGTGCAGCGACCAGTCCCTCTTTATTCCGTGCAACCATGCAGCATAAGAAACGTGTGCGTTCAGGCAAGGAAACAATCGACAATTTCATCAATTTCTCAGCGTGCATACTCCTCATGATGCGTTGGAAGAATGCGCGAAACTTTGCTTGTGCGAGTGGGCACAATACAGCTCACAAATGTCTGGAACGACTCCGATGTTGGATTCTGGTTTGAGTTGTCTTTGTCTTCTTGGCAATTGGCTTGTATGGGGGGTTTCCGAAAATAGGAGTACCCTTTTTGGGGGCTCCCTTTCAGGGATTCTATTCTAATTGGGCCTTCACCGAACCCTTTGTCTTTGTGTGTGCATGCAGATCAGCCCACGAACCCCCAGCTTACAATGGGCCGGGCCATGGCTTGCGCACTGTGTATGTCTTGGCCACTGTTTTCTCCACTGTTTCCCTCAAGATAGCACTAAGTCTCGAGGTATGAGGTGCTGTGCTCAAAACAGCTGTTTTGCGCCACACGATATAGGCCTAAAACATCTACGCCAGAAACCCTGAATTCTGCCCCTCCGAGTCCACGCCTTCGGGATGTTGTCAATCTCCTTACGAATGTTCACCTGCAACTTACTAAGTGTTGCCCTAAACCCTAAACCCTAAACCCCAAACCCTAAACCCTAAACCCTACACCCTACACCCTAAACCCCTTAAGGTCGGGTCCCGGAACCCCATTTAAACCCCAAAGTGAACCTCCTTGAACAGCAATGTTTCTGGGCCCCTGACATGGATGAAATCAGCTCAAATCAGCCCTAAACCCTGAACTTTAAATCCTAGACAAAAGGCGTCTTAAAGCCCCAGCTCCTTTGGGTTTAGGGCTTTAGGGTTTAGGGATCTTGTCATAGCAGATCACAAGTGGTGCAGTCCCTCTTCTCCAACCTCCCTGACAGGATTGAGGGAGTTTAGGGCGGAGCTTAGGGGGTTTGAGGAGCTTAGGGGCTCTTAGGGCGTTTAAGGAGTTTAGGGGCGCTTTGGGCGCTTCGAGTTTAGGGAGGGCTTCAGGAGTTTAGGGACTTTATGGAATTCAGGGGGGAGGGGGGCTTAGGGGGGCTTACTAGTTGCTATAAGGGGGGACCCCTGCAAAAAAAACCTCTAATCTTGCTTCCGTTTATAAACCCCTTTATCCGCCCTAATAAGGGTCCCTCCTTTAGTCCTTTGAGCTTAGGGAATTAATCCCCTCCCCCTAATATTAATCCCCCCCCACCCCCTAATATTACATACCCCCAGTATAGTTGAATTATGGTATATTGGGGGGGGGGGGAGGGGTTAATATTAAATTGCCCCCAGTATAGTTATATTCTAGCGCACAAACGAAACAAGGAACCACAGTAGCACAGGGCACCTCAACGGGAAATAGCAGGAAACGTAGTAGTATAGGGTGTAGGGGGAGGGGGTTATGGCTTCGGGAGCCCTTCCACGTCGACATGTGGATGCCTTCTGGAGAGCCAGAACGGCGGCCTTCACGCGTTTAGGGTTTAGGGTTGAGGCTGAGGCTGTGCTTCCACCATAAAGACCAAATGAACCCTAAAATTGGAGTCATATACCCTATACTACTACATTTCCTCGTATTGCCTATTCAGGTACCTACTACAGTTCCTGGTAAGGTATATGACCTAAACCCTATTAGGGTTCATTGGGTTCCTAAGGCATGGACATCACCAATGGCGCATATCCGCAGAGGACTTCCCAACTACACAAAAGGATGATGAAGGCTTCTCATCCTCTTGGGGGGTTTCAAGGGGGGTATGTCATGTCAAGGGCTCCCCCCCTCCCGTAGGAAACCCCATAATCATTGCGTGACGCAGCTTTCTTCGTTGTCGCCACAGGAAACCCTAAAACCTAAACCCTAAACCACGAAACCCTAAACCCTAAACCCCTAAACCCGAAACCCTAAACCCCAAAACCCGAAACCCTAAACCCTAAACCGTAAACTGTTGTTTTTGTTGTCACACCGTTGGGGCTCGTGTTGTCATCTTTTGTTGCCGCCGCAGGGCGAGTTGCTCCTTTCCTTAAAGACCAAATGAACCCTACAGTTGGGGTCTCATCTACCCTATACTACCATAACTCCTATAAAGGTCGATGAACCCCTAAACCCTTTTAGGGTTCGTTTGGTCCCAAGGGTTTCCTGTCGTTCGGAGGTGCGCTTTGTGGTTGTCGCCTGTTCGATGGCTGCAGCTGGCCTCACTCACTGACTCACTCACTGACACTGTGTGAGAGGCTACCGAGGGCACGAGACACGGGTTCCCTTTCTGAGCCGTGCTTCGTGTGCTGCTGGTGCGTACAACAGAACCAAGTGAAATCACCTGTAGTGTGTGTGTGTGCTTTGTCCGCAGAAGCCTTGGTCCAGCGGGCGGCTTGCTGCAGGGTTCGGGCCGCTGTTACGGCACTGCTGTTGCTTCTGCTGCTGCGCGGCAAGACGTGAGCAACACGGATTGCTAAGAGCTGCAAGGGCCAAAGCATGGCCCGTGCAGGCAGAAGAAACTCGAGCACCTTAAACACGGGTACCGAAAAGCGATTTCACCTGTAGTGTAGAAGCATAAGCAGGCGTTCCTAGAGAAAGTGTCAGAGGCCAAGGGAACCTCAACCTCCAGCCGTAAACTCCTCAACCCTAAACTCCTGACGACTACGCCTTAAACCCTAAACCCCAAACCCTTAGAGAACTCAGGGCATCGCACTTAAAACGTCGCGGGCGAGGGAGTTGGGCGGGGGGCCGGGGGAGGGAGTCCTGGATTCATTTCTTAGGGTTTAAGCTCCTCTTGAATCCAATAATAAGGGTTTAGGGTTTATAGGGTTTAGGGTTTGGGGTTTAGGGTTTAGGGTTTAGGGTCTAGGGTTTAGGGTTTAGGGTTTAGGGCCGTTGTCCCGAGGGCCCTGGCCTCTAACCCCACAACCCCCGAAGCTTCGGCCCCAACTCAACCGAACTCGCCAAAAACCTAACCCCAAGCCCTGAGGAACCCTAAACCCTAAACCCTAAACCCTAAACCCTAAGCTCTGAGCCCTATTCTCTAAGAGGCCTCTCATCGCCTTCGGGTACAAGATCCTCTTAAGCTCAATGAGGTTCCATTAGAAAATGTCCCAAAATCCTGCCTAGTACACGATCCAAGAAGCCTTTAACACCCCAAAAGCCCCAAGCCCTTAAACCTCCAACCCTAGCCCTGAGCCCTAAGCCCTAAGCCCTAAGCCCTAAGCCCTAAACCCTAAACCCTCAACCCTAAGCCCTCAGCCCTAAACCCTAAACCCTAAACCCTGAACCCTAGCCGCGCTCCTCGAGGCAGTCCGTCGCCGAGCTCGTGGCGCCTCACGAGCTGCAGCAGCTCCTATCCCTGCTTTTGGGTTTGGGTTTAGGGTTTAGGGTTAGGGTTTAGGGTTTAGGGTTTAGGGTTTAGGGTTTAGGGTTTAGGGTTTAGGGTTTAGGGTTTAGGGTTTAGGTTTAGGGGTTAGGGTTTAGGGTTTAGGGTTTTGGGTTTAGGGTTTAGGGTTTAGGGTTTAGGGTTTAGGGTTTAGGGTTTAGGGTTTAGGGTTTAGGGTTTAGGGTTTAGGGTTTTGGGCTTTGGGCTTTGGGCTTGGGGTTTGGGGTTTAGGGTTTAGGGTTAGGGTTCAGGGTTCAGGGTTTAGGGTTTGGGGTTTGGGGTTTGGGGTTTAGGGTTTAGGGTAAGGGTTTAATGGTTTAAGGTATGGGGCTTAGGGTTCCGGGCAGAAGGTTTACCCTAAAACAAAAAACCTCAAACCTCGAATGGGCTTCAACATATATTTTCCCTAGTGCTGTGGGACCCAATGGGCGGGTGGGTATTTCTCCATGACGCATTGCTTGACTTGAGGTGCTGAGCCCTAAACCCTGAACCCCAAACCCTTCACTCATTGAGCTCAGCCATGAAAACATGGTATCCCAAAACGCCTAGGCCCTAAAACCCTAAAGCTTAAAGCCTAAAGCCTAAAGCCTGAAGCCTGAAGCCTAAAGCCTAAAGCCTCAAGCCTCAAGCCTCAAGCCTCAAGCCTCAAGCCTAAAGCCTAAAGCCTAAGGCCTAAAGCCTAAAGCCTAAAGCCTAAAGCCTAAAGCCGAAAGCCGAAAGCCGAAAGCCTAAAGCCTAAAGCCTAAAGCCTAAAGCCTAAAGCCTAAAGCCTAAAGCCTAAAGCCTAAAGCCTAAAGCCCAAACCCTGCCCAAAAATATCTTCAGGACCCTCAGGCCCCTCAGGTTGAAACCGGCAACTGAGACCTGCAACCCTCTCCATTGCGCCTACGAGAGCCTCCAAAAACATCTCCGCCCGGTCATTGAACTCAGCAGAATGTTTAGGGTTCAGGGTTAAAGGTTTTAGATTTAGGGTTAAAGGTTTAGGTTTCGGGTTTAAGGTTGAAGGTTTAGGGTATCAGGTTGAGAGCTCAGGGTTTCGGGTCTATAGGGCTCGGTCTGAAGAGTCCGAAACCTGAGAAGACCCGACGGGCTTTCATCTCGAATACTCATAGTATCGTGGTGCTCATGTTCTGCTATTAATCTTCATACTCATGCCAACAGCAATATCGAAAACCTTAGTAGTGATAACCTACGGAATGCATGTTTGGGGCTCTTGAGGTACTCAGGGTCCTCTGCATGGTCATTGAGAGCACCGGACCAAACGCCACAAAACTTCACGGCTACAGGATTTGAAGGCCCTGCATCGAGTCTTGGGGAGTTTGAGGTTGAAGGGGTTTAGGGTTTAGGTTTTAGGGTTTAGGGTTTAGGGGGTTTAGGGCTTAGGGACTTAAAGTTGAACACAGACTGCGGCAACCGTCCCGCCCACTTGTCCCATGCAGGCTTCACTGTACCAGACCATGTCGTGGCCGTATTCTCAGGGCCACCTGACATTGACAAGGCAGCAGTCTGCAAAACACAGGTCACCCTTTTTCTAACAGTCCTTAATGGGGACTATAGTACGCGCTGTGGTAACACCTCGTAAGGACTGTTAGCATAAGGGGGAACATCACAAAATATCAGCCCCGAAGAACCGCCCTGCATCTCGACCCTATCCCAAACCCCTCCCCCAACCCTAAACCCTAAACCCCCTTCTGTTTTTTAGTATAGCTACCCTACTTATATCCCTTGGTAGCCCAGTAACCACATTATTACAAGGGCACCCTTTTCGGGGTTGGTTACTTTTAGAAGGGAACCAAAAAAGAAGGAAAAAGGGCCACCACTGGGCGACCAAGAAGCCTACACAACAAAACCCCAAACCCCAAACCCTGAACCTCTAAGTGGGGCTTTTTCCCTGAGGCTGCGGCAGTGTCATCCAAGCGTTCAAAAGATCTGAAGGCCGCATCCATCTGAAGCGGACGGCGTGGAAGCAAGCAGGGCGTGGGGGCTAGGGTTTAGGGTTTTAGAGTTTAGGGTTTTAGGGTCTTAGGGTTTAGGGTTTAGGAGGGTTTAGGGTTGAGGGTTTCGGGTTTAGGGTTATGGGCGTTTGTGGCTTGAGGGGTTTAGGTTCGCAACGAAAGGCTTCTACGGAGCTCAGGACGCAACACGAACACCGCCCTAAGCCCTAAGCCCTAAGCCCTAAACCCTAAACCCTAAACCCTAAACCCTAAACCCTAAACCCTAAACCCTAACGGGAGCGCTCGCGCCGCCTTTTCGTTGGTGTTCCTGTTGAACTCCATCATGCGCTGCACGTGCACATCAATGGTCTCGAACTTGTTGTTGATGCCCTTCCAGGGTTGTTTAGGGTTTAGGGTTTAGGGTTTAAGGTTTAGGGTTTAGGGTTTAGGGTTTAGGGTTTAGGAATTAGGGTTTAGGGTTTAGGGTTTAGGTTTTGGGGTTTAGGGTTGGCCTACGAAGCCCTGTAGAGTTTGTGGGGCTAAATGATTGCAGGTCGGGCGCCAGTCGATGTATTTCCCAAAATGCCCCATGCATCTAGGAGCACCGGCATGTGTTAGGCTGGGCGAGGGGCCGGGGCGTGGGGGGGGGGGGGGTGGGGGGGGGGGGGGGGGTTGCGGCAAGATGCCACCTCCTCAGAGGACACCTTCTCTCAAGAACAGAAAAGCATACCCAAAGCCCCTAAACAAAGCCAGCATAGGGCTTGGCGTTAAGGGGAATTCGGGGAAGAATCTCCCCGAACCAACCCCCCCCCCCTCCCCCAAAACAATCAAGAGCCCAAGCCCCCCGGAAATAGGCACTATTGCTGGGAGCTTTCAATTCTTTTGGAGGGAAAACCCCAAACCCTAAACCCTAACCCCTAAACCCTAAACCCTAACCCCCAAACCCTAAAGAAACCCCCAAACCCTAAAGGTTTGTTGGCCGACCTGGATGGCGTTCGCGCTCGCGTTCAAAGCCTTGCTGATGCGCTTGACCTGCTCCAGCTCAGGGTCTTGGGGTCTTAGGGGGTTTAGGGTTTAGGGTTAGGGTTTAGGGTTTAGGGTTTAGGGTTTAGGGTTTAGGGTTAAGGGTTAAGGGTTAAGGGTTAAGGGTTAAGGGTTAAGGGTTAAGGGTTAAGGGTTAAGGGTTAAGGGTTAAGGGTTAAGGGTTAAGGGTTTAGGGTTTAGGGTTTAGGGTTTAGGCGGTCCTCTAGAGTCCGGGCCGGAGCTGCAACGAACAAAGAAAGGGCCGGAGAGGTCTAGGGCTCAGGGGAGAGAGAGAGAGAGAACAACACACGCATTCACATTCACATCCTCTTGACTCTCGCTCTCTCTCTCTCTCTCTCTCACACACCCAGAAAACTCGTGGCTAAGCAGGTAGGAGGAGGGGGGGGTTGGGGGCGGCGGGGGGGGGGGACTTGCCTCAGGAACTCCGCAAAGAAGTCATAATGACCGCTGAACTTCGATGGCATCCGAATCCCCGAAGCCCTAAATCCCCGTAAGCCCTCAACCCTTAAACCCTTCGGGTTTAGGTGGGGCCTAGGGCGCAAAAGCCCCTAGGGTTTCGGGCTTTCGGGCTGAGGGTTTACGTCTTAAGCTACGTTAAACCCTAGACCCTAGACCCTAGACCCTAAACCCTATAAACCCTAAACCCATAATTTGAAAGTCCATGGAGGAAGAAGGCCATGCCATGGGCTCCTGGTGTGGATTCTAGTGCGGCTTTCCGCATTCGTGAAGCTGTGGCGGGGGTCTTCGGGTCTCCGATTCATAGGGTTTAGGGTTTAGGGTTTAGGGTTTAGGAATTAGGGTTTAGGGTTTAGTGTTAGGATTTGGGGTTTAGGGCTTAGGGCTTAGGGTTTTGAGATTAGGATGTAGACTTTGGGGTTTCAACACCGGGCCCCAGCCCCGAACCCTGGGACCCTTCGCCTGTTCCTCCTCCATGGAGTGAGTCACCCCCATGTCTACGACAGCAGGCGGCGACCCTGCAAAACACCGGTGTAGGGTTTAGGGTTTAGGGTTTAGGGTTTAGGGTTTAGGGCTTAGGGTTTAGGGCTTAGGGCTTAGGGTTTCCTGAACTCGAAAGCCTAAGCCCGAACCAAGCCTTTAGGGGTTTGGCGCCTGGAGAACCCTGCCACTATAAGGAGGAGCGTGTTGAGGTATTGCCGGGTGTTGAGACGTGTTTAGCTTCGGGTTTAGGGTTTAGGGCCGTGTGCTAGGATTTCTCACCGACTCGCAACGCCCCCTTCCCAGAAGAGTCTTCCATCACTTGAATCACAGCCCCTGACGATCCGAGGCAAGGCAAAGTAGGCACGGTAGATGACCATTTGTTCTGCTTACCTCGTTTTGACTTCAGCTTCGTTTAGGGTTTAGGGTTTAGGGTTTTAATTCGACTTACTTCGTGTGTGCTTCGGCTTGTGTTGGGGCTGTTGCGAAGTGGCTCTGGCACTTCGTTCCGTTAGCGTTTCGGCCTTGTTCGGATTCCTTCGGCTTGGGCCCCTGTGCCTTCTTTCCGCCTTGCCGGCTCAATCTCGGCTTATTCTTACTTTATTTCCACCGGAAACCTTGTTTCGGCTGTGTCTCGGCCATACTCAACGAGGAAAGCCTCGACACAAGCCCCGTACAACTCAAGTGGGGAAGGTTCGGCTGCGCAGGGCTTCTTCCGGACTTGTACCTTTGACCCTAAACCCTCTTGTGAGATGAAGGTCTACGGATCTCCCTGAGACCGGTAGGACTACTTGAGCAGTAGGATTTTTACTTGCCATTCTCCAAGCTGGGTTTGGACTTTAGGGCTTTGGGGGGCTTCGGATTTAGGGTTACTCCCGTGAGTTTTGACACCAACCACTTCCCAAAGTCAAGAACTCCTAAAGCCCTAAAGCCCACACCCTGAAGCCTAAACCCTAAACCCTAATCCCTAACATCCCCAGGGGAATTCTGGAGCGAGCGAGCGGCCTGGCCAAGCCCGGAATGTTCTCCGGCAAAGCCGCTTCTATTCGTCGCAGGCGTTGTGTATTTAGAGAGCCAGCTTCGGGGTGAGGAGATGTTTTTTTGTTTGGGGGCTTCCCTTATGACAGGAGCCCAGACGTCTTGCAGATGTCTTCTTGCACCTCGTCTTTTGCGGCTGAACCCTATAAGCCCTACGAAGAAGTGCCTAAACCCGGTGTGACAGCATCCAGAGCTGAGGATTTGCGTTTAGGGTCAGCTGAAAAATTCGGCACCTTGTACAATAATCCCTTGAAGGAGCATATAAGGTACCGAATGCCCAAACTCCCTAAACCCTGAACCCTGAACCCTGAACCCTAAACCCTAAACCCTACGAACGAGTTTAGTCGAGTTCCTTCCTGTCTTGGCGGGAGCATGTGCTCTTTCTCAGAGCCAAAGCTTCGGAGTGGCTTCTGCGGACCCCCTCCCATGTAGGGTTTGGGGTTTAGGGTTTAGGGTTTAGGGTTCAGGGTTCAGGGTGGAGGGTGTAGGATTTGCTTGATCCCCATGTTCACCAGCAGCCACGCACACTCGGCTACAGCTCGCAAGGTTTGGGGAGCCGCGGCATCAACTCGCATAAGTCGATGGCCTTCATTCCCAAACAGAACCTAGACCCAAGAGTGACCTAGGAAGAACAGTTTAGGGTTTAGGGTTTAGGGTTTAGGGTTTAGGGTTTAGGGTTTCTAAGGGAACCAAAGCCCTTAGAAAGAGGGAATAAGGGCCTACTCTGGGTCCTAGAGCAGGGACGGCACTTCCTGATTCTCTGCAATATTCTCTGGTTGTGGACACTGCTGAACCAAAGCAATGGGTAGAAGCCCCTGAACCCTAAACCCTAAACCCTAAACCCTGAGCCCTGAACCCTAAACCCTAAACCCTAAACCCTAAACCTTAAACCTTCACTTTTTGGGTGAGCCCAGCTCGCGTGGCGTTCAGGAGGCGAGGCATCAGGGCGAAGAAGTAGCCGCGTGCTGATTGACGCGGTGTAGTCATGGGTTCCCCTACTACCCCCCTCTAAAGGGTTTAGGGTTTAGGGTTTAGGGTTTAGGGCTACTATCCCCCCCTAGGTTCCCGCATGATTAAGGTGTCTAGGGATAATGAAGCCGAATTATGGTTACTTAAGGGGGGTACCTCGGGGGGGTAGTATCATGGGGGGGGTGGTAGGGGGAACCCATGGTGGGTCGGTGGGCTTAGGGTTTAAGGGTTTGAAGGGTTTCAATAGGCTTCATTTCGAGTTTTCTGAGCTTACAGGGCTTTAATGGCTTTAAGGGTTTTAGTAGGCTTTGGGGTTTTAGGCGCTTTAGTCGGGTGTAAGGGTTTGAAGGGTTTCATAAGTTTTACTAAACAAATTCAGCTCTTACAGGGCTTTCAAGTGTTAATAGGGTTTCGGGGTTTAAGGGCCCTTAATAGGGTTTAGGGCTTCAGGCACAGCTTTGCAACTGCTTGCCTTGGAGAGACCCGAGGGCGTTCGGATTCGTACGGACTTCTTGTAGGGCTTCATAATTAATTTGGGCCCCCCCGGTATATACAAAATATATATATATATATATATATGCTACCCCCCCCCCCCCATGCGCCCACGCTTCAGCATGGTTTCCAGACAAAAACACTACGTTCCGCCACCCGCGGTGGGTTTTAAAGGGAGGAGGAACTCCCATAAAACTCCAGCAGAAGTGACCTGAACAATTTGCTCGAGATTGTGGATTGCATGCTATGAGTTTAAATAGAAATCCTATGCGTGTGAATAGCGTTCCTATCAAATTTAATTGGGTTCATAGGATTCATCTTGTTTCAATAGGAATCTTATAAAAATGAAAAGGAAACCCATTAATGGGAATGAGAACCCTTAATTCTATTAAATTCTATGGGAACCCTATTGAAATGACAGAATCCTATTTAAAATTGATAGGAATCATATTACATTTGTAGGAGCCTTATTAAAATAATTCGGCAAACTATGGAAATGTATTGGAATCTTATACACAGAAAAACAGGAATCCTCTATTTCAATCCATAGGAACCCTAGAAAACGTAGAACCCAATTATACTTGATAGCAATCCTAATAAACTGAAGAGGGCCCCTACTAAAATTAATAGGAATGAACCCCTAAATAGTAGGAGTCCTACAAAAATTAATATGAGCCTAAACCAATCGGTATCCCTTTCAAACGAATGAGATCCCTATTAAAATAAATACGAATCCCATTAACATGAATAAGCATCTGATTAAACTTGATAGGAATTTCATTACATTAGTAGGAGCCTTATTAAAAGAATTAGGAACCCTATGAAACTTTATTGGAATCCTATAGAAAGAAATAGGAATCCTCTATTGACTTCATAGGAATCCTGCCAATATTTTTCGGAACCGATAAAAGTTAATAGGAAGCCTATTAAAATGAATAGGAACCCTTGCCAAATTGAAAAGAACCGGTTATAATTCATAGGAATCCTTTTAAAATGAGAAGGAACCTTGCTAAATGAATAGGAACCAATAAGACTCCTGTCTAAAATAAAATGAATCGGCTTAAAAGATTGGTTTTTTTTGGACAGTACAGCGTTTTTGCAGTCCCAGGCCTCGAAAGTGCTGTACTGTCCCAAAAAAACCAATCTTTTTAAGGCAAAAAGTGCAAAAATGCTGTACTGTCCCAAAAAAACCAAAAAAAAACCAAAGTTTGGAGACCTTGGGCTCCTCCAGGGCCTGGAGGTCTCCAAACTTTGGTTTTTTTGGTTTTTGTGGGACAGTACGGCATTTTTGCTTGTTTTGGCTTAAAAAGATTGGTTTTTTTGGGACAGTACAGCGTTTTTGCAGTCCCAGGCCTCGAAAGTGCTGTACTGTCCCAAAAAAACCAATCTTTTTAAGGCAAAAAGTGCAAAAATGCTGTACTGTCCCAAAAAAAACCAAAGTTTGGAGACCTTGGGCTCCTCCAGGGCCTGGAGGTCTCCAAACTTTGGTTTTTTTGGTTTTTTTGGGACAGTACGGCATGTTTGCTTGTTTTGGCTCAAAAAGATTGGTTTTTTTGGGACAGTACAGCGTTTTTGCAGTCCCAGGCCTCGAAAGCGCTGTACTGTCCCAAAAAAACCAATCTTTTTAAGGCAAAAAGTGCAAAAATGCTGTACTGTCCCAAAAAAACCAAAAAAAAACCAAAGTTTGGAGACCTTGGGCTCCTCCAGGGCCTGGAGGTCTCCAAACTTTGGTTTTTTTGGTTTTTTTGGGACAGTACGGCATTTTTGCTTGTTTTGGCTCAAAAAGATTGTTTTTTTTGGGACAGTACAGCGTTTTTGCAGTCCCAGGCCTCGAAAGTGCTGTACTGTCCCAAAAAAACCAATCTTTTTAAGGCAAAAAGTGCAAAAATGCTGTACTGTCCCAAAAAAACCAAAAAAAAACCAAAGTTTGGAGACCTTGGGCTCCTCCAGGGCCTGGAGGTCTCCAAACTTTGGTTTTTTTGGTTTTTTTGGGACAGTACGGCATTTTTGCTTGTTTTTGCTTAAAAAGATTGGTTTTTTTGGGACAGTACAGCGTTTTTGCTCTTCTGGGCCTAAAACATTGGTACAGTAGAGCGCTTTCGTGCTCGCTGCCCTCGGAGGCTTCGAAATCCTAAGCCTCTAAACCCTACCATGGCACCTGAGAGGAAAAAGTGTGGGCATATGGGGGGGGGGTACCATATATATATATTATATTAATAATAATGGCCCAGACCTCGGATCCCTCTAAAGCCTTTTAGGCAAGAGACCACACTAAGGGCCCATGGCTCCAACCTTAGACAAACCATACAAAATTAGGTTTAGGGGGTTTAGGGTTTAGGGTTTAGGGTTTAGGGTTTCCTAAACCCCAAAGGGTTTCTGGCTTCTGGTGTTGGCCAAGGGTCGTGATATGCCAAAACCCACAGCCTGAAGGCTCCGTGAAAGCTCTTGATCACGGGGTTAGGGGTTTACGGGCATAATTGGAGGCTTCGGTGTTGCGGGTTTGCGGTCTACGCTGTAGTTAGGGTTTAGGGCGACAGGAACCCCCCCCCCCCCCTACCCGAAAACCCTATGCCCTAAACCCTAACCCTATATCCTAAGCCCAACCCTAATTACTAAACCCTAAACCTAAACCCCTGCACCCAAATCCGAGGATCTGATTAATAAAACCACGCAAATTTAAAGATAGCAATTTTTGGCCCGACCCCTGAAAAAACTACTTTCCATTAAGGGAGCCAAAACCCAAAATGTACAAAAAACCTTGGGATTTAAAGAAAAATGGCGGCCCCAAAAAACAAATGGAAATGCTGAAGGCTGCAGAAATAATGGAAAGACCGCCGGCCCGCGAGGACGAGAAGCACAGAGTCAGCAATTAGACGACGTGCTCTTGGATTTTCTTGGAAAACTGCGATTCCTTACTACCTCGAGGATCGATGCCCCAGTCATTCGCTCCTGACCTACCACTTACAGGGCCGGAATTCAGGAATTCAGGCCAAAGTTTGTGATGTTAAAATCACTTAAATCATGGAAAGCCCGGCGGGCCCTCCATGACGACAAGCACGGAGATTTGACTTGCTTAAGCAAACACAGCTAAAAAGAGAAGCTTCCAAGAAGGGATTCATAACAGGGCCAAAAAAAAACCGAACAATTGGAGAAAAACATGGGGTGAGAACAAACCTAAGCCTTCCAAGAAGAGGAGAAGAGGAGCGGAAAAGGACGCCCACCTCCCCACCCCCGCCCTCCCCCGCCCCCAGCCAAGGAAATAATAGACCCCTTTCCCTATTCTCGCCAGGGATGGGGTGGGTGGGGGGCGGGCCCCTACTAATCAGAAGCACGGATTAACCCCTGAACCCTATAAACCCAACAGAACGCACTTGCGCCAAGAGCCATCGCGGTGCACGCAGTGCTAATTGCTCGGCTCAGCTTCGTCGTGCAGCCGCGCGAGCTCGCTTATCTTACCTCCGAAGGGTGGGCCCTCAACCCATATCAAAGCATCCCGTAAGCTTTGTTTGTGTTGTTTCGTAAGGTTTAGGTTTTAGGGTTTAGGGATTCGGGCTTCGAGGGCTTCGAGGGTTTTGAGGGTTTTGGAAGCAGCTCTTCGAACCCATTTATCTCCCACCCCTTGCCTCCACGCATGCATGCGAAGCTAGATGATGCCAAGACCCTAAACCTAAATCCTGAACCCTAGGACCCTAAACCCTACACCCTGAACCCTGCACCCTAAACCCTGAACCCTAAACCCTGAACCCTGAACCCGAAAACCCTAAATCCGCACCCTAAGCCCGCAACCCCGAGACCAAGCTTCGGGCTCATATTGCGAAAAAACTTAACTGTAATGCGGGGCTATGGGAAAGAAGCGGGCTTCCTGCGAAGCCCTGCCTAAGGAACCCAAAACCTATTCTGCGCATCGGGCTTGGGGTTCAGGGTTTAGGGTTCAGGGTTCAGGGTTCAGGGTTTAGGGTTTAGGGTTTAGGGTTTAGGGTTTAGGGTTTAGGGTTTAGGGTCGTGAGTGAGTCAGGAGCCAGCTTGAGAGGATTGAGATTACCTTGTCTGCAACATGTTGGCTCAAGGTCTACAGGAGCCCAACCCACCGGCAGATTGTCTTTTCAAAAAACATCATGTATAGTGCAGGTTCCTTCATTCGGTGCGTACCAGACGATCTTTTTCGGCATAACAAATCCCTACACCACACGTTTCAATTTTTTTTTTAGTTTTATTGCCTTTGTTTACCTTTACTATATATTTTGCTAAGCATTTGCTGTGATTTTATACAGGTGCGGCCATTTAGCAGACTTATTGCACGTTGCAGCACACTAAATCCCTACAGCAAATCCGCTAAACTTTTCATTATAGTTCCCATGTCATTTACATTGCTGCCCTCAAGCCTTAACCCTGGACCTTCATCCCGAGATGCCATAGGACACAGGCTCCTATCAGAACCTGTCTTCTCTTGTTTGGTGTTGTTGCTGATTGGCGGCAAAAAGAACCCTTAGCCCACGCAAGGGTTATGAGACCAACGCTAAGTAAAAGGGCTCCGTAGACAGAAGACCTTACCATGGCAAACTTCCCGAATCCTTTCTGGTCGGATGCGGTGCAGCAGGAATTTCGTCGTGCACAACAGATGGCGCAGGAGGACCCTGGGGAGAGAGGTGCAGATACAAGGGAAGGCGATGAATCTGAACGTGAAACGCCATATGAGTTCAGGGTTCAGACCCCAAACCCCGAAACCCCGAACCCCAAATCGCAAAGCCCCCGGCTATGTTCGAAGCCAGAACCCCAAACCCTAAACCCTAAACCCCAAACCCTAAACCCTAAACCCCAAACCCTAAACCCTAAACCCTAAACCCCAAACCCTAAACCCTAAACCCTAAACCCTAAATCCTAAACCCTAAACCCAATGATCCCTAAGGCCCCCGGCTATGGTCGAAGCCGGAGGCTGGCAGAGTTTGTCGGCGCTGGGGTACTCGAGACGACTCTCCTGGGCTGCTTTTGGGGGGACTTTGGGGCTTTAGGGTTTGGCGTTTAGGGTCTCGGATTTAGTGTCTAGGGTTTAGGGCTAGGGTTTAGGGTTTAGGGTTTAGGGTTTAGGGTTTGGGGTTTAGGGTTTAGGGTTTAGGGTTTGGGGTTTGGGGTTTGGGGTTTGGGGTTTAGGGTTTGGGGTTTTGGGTTTAGGGTTTGGGGTTTGGGGTTTGGGGTTTGGGGTTTAGGGTTTGGGGTTTAGGGTTTAGGGTTTAGGGTTAAGGGTTAGGATTTGTGGTTTGAGGTTTAGGGCCTAGGTTCCAGGGTTGTAGGGATCTGGGCTAGGCTGTAGTCCTTAGGTATGGGCAATTCCGAAAACAGGTTGATCTACCCTGATGAGGGTTTAGGCTTAGGGTCTAGGGAAGCACTGTTCCAGGACCCCACCCCCCCCCCCCCTCCCAAATGGGGAATATTTCTGGGGTTTTTTAAAGTAGCCGCCCCGAAAAGGACGATAGTTGAGAACTGACCACAGGCCTCTAAACCCTAAACCCTCAACCCTGAACCCTAAACCCTAAACCCTACCCCCTAGCCCTAAACCCTAAACTAGAAAGACCTTATCGGTTCGAACGTTTCAGACCCCAGGGGGGGGGGCCTTGCAGGAAGGGTTTGGGGTTTGGGGTTAGGGTTTAGGGTTTAGGGTTTGGGGTTGAGGGTTAAGGCTGTTGAGGGTTTAGGGTTTAGGGTTTAGGGTTTGGGGCTGCAGGAGCTAGGATTGAAGGTTGAGGTCTGAGGGTTTAGGCCCTTGGCCTACACGGCCCCTACACAAGAAAGACGCCCTCCAACCGCAGCCTTGAACCCTAAACCCCTAAACCCTAAACTCCCCAAACCCTAAACCCTAAACTCTAAACCCTAAACCCTAAACCCTAAACCCTAAACCCTAAACCCTAAACCCTAAACCCTAAACCCGAACCCCCTCAACCCCGTCCCATCCCTCTAAGACCCCAAAAACAAACTCTGCGACTTTCTGCGGCTGCGACTCCGCGCCCCAGCCTAAAGGTTTGGGGTTGAGGGTTCGGGGTTGAGGGTGCTTGGGTGGAAGGTTTGAAGGTTTGGGGCTCTACGATGTTTAGGATTTAGGGCTTGAGGTTTAGGGTTATTAGAGGTTTAGGGTTCTAAGGTTTAGGAGTTCTACGGTTTCGGGTTCGGGGCGAAGCCTAAGCCCAAAAAAGGACCTAATAGGACGTAAGGTCTAGGATACTGATGCTTGAGGGCTTGGGGGGGGGGGGGGGGGTGTGGTGGATTTGCGAGGCTTCGGGGGTGGGTTGAGCGTTTTGGGGCTTGGGGTTTTAGGGTTTAGCGAGGTCTGTGCCTGGGGCATTTTCTTCTTCCTTTCGGCATTGGGGGGCTCTAGGGAGTGATTTGAGACCACGGGAGGAGAAGCCTCACAGCTACCCTGGACTTCTGGCTTATAGAGCAGACTCCAGCGCGCAGGTGTCCTCAGGATTCTGGGGGCTTCTGGGCTTGGGGCTAGAGTTTGACGGTGGGATGGTGCAAGGCTTGTATATAGGGATTAAAGTTTAGGTTTAGATGGGCGCACGCCTGAATCCTAACAGAGCGTTCAGGGTTTTGGGATTCCTTGGCTTGTGCCACCAAATGCCGACTGCAGCCGGGCGGCATGCGAACTAACTTCTGCTCGATGCGCGCCTCTGCCGTGGCTTTGCTTCAGCTCTTTTGGGGGCCTTTGGGGAGCTTGGGAACTTCCGGGTTTGAGGTTCCAGCTTTAAGGCGCTTTGAGTGTATTTCGGAAGGGGGGCGGGACCCAACCAAAAAACTGCGGGAAAAGACGACGGTTGCACGAATCAACACAAAAGCTGAGCTGTGGAAAATTCGATGTTGTTGGGGGTTTGACCAAGGGTTTACCCTAAACCCTAAACCCTAAACCCTGGTCCCCAAAGAAAACATGGTCCGCAGGTATCAGGGCATCAGCCCCGGAGAAGACAGCACCCGGAACACAAGACGACTCGCACCGCCCTTACACAAAGCCCTCCAGGGCACAGAAACTGGCTGTTCTGGAGCTGCATGACATGTGCTTACAGGAGCCTAGTTCGGCTAGGGGGTGCTTGTGGCGTCAGGTCTTCGGGCTTAGGGTTTACTGGGGGCTTGGGCTTCGTAGGGTGTGGGGGTCTCAATATTATTATAATTATTATTATTATCATTATTATTATCATCATTATCATCATTATTATTTTTTTACTTTTTTTTTACTATTACTATTACTATTTCTATTTCTATTACTATTACTATTACTATTACTATTACTATTACTATTACTATTATCATTATGATTATGAATATTACGAGTACGATTACGACTACTAGTATTGCTGTTACTAGTATTACCATTACAAGTATTACTGATCTTATTACTAGTAGTACTAGTCTTACTATTATTACTATTATTACTGTTATTATTATTACTACTATTACTATTGCTATTATTACTACTATTACTGTTATTATTATTACTACTATTACTATTGCTATTATTACTACTATTACTGTTATTATTATTATTACTACTATTACTATTGCTATTACTGCTGTTGTTTTTTAACCCCTCCCCCATTGCCTGCATTGAGGTCGGCGTGTTGTCGCTTCGCCGCCTGGCGGTTTGGACCCGGAGCCCCAGGAGTCGACCCGATCACGGGGGTTGAGGGTTTAGGGTTTAGGGTTTAGGGTTGATGGCTTAGGGTTTAGGGTTTAGGGTTTAGGGTTTAGGGTTTAGGGTTGATGGCTTATAGAGGGCCGGGTAGAGGGTTACTTGGAGGTTCATGGTACTTATTTACCAGTCATGGCTGCACTTATGACAGACTTATAAGCCCCTGAAGTGCCCGAATATGGTTACAATTGTTGTAAGTACAGTTAGTCCTGGGTTAAGAAGTACCCTGAACCGCCAAACGCACATCCCCATCATCCCCACACCCATGTCACCTCAACCCTAGGCCCCAACACCACCCCCCCCTCCTGGCCAGAAAAATAGGAAGAAACATGACAATAAACCTGGGTTTTCCGATGCCCTACTAACATGTGGGAATGAGGGTCCTACTGCGCACCCTAAACTACACCCTAAATCTCAATTCCCCCTTCCCTTCCACCTCCCACCACCATCCCCCACACAAGAGACACACACACACACACACACACACAACCCGCGAGCGTGCGCGCGCGCACATGCATACAGACCCACATAACCCTAAACCCCAAACGCTGAACACTAACCCTGAACCCCCAACCCTGAACCCCCAACCCTCAGCCCTCAACCTCGAACCCTAAACCCTCAAACCTAAACCCTGAACCCTCAAACTCTACCCCTAAACCCTAAACCCTAAACCCTGAACCCTAAACCCTAAACCCTAAACCCTACGCAGCCCAATGTGGGTCAGCCGAGGGCAGCGCTGCGACGGCTTGGCGGTGGCCTTGGGAACACCCCATACCTGGAAGTTTCTCGGGGTTTAGGGTTTAGGGTTTAGGGTTTAGGGTTTAGGGTTGAGGGTTTAGAGTTTAGGGCTTAGGGTTTAGGGTTTAGGGTTTAGGGGTAGAGTTTGAGGTAAGGCTGAGATGAGGGTGGAGGGTTGGGGGTTGGGGGCTTATAGGTTTTTTTGGGGGCTTGGGGCTTCAGATAGTGAGGGTTGGGGATCATGGGGTTGTTTCCAGGGCCTTGGGGCTTCCTACACCACCTACCCTAAACCCTAAACCCTAAACCCTGAACCCTGAACCCTGAACCCTGAACCCTGAACCCTGAACCCTGAACCCTGAACCCTAAACCCTAAACCCTAAACCCTAAACCTACGCCACCTACAGCCGAAGCCCTAAAGCCTGATTCGGGAGTGGTGTGGGCGAACCACCCTGTGCTACCGGCCGCATGCGGTTTGGGGTGTTGGGTTCTACCTTGGCCATGCGCCCTCGGCCCTGAAACCCTAAACCCTAAACCCTAAAACCCTAAACCCTAAACCCTACAGTAACCCGATGAACCCATAATGCCTTAAACCCTGAATCGCCTGATGAGCCGGCGCTTTGCCTTTTGGAGACTTGGGGTCTCCTTCCGGCATCTCTTTCACCTGGTTCAGGGTTTAGGGTTCAGGGTTCAGGGTTTAGGGTTCAGGGTTCAGGGTTTAGGGTTCAGGGTCCTGTTGCTCTTATCATTGTGAGGGAGTCTGAACAAAGCCGCCCCAGAAGGGAACCTAAAGCAGGACGGCCCATAGGAAACTAGGGTTTCAGGGTTTAGGGTTTAAAGTCTAAGGCTGGTCGGTTTAGTTTTGGGGCGTCTCCTTCACATGAAGGCGGGCGGGGGCGGACGGAGGGCAAGAAACTTGTGCTCAGGGTTTGTACACTTTGCTGTTCTTCGTTCATTGGAAACCCTAGCACCCCTTTCCTGGAACCCTAAACCCTAAACCATAAAACCCTAAACCCTCTGTGCACCTCCCCTCAACCCCTCGACCCCCTCAACCCCTGTCTAAATCTCCAGACCCCTCCACCAACTTCAGGCGCACGCCTTGGTGATGTCAATTTTCAGCTGGCTCTTCCAGTCAGGAACCTAGCACAAGTGGGTAGTTCTCTAAATTTGGGTCCCCTCTGAGGGTTGCGGGGGGGGGGGGGGGGGGGGAGTGTCCCTCGCATAACCCTCAGCCCTCAGCCCTGATCCCTAAACCGTAAACCCTAAACTCTAAACCCTAAACCCTAGACCCTAACCCTCCGCCCTAAACCCTTTATAAGGTGCCTTACTATATATGGGCCCCAAAGGAACCCAACTGAGAGAACTAAACCCAAGCAAGGCTTTGGCGCAGACAGGGAGACATTCGGGCGCTGAGGGTTTAGGGTTTAGGGTTTAGGGTTTAGGGTTTAGGGTTTAGGGTTTAGGGTTTAGGGTTTAGGGTTTAGGGCTTGTTGCGACCCCTTGGATCAACCCCTTGATTGTTCTTGCTACTTGCAAACGATCCTGGGTGTGTCGCTTCATGGGCCATCCCCGGGCTTCACATGGGTTAACATGACAGACTGCCTTGCGGACCAAATGAACCCTAACAGGGTTTCGGGTTTACATACCTGAATTATAGGGTTAAAAGTAGAAAAAGGGTAGATGACCCCGATGTTTGGGTCATCTGGTCTTTAAGGTGGTGACAATATGGCCACGAACGGATTGACATGTCATCTGCAAAACCATTCAGATCTGAAGCTTGCGCGGGTTTATTTGACCACCTTCTCAACGAACGAAGGACCCCCCCCCAAGTTCTGAAACTCAACTCCTAAACCCTAAACATGCAAACTCCTAAACCTAAACATGCAAACTCCTAAACCCTAAACATGCAAACTCCTAAACCCCTGCATGCCGGAACTCCAAAAAAACTCTTAACCCTGACTTCCCAAACTCCTAATAAACCCTAAGCTCCACATTCCAGAGCATCCTAACCCTAACTTTCCTAAACTCCCAGATGCAAAGCTCTGAACTCCTGAACTCAGAAACCCGAACTCCGACAGTCAATTGCCCTAAACTGTTTCCCTCTCCTCAACTCCTAAACCCTAAACTTAGGGCCCTGTAGGGTTTCGGAGTTTGGGGTTTAGGGTTTCGGGATTGGGGTTTAGGGCTAGGGTTTAGGGTTTAGGTGTTAGGGTTTAGAGTTTAGGGTTTAGGTTTTAGGGTTTAGGAGCCTTGCAAGAGGGCGAGGGTGCCTTGTTGGTGCTGCGGGACCTTCCGGCACCGTGGAGGTTCTGTCCCCCCTGCTGAGCCTCACAACAGGGTTTGGGGTTTAGGGCTAGGGTTTAGGGTTTAGGGTTTAGGGTTTAGGGTTTAGGGTTTCGGGTTCAGGGTTTCGGGTTTGCCCTAAACCCCGAGCCCCCCCCCCCCCCCCCCCCCAAGCCCTAAACCCCTCAAACCTCTGCACTTGGAGGTTCAGGGTACTTCTTGACCCAATACTAACTGTACTTACAACCCAATTCTAATCATATTGGGGCGCTTAAGGGGCTTAAAAGTGGGTCATCAGTACAGGTATAATTGGACCCTAAACCCTAAACCCTAAACCTTGAAACCCTAAACCCTAAACCCTAAACCTACAGTTATGATTGGTTAATAGGTAACATGAACCTCCAAGCAGAGTCCGTGCCTGTCCGCCCCGAGCGGAGCGCGGCTCATGCGGCCTGGCAGGGGACATCCCTGGCTGAGGGCATTTCTTGGGGCCATATGTCTAGGGTTCAGGGTTTGGGGTTTAGGGTTTAGGGCTTGGGGTTTAGGGTTTGGGGTCTGGGGTTTAGGGTCAAGGGGTTTGGGGTCTGAGCTTTAGGGCGAAGCCTCCACCCTAGAGGATTGAATTAACCCTCTCACCCTGAGCCGCATTGGGTTTAGGGTTGAGGGTTGAGGACTTTCAGGGTTGGGGATTTAGGGTTTAGGGTTTAGGGTTTAGGGTTTAGGGTTTAGGGTTAGGGTTTAGGGCAGGGTAACCGGGGATGGTGGACTCCAAGCCCAGCCGCCTGACAAGCAACCCCACGGGGCTTAGGGTGTAGGGTTCGCCGCCAAGTCCTGGATGCTAGGGTTTAGGGTTTAGGGTTTAGGGTTTAGGGTTTAGGGTTTAGGGTTTAGGGTTTAGGGCGTAACAAAAGACTATGGGGTGAAGAGCCGGGACCAGAGCACCAGGGCGATCTTACGACTTCGGGTCTCAGGGTTGGCGGGATGCCTAAACCCCAAACCCTAATCCCAAACCCTAAAGCCTGAATCCTGTAAAACCCTAAACCCCAAACCCTAAACCCGAAACCCTAAACCCCAAGCCCTAAGCCCAAACCCTAAACCCCAAACCAGAAACCCCAAACCCTAAACCCCAAACCCTAAACCCCAAACCCTAAACCCCAAACCCTAAACCCCAAACCAGAAAACCGGCTCTCATTCACTCCACGGCGATTTATGCAGCCCCCTTTGACCGGCGCCGCACGCGCTTGGTGCCACCTCGGCAAGCAGGAGGGGGTCGGGGGACCCGAGCGAGGCTCAAGGGGAGGGTTTAGGGTTTAGGGCCTAGTTTAGGGTTTCGGGTTTCGGGTTTAGGGCTAGGGTTTAGGGCTTAGGGTTTGGGGTTTGGGGCTTCAAGGGTTTAGGGTTTTAGAGGTTTCAGGGTTTAGGGTTTCCGCGGTTTGGGTTAAGGCCAGCATTCACCCATCACGCCTCGGGATCCTAAGTCTTACATCTTGGTCTAACCTCTCGATCTCCGAGTAAAACCCCTGATATTCTTCAGACCATTCCTTCGCCTCTAGGACCTAGGAACTGAACCCTAAACCCTAAACCCTAAACCCTAAACCCTAAACCCCAAACCCTAAACCCTAAACCCTAAACCCTAAACCCTAAACCCTAAACCCTAAACCCTAAACCGTTCCTTCGCCTCTAGGACCTAGGAACTGTACCATCATGAGTCTTTCCACGTGACAGGAACTCTCTTGGCAAGGAACCCTCCCTCTCGGGACCCCAACATGAGATTCTCCATTCACTTCCCTGTAGATCCTTAAGAAACCCAACAAAGAAACCGTACCAGGAGCTCCTGTTGGTAGACCGTGCGCGTGCGCTTCTTTCACTGTGACACCTTGGAATTTTGTGCCAGGAACATTGACGGGATAATGCTATTAGCAGGTACAAGACCCGCGGTATAGGGTTTAGGGGCTCAGGCTGCAAGAGAGCCACAGCAACCCCAAATGCTCACCAGATTGTGGGGTTTTAGGGTGTAGGGTTTAGGGCCCAGATCTCGACTCTCAACTCTAAACCCTTGGAAAAGCCCCGCAAAACCAGGACCCCCAGAGCCTTTCCCTAAACCCTAAACCCTAAACCCTAAACCCTAAAAACCTAAATCCCACCAATCCAGGGCGGGGGCTTTTCGTGGGCTCCTGCGACTCGTCCCCTGACCGCGGGCAACTGGTCAACCCCAAGCCCTTATAAAATACCTACCTGAAGGGCTTAGGGTTTAGGGTTTAGGGTTTAGGGTTTAGGGTTTAGGGCAACTACTAAACTTGAACCCTGCGCCTTAAAGGGTAGAGGGTTTAGGTGTCACATCATGGGGGAGGGGGCGGGGGGGGGTATACCAACCCTGAAACCCCCAACCCCCCAACCCTAAAGTGCAACATTTCAGGCAACGCCTTGGACCCCCAGTAACCTAGGAATAATAAGGGCTCCTTTTTTGGTATTGGGTCGTTTTATAAGGAACCTAAGATCCCCTAAACCCTAAACCCTAAACCCTAAACCCTAAACCCTAAACCCTAAACCCTAAACCCTAAACCCTAAACCCTAAACCCTGAACCCTGAACCCTGAACCCTGAACCCTGAACTGTCCACGGCTTAGGGTCTCGGATCAGGGGGATCCTTCACTCCCAGGCGCCTTGCCATCAGAATAACCCCGCTGACAAATCAGAAGCATGCTTGACATGAACGAATCAGCCTGAGCAACTTCCACAGCCCTAAACCCTAAACCCTAAACCCTAAATCCCAAACCCTAAACCCTAAACCCTAAACCCTAATCCTTCAGGGGCCAAGCGATTCCTGAGGTCGGGAGATTCGGAAGTCTTCATCATGACCATCCGCATCCCCCAACCAAATCCTAGGCCGCCCCTAGCCCCGATGCCCTCAACTTTTTTCAGGGTTGAGCCCGAAGCCTTACATTCCAGACTCCAGCTCAACCCCAAACCCCAAACCCCAAACCCCTAAACCCCAAACCCCCAACCCGAAACCCCAAACCCTAAACCCCAAACCCCAAACCCGAAACCCCAAACCCGAAACCCCAAACCCGAAACCTCAGACCCCAAACCCGAAACCCCAAACCCTAGGCCCTAAACCCTAAACCCCAAACCCTAAACCCTACACCCCAAACCCTAAACCCTAAACGCTCTGAACCTGCCTTCGGGGCTTGCGATCGGGTCCTGCAGCTCCCAGTTGCCCAGAAAGTTTAGGGTTTAGGGTTTAGGGTTTAGGGTTTAAGGTTTAGGGTTTAGGGTTTAGGGCTAGGGTTGTGGCTTCTTGGGGTTGAGGGTCCAGGGTTGGGGGGTTTGAGGCGTATGATTGCAGGGCCTCCTAAGATGTTTAAGCCGCCACAGTCCACATCATCCCTCCCTCCTAAACCCTGAAACCTAAACCCTAATTCCTGAAACCTAAGCCCTAAGACCTAAACCGTAGACCCCAAACCCTAAACCCTGAACCCTAAACCCTAAACCCCGCACCCTAAACTCGAAAAGCGCAAGCTCAGCTGGGATGGCGGAGATCGACTCCGAATCTTGACAGGAAGAACCGTACCTCAAGCACCCCCCTTAACCCGAAACCCTAAACCCTATAAACCCTCAACCCAAACCCAAATGGGGCTGTACGAGAATAAGGGACCCCTGATGTAGACCCCGCCAAGTAGGATTCCCTTATAATCAGAACCCCTACAAGGTACCCCTAATCTCGGATTAAGGTTTAGGGTTTAGGTTTTAGGGTTTAGGGTTTAGGTTTTAGGGTTTAGGGTTTAGGGTTTAGGGACCGTTTGAGAAGGCCACGGGGCCTTATATGCGCTCCTCGTCGAAGGCGGGCAGCGCAGGGTCCAGGTCGGGCGGAGACGCGGCTTCCTTCCAACAGTTTCGGGTTCAGGGTCCAGGGTCCAGGGTCCAGGGTTTAGGGTTTAGGGTTTAGGGTTTAGGGTTAGGGTTTAGGGTTTAGGGTTTAGGGTTTAGGGTTTAGGGTTTAGGGTTTAGGGTTTAGGGTTTAGGGTTTAGGGTTTAGGGTTTAGGGTTTAGGGTTTAGGGTTTAGGGTTTAGGGTTTAGGGTTTAGGGTTTAGGGTTTAGGGTTTAGGGTTAGGGTTTAGGGTTTAGGGTTTAGGGTTTAGGGTTTAGGGTTTAGGGTTTAGGGTTTAGGGTTTAGGGTTTAGGGTTTAGGGTTTAGGGTTTAGGGTTTAGGGTTTAGGGTTTACGGTTTAGGGTAAAGCCCCTAAGGCCCCAAACCCAATGCCTCATCTCCGCCGTCTTCATCTCCGCCGTTCCCGGCACCTGGAGGCTGCAAACTCTGAAGAAGGGGGGGTTTAAGGGCTTAGGGTTTAGGGTTTAGGGCTTAGGGTTTAGGGTTTAGGGTTTAGGGCTTAGGGTTTAGGGTTTAGGGTGGGGCCTTGAAGTTGCTTAGGTTTTGGGCAGAGGGTGTGGGGCTTAGAGCATCCGGCCCCCTCAACCCTATGTTCTGGTTTCAGGTTTAGGGTTTCGGGTTTAATTAGGGTTTAGGGTTTAGGGTTTCGGGTTTAGGGTTTAGGGTTTAGGGTTTAGCGCCAGCCTCGCAGGTCCTCCACGCCCTCCACATCCCCAAGCGTCCGCTTCCGCGCGTGCGCGGCTGCCTCCGGAAGGCTCCCTTGGGTTTTCGCCTTTAGGTTTCAAGGTTTAGGGTTTAAGGTTTATAATTTAGGGTTTTACTGAGTTTTCGGGTTTAGTGCTGAGGGCTTAGGATTTTCGAGGGCGTTTGGAACGCTGGTGACCCGTTCGTTGAGGGCTTTAGACCCCACCGGCGGAAGCTTACCGACTCAGCACGCAAGATTTATAAAGGCCGGCGGCCTCTTTATCTGTTACCCTTATACCTTAATTAGATACCCTAATAAGAACCCCAATATATGCCCCCATAAAACAGAACCCTACTTAAAGAGACCACCAACCCAGAAAAATGCAAGGTCGAAGTGTCAAGCTCAGGGGCGGAAGGGTCAAAGCTCGCGGGTTCAAGGCAAGTTCCGTTCTCTAATCCAGTGCTTCAAACAAAAAACCTATAGACCCTTGCCGTAAGACCACGACCCTGAACCCTGAACCCTAAACCCTAAACTCTACACTGATAAACTTTAAGCCCTAAACCCTAAACGCTAAACAATGCTAAACACTTATAAACCCTAAGCCCCAGACACTTCTAAACCCTAAGCCCTAAGCCTTAAACCCTTAACCCTCCTACGCTTCCGAAAGGCCTCTGCCGCCGCTGCACCTCCGCCCACCTTTGGCGGTAAGGTTGCGTGGAGTCCATGTCGGGAGCTTGGTGGTTTGAGGGCTTTAAGGGTGCGGCTTGGGTTTAGGGCTTAGGGCTTAGGGGGTTTAGGGTTTGGGGCTTAGGGTTTGGGGGCTTAGGGCTTAGGGCTTAGGGCTTGGGGTTTGGGGTTTGGGGTCTGGGGTTTGGGGTCTGGGGTTGGGGGTCCCTAGCGCAAGTAAACCGAAGCCCTAAAACGCCTGTTTTGGGGCGCAGACATCATCGGCACCCTCCATGTGTCGTTCTCGGGATTGAGGGCTGCGCGTCGGTTAAGGCACACCCTAAAACTTGAGGGTTTGAAGGGCTCTCCGGTTTTTGGGGGGCATCAGGGCTCTCTGGCTCCCAAACGGAGCTTGAAGGCTTTAAGAATGATTTGTTCTGCTGAAACCCTAAACCCAAGACCCTAGACCCTAACCCCTAAACAACCCTAATCCCTAAACCCCAAGCCCCAAACCCTAAAACCTAAACCCGTGAACAACAAAAAAACATCCCCCTTGCCAAGCACCCTGCCAGAAGGCTCTCTAGCGGCACGTCCCCCGCCTCGTCACAATCAGGTGTCTGAAAGTTAGTTTGGCCCGGAAAACTCTCGCGGTTTAGGAATTAGGGCTTCAAGGTTAGCCTTTGCACCCTAAACCCTACAAACGCTGGAAAACCACTGATTCTCTGAAGCCCAAATATCTGACAAGGGCCTGCCCGGGCTATCCCCAAGAAGAGGATGTAGGGTGTGAGGGTGCGAGGGTGCGAGGGTGCTAGGGTGCTAGGGTGTGAGGGTGTGAGGGTGTGAGGGTGTGAGGGTGCGAGGGTGCGAGGGTGTGAGGGTGCTAGGGTGTGAAGGTGCTAGGGTGCTAGGGTTTAGGGTGTGAGGGTGTAAGGTTTAGGGTTTAGGGTGTTAGGGTTTAGGGTTTGGTGATAGCGGGACTTGGGAGCCTGTCGCACTTTGTGCTGTTCACGGCGGTCTAAGGGTTACAGGTTTATGGGGCTCCGCGACATCAGTCTTCTTGTCCTTAACCACCCCAACCACTGCACACCCAAACCCGACAATATGTGGCCCCCCTGTTTAGGGTTTAGGGTTTAGGGTTTAGGGCTAATTTAACCATCAGCTTGATCAAAGCCCTGACGAAACCCTGAGCCCCACACCCGAAGCCCTAAACCATCTCGGATGCGTGCCGTGTCTTCGAAGAAGAGATCGCCCCGCGCACGCGCGGCTGCTGCTGGCAGATCCTGCTGTTTGGGGTTAAGGGTTTAGGGATTAGGGTTTAGGGTTTAGGGTATAGGGGTGTTGGGGGATGTGTGGGGGTTGGGATATGGGGTGTAGGGTTGAGGGATGCAGGGGAGGCGAGGGAGATCCACAGCAGTCCTTCTTACCCCAACTCGAAGCCCTGAAACCGTACACAAGCAACCCTGAAGCCCCTAAACCCTAAACCCTGAAGCCCCTAAACCCTAAACCCTAAACCGTAAACCCTACACCCTAAACCCTAAGCCCTAAACCCTAGACCCTAAACCCTAAACCCAAATTCTCAAATCCTCAAACCCGGCCGCAGCTGAGGTGGAGACGGTGTTCTCATCTTCTCCCACGGGAAGTCCGGAGAAGCCCGACAGCCTGTGCAAGTTTAGGGTTTAGGGTTTAGTGTTTAGGGCCCATACTTCAGAACCGTCTAAAGAAGAGAAGGGACCGTGTAAGTTCACTTAGGAAATTCGAGTCCTTGATGGGCGCGACTGCACCTGTCACAACACAAGGCCCGTGAATCTTGTGGTACCGTACCCAAACCGAGGGTTCGGGGTTTAGGGTTTAGGTTTAGGGTTTAGGGTTTGGGGCTTCGGGTTTGGGGTCTGGGGTTTAGGGTTTGGGGTTTCGGGTTTAGGGTTTAGAGTCGCCAGCAACCTTGGAATACATGGGGCGCCTTTCTTGCATAGTTGGGCGTAGAAGGGAACCCCAAACCCGAAACCCCCTAAACTCGGCCCCCCCCCCTAATCCTCCCTAAGCCCTAAGCCCTAAGCCCTAAACCCTAAACCCTAAACCCTAAACCCCTACAGCCCCCTAAAGCCTAAACCTCCTGCTGACCCTGAGCCCGGCTCGGCCGGCCGAGCCTCTGCAAGTGCAGGGGCTGCAGGGCCTCGGAGAAAGCCTGCAGCTGCATGGCTGTCAGGGTTCAAGGTTCAGGGTTCAGGGTTCAGGGTTTAGGGTTTAGGGTTTAGGGTTTAGGGTTTAGGGCTTAGGGCTTAGGGCTTAGGGGGGGGGGGGGGGGTTCGGAGTTTGGGGGAAATAGGGGCCTTGAGGTTGCTGTAAATACCTAGGTTGGGGATACTCGATCATCCCTTACTACTGCAGCCCCCTCAGGGCCTTAAACCCTGAGACTCTACAACCCTAAAACCTTACAACCCTAAAACCCTAAACCAGAAAAGCCTAAAACCCGAAAACCTTAAAACCCTAAAACCCTAAACCCTAAATCCCTAAAACCCTCCTGCTGTAAGCTCGTGCAGATGCATGGGGTTTAGGGTCTAGGGTCTAGGGTTCAGGGTTTTGGGTTTAGGGCCTTGCCCACAGTCCCTCTCCCGCAGCCCGCCTGCAAGCACTCCAGGAGCATCTGCTTGGGGTTCAAGATTCGGGGTGTAGGGTCCAGGGCTTAGGGTTTAGGGTTTAGGGTTCAGGGTTTAGGGTTTAGGGCAGGGTGGAGGGTTTCGGGATTCAGGTTTGAAATAGGGTTTGGGGGGCTCAGGGTTCCGGGCTCGGAGGTGTGGTGGCGGCTAAGGAGTTGGGTTCAGGGCTCTTCGCCCTGTGATGGTTCATTCGCTGGCTGGTGACCGGGCTTCAATCCAGAATTCCCAGGGTCTGGAGGGTGGTTGCGGCACACGTGTAGGGTTTAGGGTTTAGGGTTTAGGGTTTAGGGTTTAGGGTTTAGGGTTTAGGGTTTAGGGTTTAAGGTTTAGGGTTAACGGTTTAGGGTTTGGGGTTTAGGCCTGAGCCCTCATGACCTGGGGGTCGAAGGCCAGGTTTGGGCACTTGCAGGCGGCTGCGCCTGAATAATTAGAATAGGGTTTCGGGGGGCCATTATCGTATCTTTTTTTTATATTGGGGCCATAGGGGCCAAATAATTAGAATAGGGTTTTGGGGGTTAGTACAATAGGGGCCATAAGGGAATACTTTTGTAACTCTTCCGACCCCTACATCACAGGGTTTAGGGTTGCGGAGGTACGGGGTTTAGTGCTCAGGGTTCAGGGCTATGGCTGCGTGCAAGGCAGCTCAACTAGAATGCCAATCATGCCAGTAACGATCAGGAGACATGATTTAGAGAAAGCCCCATACACAGCTTAAATGTAGCTGGATGACCAGCAGCGCGTCCGAACCAACAGCTGTGGAGCTAGGTCGTCCCTCTCAACCCTCTGGAAAATACCCAACAAATCCCAACAGGGGGTACCCTGGCCAGGGTTGAGGCTTGGGCTCCCGGAAAGTACTCGGGGCGCGACGGCAGAGGACGCTGAAGCTCGCCCCTCGGCGATGCAGGCGTCCACCTTCTTCAGCAGGGGGCGGCTGCCTGGGATGGAAGCTGACAAGAGGTTTAGGGTTTAGGGATTAGGGATTAGGGTTTAGGGTCTAGGGTCTAGGGTCTAGGGTCTAGGGTCTAGGGTCTAGGGTTTAGGGTTTAGGGTCTAGGGCATGGGGTTTAAGGGCTTGGGGATCCCAAGCCAAACATGGCTGCAAGGCCGAACGTCCCTCAACTCAAGGCCCTATAAACCCGAACCCGAAGGCCCCAAACCTTTGAACCACAGGCCCGGGGGGGGGGGGGGGGGGGCCAGAATCACCCCGAAGCCCTGAAAACCCACGGGTGAAACAGCGAGGTTTGCAAGGAAGTCTGAGAGCCGGGCGCTTTGGCAGCGAGCCAGTACTAAGGTCCTGTGAAGCTCAGGGTAGGGTAAGGGTTTAGGGTTTTGCGGCAGGCAACCCTAACCCCTAAACCCCCAAACTCCCTCCCTGAACCAGAAGCAGGGTGAAAAAAAAAAAACGCCGAAGTGGTCCCCTCACAACGAACCCTAAACCCCAAGCCCCCTAAATCCTTCCTCTTGATCCCCCCAGAACACCAGCCCCGGCAACCCTAAACCCTAAACCCCAAACCCTAAGCCCTAAACCACGAACCCAAACCCCAAGCCCCAAACCCCAAACCCTAAATCCGAAACCCCAAACCCGAAACCCTAAACCCTAAACACCAAACCCTAAGCCCCTTAGCTGTGGTCAGGCCGGTGGTTTCCGGTGGACTTCGGGCTTCAGAGATCAGGGCTTAGGGACTGAGGCACTTTGCTGGAGCCTCCTTCACGGCCTTCGTCACCTTCATGGTCTGCCCAAGGCTTTGTGCTTCTCCAGCAGCATCATGATGAGCTGGAAGGATCGCATGGTACCACCCTTGGCGATCCATTTCCGCCTGGAAGCTTGTCACATCCTTGTCCACATGCGCTTCAAACTGGTCGTCGGTCATCTCCAGCGTTGCCGGCCGTGCCCACGCTTCTTCGGTGCCATGGTACCGATCACACAGGACTTAGAGACTCGGGGACTGGGGTTTAAGGGTTTCGGGTGTTGGGCTTCGGGCAGTGTAGGGATTTCAGGCTCAGACTTGGGGTCTTAGGGTTGAGGGTTTTTGTCATCAAGGGCGTGCGAGGGGCTGAGAGTTTTCGGCTTGGGGCTGGGGGTTCCGGGCTTCGGGTTTTTGAGTGTCAGAGCTCTAGGCTTCCAGGAATGATGGCGGTGTTTAGGCAGATACAGTCCTTACACCCTTAAAACCCTAAACCCCGGATCCTCTAATCCACCTTTGAAGCCTGTCACCCCCTGAATCCCAAACACCCTACTCCAGCAAGCCCCAATTTCTTAACCCTGCCGCCCATGGGCCCCTAGAACCCTCAAAAAGAATCCTGAAGCCCTCTTAGGCTGGAAAAAAAACACGTTAAGCCTCAAAGCCCTGAGACCCTGCAGCATGAAACCCTTGAACCCTTAAACCCTCAAACCCTTAAACCCTGACCCCTAAATCCTAAACCCTAGCCCTAAACCCTAAACCCTCAACCCTGAACCCTAAACCCTAACCCTAAACCCTAAACCCCAAACCCTAAACCCCCCCCACCCCCAACACCCCCCCAAGGTTCGAGACCGAGGCTCCTCGGCGAGTCGCCGCAGCTCGGGCAGCAGAGGGGTGGCCTCGGAGCTTGTTTTCTCTCTGGGGTCCCCCCGAAACCCAAAATAGCCCTAAACCCTAAACCCTAAACCCTAAACCCCAAAAAACATGGTGATTTCAGGGAAGGCGACAACAAAGAATACCACAGCGACCCCAGACAGTGCAGGGTTGAGGGTTTAGGGGGTTTACTGTTTAGTTAGGGTTTCGGGTTTCGGGTTTCGGGTTTGCGGTTTAGGGCTTAGGGGTTAGGGTTTAGGGTTAATGGTTAAGGGTTAAGGGTTTTGGGTTTAAGGGAGACACAGGCCACCGAACCTTCGGTGGAGCAACATGAAGGGAGGACAAAGGGAACACGCAATGCGACCGGCCCATCTCGACGAGTCGGAATGAAGCTGGGAAAGGCCCCAAGTCGGTGGTTTAAGGTTTATTTTTCTTCCCTAGGGTTTAGGGTTTAGGGTTTAGGGTTTAGGGTTTAGGGTTTAGGGTTTAGGGTTTAGGGTTTAGGGTTTTGGGTTTTGGGTTTTGGGTTTTGGGTTTTGGAAGCCCTTGAAAGCAGCCATGTGGGACGTCTTTCCCAAACCCCGAAATCCAAAAGCCCTTGCAGGCCTCGAGGAAAAGAACACTACACCCCCCAAACCCTAAAGCTCTTGAAAGCACCTTGTTAAATTCTAAACCCTAAACCCTAAACCTTAAACCCCAACGCGCTGAGTTCTGCGCATCGAACCCTCGACCCAGAGCGATGCCCAGGCTCTCACGGGCTTCCGACGACCTTCGCGGCTTTCCGAGGCACCGGGCTGACAGGGTTCAGTTCACAGGGCTCATAGGGTTCATACATAGGGTTCATAAGGGTTCGTCGGGTGCGTAGAGTTCATAGGGCTCATAGGGTTCATAAGGGTTCGTAGGGTTCGTAGGGTTCATACATAGGGTTCATAGGGTTCGTATGGTTCATCGGGTTCATCGAGTTCATAGGGTTCATAGGATTGATAAGGTTCAAGGGTATAGGCGGTATAGGGTTTAGGGTTTAGGGTCTAGTGCTTAGGGTCTAGAGTCTAGGGCTAGGGTGAACCCCGGCTTTGGGTTAGAGTTTGTGACAGGGTAGAGACTAAGTCCTGGAAAACCTTGGCCTTAACCCGAAAACCCTGAACCAAAAACCCCCAAACTCCCAATTGAACTCCCTAAAGCCTCCTAAAATCCCTAAACCCCCCAAACACCTACAGCTCCTAAAAATGCCTGAACCCCCTAAACTCCCTAAAACCCCCACACCCTAAACCTTCCAAATCCCACCGCCCGTTAAGCCCAGTAAGCCGCTAAGCCTAAACCCTAAACCCTAAACCCTAAACCCTAAGTGTAAACCCTAAACCCCAACCCCCTAAACCCTAAACCCCAAACTTCACCCAATAAGAGGACCCAAGAGTCCCAAGAGTCCCCAGCCTGGCACCGGCCGCCAAGCCGTGCCTTTGGCATATTTGAAGGCATTGGGGGGGGGGGGGGGGGGGGGCCTTTTTCGTTTTGCAAACCATTGCAGGGTTTAGGGTTTCGGGTTTAGGGCTCAGGGCTTAGGGTTTCGGGTTTCGGGTTTGGGTTTAGGGCTTAGGGTTTAGGGTTTAGGGTTGGGGTCCCCGCCCCTTTTTCGTTTTGCAAACAGCCCTGCTGAATCCAATAAGACACTGCATTGACACCATTGCAAATATGGGTGGGAGCCTTCCCCCTCTTCTTACCCCCGCTTCTATTTGCATCACCAAAGCCAGGGACAGGCACATACTGGGCGAGTTCCGTAGAACGTTCGCATCGTCTCAGCCAATACGCACGCCTTGTTTGTTCTTAAACCCTTACCTTCTCCCTTGTTTCACAAGCAAGCCTTCTTGATTCGAACAAAGCGCTCGGCAACGTGAATGGCTTGTACAAACATGATTGCAATTGGGGCTTGTGGGAAAGCCCGATGGCATCGTTGGGCTTCGCATGTAGAGTCGAATGTGTTGTTCTTCGAATCGCCGTCTTGAATAGGGGTTCGATTTCAGGGTCCTATCATTCCAAGCGCCCCTTACCCGCGGAAGCTGCTACTTCGATATTTCGGTTTCGGGGCTTGGGACTAGGTTTACGGGTCACAGTGGGTATGTAACCCCAAGGTTCCCTAATACTCCTTCTTAAGCCTTAAGATTCCGGACGCATCGGGGTGTCCATGCCGGAGGCTTCAGCGGAGCCTCCCCCCCCCCCCCCCCCCCTAAAAAACAAAAAATCGCCGGGCGGCTTTTTCAACTCTGAATCTTAAGCCAATCTTAAACCCTAGGGTTTAGTGTTTAGGGTTTAGGTCTTAGGGTTTCGTTTTTAGGGTTTTTCAACTCTGACTGTTAAACCCTTGGCTTAAGGGATGTTAACCTTGGCTAAACACCCTTCCTTCAAAAAAAGATATCTACATCGACCTCTTTAGGGGTTGGTTCAAGCCGCTGAGGAATCGGCCTCCCAGCTTGGTGGAGGAAGTGCAAGCTGCTCAGCAAGGCCTGAGAATGGAGGTGCCAGGGCGCCCGACAGCAGAAATGGGGCACCCTGGCCTCCTAAGCCTGTGGCTGCACTTAGGAAGGTAGTAAAAAAAAAGAAACTTTTAGCTGCCTTATTAAGAAACCCAATAAACCCAAAAAAGCTAAAGATCTAAAGTTGCAGTAAAGCACCACAAAGAGCCATTCGGGCTTTCGGGGTCTAGACTTACTAGGTTGGGGGCTTGTAGGGTTTAGGGCTGATAGGGTTCAAGGCCTGAAGAATTGAAGGGCATAGCAAAACTCAACACTGAATGCTCCAACCGTTGTGGCAGGACCCCCTCCCCTCTAACTCCTTGGACCTTGACACGCGGGAAGGCTTCAGCTAAGGACTTAAGCCCTTGAGTGGGGCAGAAGGTCTGTGCTCCTTGCAACTCTCACAAGGCAAGCGAACCCCAAAGCCGCCGCCCTCCCACTTTTTTTTGCAGACACCCAGCCACCCAGTGATGCCAAGGTCACTCAATTTAGGCTTCGTAACCCGGGAACCCCGTGAAACCCTCCACCTGCAAAAGCCTCCACCTGCAAAAGCTAATCTCGGACCCAAACTTTCACCCCAAACTTGCAAAAGCCCCACAGATCCTCAGCCCCCAAAATCGAAAAGATCATCAACCCGAAGCGTCCAGACTTCTCAATGGGCCCAAGAGGCTAACAGGTCGCCACGAGACGGCTGGGAGTCACCACCCAGGCCTGCAGGCGGGGGGCGGTGTGCGATCGAGCCCGCCCCGGTTGTGGGTTTACCGGGTTCATGGCTGGGTGTAGGATTTAGGGTCGGAGTTGGACCAGGGTGAGCTTCGGGCTCAGGGTTTCGGCTCCAGGCTATACCGTGCGTGGAGATTTTTCTCCAACTGAGCGCGGGCATTGACAAAAGTCTTCTGCCCCACCCAACCGCAGCCTAAACCCTGAACCGTAAAACCGGACCCCATACCCAGTGTGGGGCCCGGAAATTTGAAGCTCCGGAGGTTGAAGCCTCAAACTGGGGCTCCTTGCAGGGTGACTTCTGGGTTTGTGGGTTGAGGTCTTGGTTTTTTCTTTTTCTTTGGGGGGGGGGGGGGCCACATTGACCCTAATGCTGGAACAACCGTCAAACCCTGCCAGGCATGCCAATCTGCAGCACCCTTTCTCTCAGGGACCTCGAAACCTTCCAGGCGCCTTGTCCCACCAAACACGCAACCCGCAACCTAAACCCGAAACCCTAACCCCTAAACCCTAAACCGCCTCCCTCGGCAGCCCGCGTGAACAGTGGCAAGGCGGCAGGCGCCTGAATGAGTGGATGGGCGGTGAGTTCTTGCGAGTTTGCAGCGTGGCTGACAGAAGAAGCAATAGAGCGCCGAAGTCAGAAGCTGCTTGGGCCGGAAGTAGCAAAACAAGAAAAAAGCCTTTCAACCTTGCAAGCTTAGGGTTTAGGGTTTAGGGCTTAGGGTTTAGGGTTCAGGGTTCCGCCGGCGCGGCCAAACCCAATACCCCAAACAACGCGCCCCCACTGAGCCCGCCGCCAATCGCGCGAGTTGCTTCACCGAGGATGGAGGTGCACAGCACCGTGCGATGGCTATCCGAAGCGCCTGGGCGTTCTGGGACACGTTGGCGCTTCCGGTGGGCAGTCAATTCAAGAGCGTGCGGTGTCATTGAATGGGCTCCGCAGTTTGTTTGTTGCCTTGCCTTGTACGGAGCCCTATCTCACTAGCATAAACTACTGCACACGTCCCATTCAACAGGCCACTACTGGGAAGTTCCCCTTATACTAACAGTCCTTACTAGGGATTATAGTAGGGGGTGCCATAATCCCTATTAAGGACTGCTAGTATAAAATGGCACATCCCAAACCCTAAACCCTAAACCCTAAACCCAAAAGGGGGAACATCCCAAGCTACATTGCCGGGGAGTGATGTTGCCCGCGCGCGTTGAGGATCCGCAGGTTCACATGTTCAGTGCATGGCTCTGTCCAGAGCTCACTCTTCAGCTGACACCCCTTTTTGAGAAGGTTAAGACTTAGGGTTTAGGGTTTAGGGTTTTCTTAGCGTTGGGCGTGAGGATGAGGGAGGTTGGGTTCAGGACCCGGAACCGACCAAGGCAAAAGCCATGCAACGTGCGCGACCATCCCAACTGCTGAAGCTGCATACTCTAAACGGGGGTCCCCCTAAACCCTAAACCCTAAGCCCTAAACCCTAAACCTTCTCAAGGGGTCTTGTTATAAGGGTGCCGTGTTCCATAGGGGACTAGAAAAGGAGTGTCTTGGACCCCCCGACCCCCTCAGCCACCCCACAAACCCCCTCCGACAACACCTAAACCCTCAACCCTTAAACCCTAAACCCGCAACCCTAAACCCATTCTATTTTGGGGCGGTGGTGACTTGCCCCCCAAAATCACAAACAAGCACGAAAGGAACCCTACTCCGGAGAATTTCCCAAATCAAGAGGAAGTCACAAAGCCGGTACCCTCAAAATCCGCTTTCAGGTTCAGGGTTTTCCATAACCTTCCAGAACGTAAGTTGCTACATATGATCTTCAGGGTTTAGGGTTTATAGGGGGTTAGGGTTTAGGGTTTAGGGCTTAGGGCTCAGGGTTTAGGGTTTAGGGTTTAGGGCATAGGGTATGGGGTTTAGGGGCTTAGGGTTTAGGGTTTGGGGTTTAGGGTTTAGGGTTTAGGGTTTAGGGTTTAGGGTCTACCTGGAAACCGCCGGGGGCCCGGGCGGCGCGCGCCCCGGCCGGGCACGCCAGCAGCGCCAGGACGCCGCCCAGGCGGGCCGAGGCCTGGCTTGGCTTCTTGGGGGGTTTTCTGAGGGGTTTAGGGTTAGGGTTTATAGGGTTTGGGGTTTGGGGTTTAGGGTTTAGGGTTTAGGGTTTGGGGTTTAGGGTTTAGGGTTTAGGGTTTGGGGTTTGGGATTTAGGGTTTAGGGTTGGGGGTTTAGGGTTTGGGGTTTAGGGTTTAGGGTTTGGGGTCTTGAAAGGAAATTGGGGGAGAGGCTTTTAGGGGGTTTAGGGGGTTACGGGATTGTTTGTGTTTTTTTTTTTTTTTTTTTTTTGGGGGGGGGGGGGGGGGGGGGGTGTGGGGATTTTGGGAGGGGAGTTTTTGTGGGTGTAGGGGCTTGGGGATTCAAGGTTTAGGGATTGTGGGTTCAGGGCTTCGGGGTTTAAGTTGCAATATACATTCCACCATCACAAGGAACAAAATTATCGTTTCACATACCTATAAGATTTATAGTCTGGTTGGTCGTGTTTCGGGCTTCGGATTTAAGTTGTAATATAGGGTTGGAAGCCAAACTGTGGGCCCTTTTTTCGGGAAGAGCAGCGAGGGCCGGAAGGGCTGCGAGTCGGGCAAGGTTTCGGGCCGAGGGCTTAGGGCTGAGGGTTGCCACCAAGTCCGCAAACATCCGCAAATCCTCAGCTAAGGCCTCAACCCTAAACCCTAAACCCCAAACCCTAAACCCTAAACCCTAAGTCAGACCCTACAGCCCCAACAGCATCGGTCTGAGGCTCAGAGTTCAGGGTTCAAGGGTCAGGGTTTAGGCTTTAGGGTTTCAGGGCTTCAGGGGTTGCAGCGTGCTGCATTACAAGGTTTAGGGGTTCAGGGTTTCGGGGTTTCGGGGTTTCAGGGTTTCAGGGTTTTCGGGGTTTCGGCGTGTTTAGAATTTCAGGGTTTCAGGGTTTCAGGATTTCTGGGGCTTTCGGTAGAGGCCTTGAAGAGCAAAACGGGCCCAGCGTGCCTGAGAGAGCAAAAAAAAACAGGTGTTAGGCCCTGAACCCCAACCCCTAAACCCCACACACCGAACCCTAAACCCTAAACCCGAAACCCTAAACCCAGCAAGGATCCTTCCCAGGCCTCCTTGACAAGATCCTCCTTCGACGCTGGCACCTCCCCGCGCCCGACGTGGGACCGCTGGAGTTGGGAGCTTGGGGTTTTGGGGTTGATAGGTTAAAACCTAAACCCTAAACCCTGAAACCTGAGCCCTAAACCCTGAACCCTGAACCCGAAACCCTAAAAAACTCTAACCCGATATCCTGCGCTTTCAGCCCTGGCCCCGGATACCAGAGAAATCTACCCTGAGGCTGTAAACCCCAAGCGCTTGGAAGCAAAGCCACGAGGATTTGAGCTAGGGTTGGGTTTGGGGTTAAAACCCTAAACCCTAAACCCTAAACCCCGCACCCCGACGAGCCTTGCAAAGAAGCCTAATATCCTTGGCCTGAAACCTAGACCTCTGTGCCTTGGGCTGTTCCCCCTTCTACTACCAGTCCTTAGTCGGGTACCCCCGATTAGAATCCCTAATACGGACTGTTCGTATAAGGGGGAGCATAGCAAAACTAAAACCCAAACCCTAAACCCTGAACCCTAAACCCTTTGCCCGAAATCTCCGGAGCCTGCTTGTAGGCCTCTGGACAGGGCCTAGGACTAATACCCGAAGCCCTAAGCCCTACAAAGCCGACAAAGCCCCAAAGAAGCCCACAAAAACCCTATAAACACCCCATTAAAAACACTACAAAAGCCCTATAGAAGCCCTGTAAACACCCCAAGAGCACCCTACAAAGAACCCCACCCCATAAGAAAAGAAACCTACAAAAGCCCTAACAAGACCCTTGTTCAACCCTTTTCTAGGCCCCCTAACAAAACCCTTTTGAACTTGTAAAATCCTACGAAAAACCAAAAAAAAACCCATAAACGCATTTTTTAAAGCCCTGTTTTAGGCCCCATACAATACCCCAAACCCTAAACCCTAAACCCTGAACCCTGAACCCTAAACCCTAAACCCTAAACCCTAAACCCTGAACCCTGAACCCTAACCCTAAACCCTAAACCCTTGACCCTTAACCCTAAACCCTTGACCTGCCTTGGCATGGAGTGGCGCCGAGAGAGCCAAGCCCAGAAAGCGCTTCCAGGCCTCGTTCGAGCTGGCCGGCTTCTTTTGCAGGGGGGCTTCAGAGGGTTTGTAGGGGTTTCTAGGGTTTAGGGTTTGTAGGGTTTAGGGTTTAGGGTTTAGGGTTTAGGGGTTGGGGGCTTCCGAGGGTTTGTCGGGGTTTGTAGGGTTTGTAGGGTTTAGGGGTTCGGGGTTAGGGGGTAGGGTTTAGGGTTTAGGGTTTAGACGGCAGAGGGTTTAGGGTTTGGGGCTTAGGGTTTAGGGTTTAGGGTGGTTGTTATTGGCCATCTTGAAGATTTGAAAGGGTTTCAAGAAACAGCATACTTTAGAATTTTATAGGGTCTTCATATTTTCCGGGGGTTTATAGGGTTTGTTTTACAGGATTTATAAGGTCTTGTTCTGGAAGTAAGGCTTTAGGGTGTTTGGGGTTTAGGGGTTTAGGGGTTTAGGGGTTTAGGGGTTTAGGGGTTTAGGGGTTTAGGGGGTTAGGGGGTTAGGGGTTTAGGGGTTTAGGGGTTTAGGGGTTTAGGGGTTTAGGGGTTTAGGGGTTTAGGGGTTTAGGGGTTTAGGGGTTTAGGGATTTAGGGGTTTAGGGGTTTAGGGGCTTAGGGGTCTAGGGGTCTAGGGGTTTAGGGGTTTAGGGGTTTAGGGTTTTAGGGGTTTGGGTTTCGGGCTTCCGGTTTAGGGTTTCGAACTTGGGGTTTCGAGGGTTTAGGCTTCGGGGTTTAGGGTTTTGGGGTTTTGGGGTTTGGGGGTTTAGGGTGTGGGGTCTCGGGTTTGTGGTTTGGGGGTTTTAAGGGTCGGGGGGGAGGGGGGGTAAGATGTCATTGAGGTAGTTTAGATGCAGTCGTGGCTTTTGTTCCAACAAGTCTGAGATGCGCACTGCTGGCGTGTCGCGTTGTCCCACGACGCCCAAAGCTGTGGCAGCGATGGGCAACATCCGGATCTTGGCTGCGGATTGGGGTGCAGACTCAGGGTTCGAGGTTCATGTTGGCGATGCTAGTAACCAGCAGGTTCGGATTCGTTTCTACCAACACTGACCCCTAAACCCTAAACTGTAAACTGTAAACCCTGAACCCAGAACCCTAAACCCTAAACCCAAAACCCAAAGCCCTAAACCCTGAACCCTGAACCCGGAAAAGAGTTCAGGGCTGCCCTGCGCCACTCTTCAAGGGCTTAGGGTTTTGGTGGGTTCCGGGATAATACTATACAATATACACTTCTCACTCTACACTCACGCTCTGTAGTCTATACTCTATGATACTCTATACTCCATACTCCATACTCTATGCTCTATGCTCTATACTCTTTTTTTCTGTATCTATGCTCTACTATATATGTATACACATATACTCTATATGTACATACATAAAAATAGATACTTTCATGTTTATTCTATGTATCGTGCTATGGTGTGCATATATAGAAATAGGGCATACATGTACAGTTATAGCATCCATATAGTCTCTCCACGAAATCTGTAAACTCCTCCTTCGGGGGCCCTCATACAGTCTTTGGGTTCAGCTTTAGATAAATCAAATCGGAAACCCGAAGCCCTAAACCCTAACCCTAAACCCTAAATCCTAAACCCTAAATCCTCAACCCTAAACCTGGGGGCCCCGCGATAAGCTCCAGAGCATCCATGTCCAGCCTTCGCAGAGTTTGGGGACCCTCAGGGATCGTCCCCCGTCCCCCGCGCCCAAACCCTAAACCCTAAACCCTAAACCCTAAACCCTAAACCCTAAACCCTCAACCCTCAACCCTCAACCCTAAACCCAAACCCGAGACCCGAAGCTCCGCAGTTTCAGGCTTGGGGGAGAATTCTCACTCTCCCCCTGGGCCTCTGTGGTTTTGATTCTGTCTTGCTTTCTTCACACTTATACATATAGATTAATAAAACTAAAAACAAAAAAATAAATATATATATATATATCTGTCTCTAACTCTATCTCTAACCCTAACCTCTAACCTCTAACCTCTACCCTCTAACCTCTGACCTCTAACCTCTGACTCTCCCTTTCTCTCTCTTTCTCTGTCTCGCGTTCTCCCTCTTTTTCGGAGTACAAGAGCCAGCAGCCGCGTTGCCTCCAAACACCCCGACCTCTGCTCCCCCGCAATAATGAAGCCCAAGCTCCGAGAGGTTAAGGGTTGAGGGTTTAGGCTTTGGGGTTTGGGGTCTGGGGTTTGGGGTTTAGGGGTTGGGGTTTGGGGTTTAGGGAGTTTAGGTTTCAAGGGTCTCGCGACACACCATCAACCGTTTCGGGCCTCGCAACCCTCCAAAGCCTGAGAACCTCAGGCCCCCCACTCCTTTCGTCCAAAGCCCTATGGAACATGAATAACAACAACCCTAAACCCTAAACCCTAAACCCTAAACCCTAAACCGTAAGACCTAAGACCTACAAGACCCAGGACCAAAGACTGAAACCTCTGCGTGCACGAACACACCTCACTCCTCGGCCCCCGAAATCTCGAAACCTATGCCACCAATTGCTCAAGCCCTTCAAAAAAACTTCGGGGCACCGCAGCACCCACGGACAGTATGCCCCTACAGAATACCCTAAACCCCAAACCCTAAACCCGAAACCCGAAACCCTCAACCCTAAACCCTAATCAAACCCGAAACCCTAAACCCCGAACCCCAAACCCGGAACCGAGGACCGAAAGAAGTTTTGGTGCACTCAACAACCCCACAGCGCTGGGCCACCCCGCTGCCACGAAGGGCCCTTGGTCTCCGGCGGCACGAGCGCGACCAGGCCCTGGACTGCCTGTAGGGTTTAGGGTTTAGGGCTTAGGGCTTAGGGCTTAGGGCTTAGGGTTAATAAGTGTTTAGGGTTCAGTGTTCAGGGTTTAGGTTTAGGGTTTAGGGTTCAGGGTTTAGGGGTTGGGGGTTGGGGGTCAAGGGTCCTAAACCCTAAACCCCAAGCCCTAAACCCTAAACCTAAACCCTGCACAGGGTGGGTTTGGGGATTCGCAGCTCGAGAGGATCGGCTCTCTCTTTGTTGAGCAAAAGCGCCACTGCAACCAAGAGCCCTAAACCCTAAACCCTAAACGCTGAACCCTAAACCCTGCACCCTAAACGCGCGTAAGGTTCGAGGGATGCAGTGCAACAAAACCCCCAAGCCACAAAACAGGTCTCCTGCCTGTCAATTTGGGCTTTCACGCGTTCGCGTTGGCTCTGATGGGGGTTGGCGATGTGGGGTTCCTGGTGTAATTACAATGTCGTTAAGGGTTTAAGGTTTAGGGCGTAAGGTTGAGGGTTCAGGGCGTAGGCCCGCTTAGGCTTTAGGGCTCAGTGTTTAGGGGTTAGGGCTCAGGGCCCCCCGGAAGCATTACGAACCCTAGCCTCAGCTGGTTAGACGGGCGCCTCGGCCCCGCGCGCGCAGGGGTTGACACTGACCTCAGGCAGGGTTTGGGGTGTAGGGCTTAGGGCTTAGGGTTTAGGGTGTAGGGTTTATAGGGTTTAGGGTTTAGGGTAAACCCAAGCCGTTGGATCACAAACTGGAAGCCTCAAATCAGGCAAGTCTCACCAGACGTCGACACTCCCGTCCTTACATCCCTGCTCGCGCACACAGCCCCGAACGACAACGACATGCCGCCATGACTCTGCAGTTTACTGTTGTATTTAAGATATGGAAAGGGACGGGTTATGACTGCGACTATTTCTGAATCGCAATGCTTACTCGTCCTTCCCTAGAAACCAAACAGTAACCAACTCCCAACCCTCAAGGTTTAGGGTTTAGGATTTAGGGTTTAGGGTTTAGGGCTTAGGGTTTAGGATTTAGGGTTTAAATTTAGGGTTTAGGGTTTATGGCTTAAGCCCAAAACCCTAAAGCCCTATAAGTTTGAGATCTTGGCCAAGGCTTCACGAAGCAGCTCATGGCAGCGTCTCAGGCAGTCCATCGCGCTGCTGCCATCCATGCCTCGCACAGGGTGCCGTCAGCCCTAAACCCTCAAAACCCCAAACCCCAAACCGTAAACCCTAAACCCTAGACCCTAAACCCTAAACCTAATCCCTAAACCCTAAACCCTAAACTCTAAACCCTAAACCTTAAACCCTAAACCCTAACCCTAAACCCTAAACCCTAACCCTGTACCTTCAACCCTCTCGGCGTCGCCGGGTTTGGGGCTTTGGGGTGCTCAGGGTTTAGGGGGTTCGGCTTTAAGGTTCGAGAGGAAGGTTTAGGGGGTTTAGGGTTCACTTGATTCTTGCTGGGGGTTTTACGGTTCAAGGGGAGGGTGCCCTCTCTAAAGGGTTATGCTGCAATGTTCTGACGGCCACTCGAAAAGCAGCCCGGCAAACCCCAAAATCGCAAACTCCTAAACCCGAAAGCCTCAGAGCCCCTACACCCATCGCCAAAACCCTGAAGCTTAAAGCCCACAACCCTAAACAACCAAAATCGTGGAGCACTAAAACCCAAAAACCCAAAGCCTCAATCCCCCCCCCCCCCCCCCCCCCCCCCCCCCCCAAAAAAAAAAATAAATCTGGTAAGTACCGGCACTTGGAGGGCGCTTAGCTTTGGGGTTCGCTTGGGGTTCTAGGGGTTCTAGGGGCTCTAGGGGTTCTAGGGGTTCTAGGGGTTTAGCGCTTAGGGCGTAAAGGGCTTAGGGCTCTAGAAGCTCTAGGGTCTACAAGATTGCTAAGGTTCTAGGAATCTAGGGTCTGCCGGGTTTGGGTCTAAGGGTTGAGGTGCTTATAAGCCTTGGCCAAGACCTCTTCTGCCCTTCCGCTTGCTTAACCCAAAAGAGCGTGCTACGATAAGCATGCCACCACTGAATGCGCAAGGGATTTTGAACAGCCTTGTGGGCACAGCGCCACTTTTGCCCTGAACACCTCGAAAACCCTGAACCCCCTGAGCCCTAAACCATAATACCTAAACCTTAAACCCTAAACTAAACCCTGAACCCTAAACCCCACACCCTAAACCCCACACCCCAAAGGGCTTGGAGGCAGACCTCTCGGCCGCATGCAAACTTGCAGGTGCTGTGGCTGTAACATGACTCGAGGCAGTAGCCACCGACTCTGAAGCCAGGTTTCCTGAGACGCTTGGGCAACTGCCTGTGGCGTGGCGTGCTCATGGGCAGAAAAAACCTTCGACTCTGCACAGCCTGCCGGGAGCTGCCCCTCCTGACCTACCAGCTCCATGGGTTTAGGGTTTAGGGTTTAAAATTTAATTTTATTTAATGTAATTTATCTTAATTAATTTAGGTAATTTAATTAGTTTAATTAATTTAATGAATTTAATCAATTTACTTAATTTAAATAAGTTAAGAAATTTAAGTAATTTAGTTAATTTACTTAATTTAATTAATTTAATTAATTTATTGAATTTTATTAATTTAATTAAGTTATTTAATTTCATTAATTTAATTAATTTAGGGTTTAGGGTTTAGGGTTTAGGGTTTAGGGTTTAGGGTTTAGGGTTTAGGGTTTAGGGTTTAGGGTTTAGGGTTTAGGGTTTAGGGTTTAGGGAAGATTCGGCCCTTGTGCTGGCCGACCAGCGAGCCTGGGGTGCCTGGGGGGCCATCTGGTAGCCTGCTACCGAGGCCACAAAGTCTGGCAGTCCTAATACCAAAACCCTAAACGAAACCCTGAACCCTAAACCCCAAACCCTAAAACCTAAACCTAAACCCTAAACCCTAAACCCTAAACCCTAAACCCTAAACCCTAAACCCTAAACCCTAAACCCCAAACCCTAAACCCTAAACCCTAAACCCTTCCCGGACGGACCCGGCATCTGACAACTCTCTCGGCCTCGGTAGGCTGCGCCGGCAGCCAGGACGAGGCCTGTGCAAACCCGCGCGCTGGAGCTCGAGGTTTGCGCCAGCTGGAAGCTATCAAGTTTAGGGTTTAGGGTTTAGGGTTTAGGGTTTAGGGTTTAGGGTTCAGGGTTTAGGGTTTAGGGTTTAGGGTTTAGGGTTTAGGGCTTCATTAGGGGTACCTTTTGGGGTTCCTTGTTGTAAGCGGATCCTACTATCTGGGGGTCTATACGAGGGGTCCCCATTTTCGCAAACCCCCACATGACAGTTGACTACAATGCCCGTTCCCAAAATGGCCCTACATCTCTCCCTCTATAAGCACATAGGACCCCTAAGTAATTTCCCAGCAGGCCAGGAGGGGGCTCATGAGGGAACCTAGACCCTGCAAGAATGGGAATAAGGGCCTACTCTGGGTGCTAACCTCAAACCCCAAACCCCGAACCCCAAGCCCCAAACCTGAAACCTCGAAGTGGCAGGTTGACACCTCAGAAGGTCCCTAAACCCTAAACCCTAAACCCTAATTAAACCCTAAACCCTAAACCCTAAATCCTTAATCCTAAACCCGAAAGCCTAAACCCTAAACCCTAAACCCTAAAGCTCAAAAGGTCCTAAACGGCTCTCTGCAGGGCCGCCTTCGGCGCCTTCATCCTCGGGCGGCGCGGCCTCCTGTAGGGTTTCGGGTTTCTGTAGGATTTAGGGCTTGGGTTTGGGGATTAGGGTTTCGGGTTTAGGGTTTAGGGATTAGGGTTTGGGGTTTGGGGTTTGGGGTTTAGGGTTCATCAGGTGCCGCGCTCGCACTTCTTCGGTTTTCTACGCAGGGGGGTTTGAGTTTTAGGCCTTGGGCGGCTTTCGGGTATTCAAGGAATCTAAGGTACTTAAGGTATTCAGGGCGACTTAGGCCATTCGCACATGTTGGTGGGCTTTCGTCTGTGCAGTTTCGGCCAGGGTAGTTCTTGCGCGGTCCAGTAGATACCAGATCATGGGGGCAGGGGAGGTTGCGTTGTCATACTGTTATTGTTGTGACTGTTACGTTGTTGTTACTTCTTATCATCATGATCATCACAACCACCATCATCATCATCATCATCATCATCATCATCAATCTTCTTGGGGCCTTTGAGCAGATTTGGAAACGAACGCCCTTGCCCCAAACGCCACAAGCAACCGCTTCTTTGGCAGAACTGAATCCTACATGGTCAGTTCTCTAACTTATGGTCCCTTTTGGGCTTCCTAAGTATTATGGGCCACCTTGCAATGGTGACCCCAAACAGGACCATCCCTTGCAGAAATGACCCAAATCGGAATTCAGGCTTTATACACCAAGGCCCTGAACCTAACCCTACCCCCGGAACCCCCACACAATCCTTACTCCCGCTTTCTCGACTGGCTAAACTAGCGGCGTAGCTTGCTGTAGGGCAGTAAACCCCAAAAAAGACCTTTGTGGCCGATCCATGTGGAAATTTCCCAAAATAGAAGTACCTGTAGTATCTAGTCCTTTTTCCTAGCCTTTTTTTGGGAATCCCCCACAAGGACACGCCCTGTTTTCGGAAACCCTAAACCCTAAACCCTGAACCTTAAACCCTAAACCCTAAACCCCAAACCCTAAACCTGAAATCCCCACATCGGTCCACGCCTCGTCGCGCTTGCGGCCGCACTTCCGACAGAACAGCGAGTCGTCCAGGTACGCGTTGCCGCAACCCGGGCAGTTGGTCTTCTGACAGGCTAGGGTTAGGGTTTAGGGTTTAGGGTTGAGGGTTGAGGGTTGAGGGTTGAGGGTTGAGGGTTGAGGGTTGAGGGTTTAGGGTTTAGGGTTCAGGCTTAGGGCTTAGTGGGCTTGATGTTGGGATGTCGCCCCCTTCTACTAACAGTCCTTAATAGTGATTGCAGTGCCCACACCCCCCCCCCCCCCTCCATTATCATCCCTGTTACTGTTAGTCTAAGGGGGAACATCCCAAGCTTGAGGGAGTTAACCCCCGTTCGGGAGGGTTGAGACCGACAAGACCAGGCCCTGGCTGCAAAGTGTACGCTAGATATACATATACATATACATATATATATATATATATATATCTAGAAATACATACATATATATATATATGTGTTTAAACATATATGTATATGTATACACACATACACATATACACATATACATATATACATATATATATATATATATATATACATACGTACATACATACATACATACATGCATACATGCATACATACATACATACATACATACATACATACATACATACATACATACATACATACATACATACATACATACATACATACACTCACCAACATTTTAATGGGAACCTAACATGGACGCACCAAGAACCATAGTAAGGCCGTTAAACCCTGAACTCGACACTTTGAAGCACGAACACGCAAGCCCCGTCCTTTGGCTCTGCAACGGCTTCGTCGTCTTGGACTGACGCAAGATGGGGCGCTTGGTCTTGGAGCTTTCTTGTCCACGTTGCGCAAGGGTTCCGGGGCTTGAACTTCAGGAACGCGGCAAGTCTTCGGGCAGATTTTTCAGCGCTCCGAAGGGAAATTGGAGCGGGCTCATCTATTTCCAGCCAACCGCGAAGGAATGCTCTTTCATTAACTCGTGCAGCTCAACAAGCTCGGAACCCATGAGAGTGTGACAAGGAAGCCATGTAGAATCCGTCGTCTCGAAAAAAGCATCCTTCGCTAAGGTAAGTCCTTTTTGGGTCCCTATATAACATGGCACCTTGAAAAAGGACTCCCAAAAAGGGAACCTAATTTTGAGAACGTTAAAAGGCGGCTGCAAACTTCATCGGCTTTATGCCAAGAATAACAAAAGTTACCTACCGTTCGAAGAAAGAGGAAAAGGCTCATGGAATGGTAGCGATACGAGGGGGTCACCTCCTTTGCCTGCCGCCTTTCCTTGCTACCTTTTTTCATTGACGGTCACAGGGCGAAGCCGACACCCTCAAATAGGGTTGATTCCAGCTCCGGGGGCCATAAGCCCCAGCACCCGTAAACCCCAAGCCCGAAACCCTAAACTGTAAACCCTGAACGCTGGATCCCTGCACAACTCGGACTCACCCTTCATATACAAACATATTGCCTTCTGAGATTGCATGAACCCAGATCCGAAAGTAATCAAGTTGATGAGAGGGCGACGTGCACCAGAGCCTGAACCCTCTTCGGGAAGAGGGACACCCGAAAACGCAGTTGCTGAGTGCATGAGCCCCCAAAGTGTACACACTCAGTTACTAAGAAAACCGTGTGGGTCCCTAAATCCTTCAACCCCAAGCCCTCCCCCCAGAACATTTCTAGAAAGCCTGAACCCGAAAACTCTATGTCATCAACCCTAAACCTGAAAAATCTTGGGGCCCTGAACCCTGACCTGAACCCTAAAACCCCAAACTTGGGTCTCAAACTTAGTTGCGCAGTATCCCAGGCGATCGAAAGGTTAACCAGTGGGCCTGCGGGACTACATAGGGAACATAATCCTCCAACAAAGGTTAAAGGCTCCCTACCTTAAACCCTAGACCCTAGACCCTAGACCCTAAACCCTAAACCCTAAACCCTAAACGCAGGGCCTTCCGTCTCCACCCGCTCCGCAAGGCGCCGGAGGATGTCGCGAATCCACCGCCCCTGAGGATCAGAGGGCACTGAAACTTAGGGTTTAGGGTTTAGGGTTTAGGGTTTAGGGTTTAGGGTTTAGGGTTTAGGGTTCAGGTTTAGGGCTTAGGGTTTAGGATTTTGAGGCGTTGGAGTGTAGGGTTTAGGTTGTTTTACGGCTAGAAGCAGGACCCCAAAACAAGGGACGTTCATTGGCAAATGTCGGATTCGGGGTCTGAATTTAGGGGTTCGGGGCTTAGGGTTTCAATTTTCGGTGCTCAGCTTTCCCTTGATAGGGTTTTGGGCTTAGTGCTTGGGGTTGGGTCCGGGGTACTGAAGGGGCGCGCAGCGTGCTTTCAGCTCGGAACATAGCCACGAACCTCCCGGGTATCTCAAATCCACAGGCTTCGGAGGGGCTCTGCACCCCAAACCGGTAACCCCAAGTTGGGATGTTCCCTCTTGTACTAACAGTCCTTAATGGGGATTATCGCACCCCCCACTAGAATCCCCATTAAGGACTGTTAGTATGAGGGGGAACATCCCAGGTTGAGAGGCTCTAGGGACAGAGGCTTAGGGTTCAGGGATTATGGTTTGGGGTTTGGGGTTTAGACATGGGTCGCACACAGCCCTCCTGCTTCCAAGTTGCAATTCTAATTAGTTTGAAGGGTTTGGGGAAGTCTTTAAAAGCTTTTTGACATAGAACAACCTTTGTAAACCCCAAGTTGCAGTTCGAATTCGTTTGAAGGGTTTGGGGAATTGGGTTGCTGTAGCAGCTCAGGGTTTAGACGCCGCAGCCTCCTTCAGCAGCAGCTTGTCTCGCAGCTTCGACTGGCAAAGCAGAAGCGGATGTCAGCGTCACAGTCTATATTAACTAGTAATAATAAGAAGAGAACATTAATAATGTGTATATATATATATAAATATCAATAAATAAATATATACATAAATTAAAAAATATAAATATAAATATAAATATAAATATATATATATACCTGCTTCTGTGAGAGTGCATGCAGGAAATCAGAGCCGGCTCTGCTAAACAAAGCAGTGCCGGAGATGGGAGCCCCCAAATAGTGGGATTCACTTAGTCCCAGACCCCTGGGAGGATCCAAAAAATGGATCCCCTGAAGGGTTCCTAAGGATGACCCAATAGTAGTAGAGGGTACTATTTGGGGGGCTCTATTTTTTGGATCCTCCCAAGGGGTCTGGGGTAGTAAGGACCCCAATAAGGTACCACCAATTTTCGTCAGCCCCCACATGACAGGCACAGCCGCAAAAACTCGCCAATCCCGGGGCCTTGGGCACGGCATCGATGGCAGCCCGAAAGGCCACCTACGCCAGAACTGGAAGCTGCGAAGCAGGGTTTAGGGTTAAGGGTTTTGGGTTTAGGGTTCATTTTTTAGGGAGGAAAGCTGCACTTGGAGATACATGGGTAGGTAGAAGTAGGGTTATAAGTGCCTTAAGTGGGGGTCCATTTGTATGATTACAAGACCTAGAACCCTACTTATATCCACCCATGAACTCCCGGTCAGAAGGGTTTTACGGCTTCATGGCTGTGTAGTCTCAGGGTTATAAGTTATAGGTTATAGTGTTCTCCCATTCTAACCCTAACCGGCAGGGCTTTCCAACAGAGTTTGCGGGGGGCGTCCCCAACTGTCCACCAAAAATGCAGGGCAGAGCTGGGGTTCGTGGTTTAGGGCTTATAGGGTTCAAGGTTTAGGGTTTAGGGCTTATAGGGTTTAGGGTTTAGGGCTATTAGGGTTCAAGGTTTAGGGCTTATAGGGTTCAAGGTTTGGGTTTACGGGCTTGGGGCTTAGGGTGGCTTTCGGGCTTGGAGTTCCCTTGCAAAGCTGATGGTCTGGGAAGTTGGGAACTCTCCAAGGCCCTCCCAAGTCTGCCTCCACCGTCTTGCGTGTGGCCTTGGGCGGCAGCTTCCTTGAAAGGCCGTTGGGCTTGCCCTAAACCCTAAACCCTAAACCCTAAACCCTAAACCCTAAACCCTAAACCCTAAACCCTAAATTTGGGGTCTTAGAGGGGGAAGGTTAACGGAACTCCCTAGGCATGCTGCCTCCATGAATAAGACTCGTACCTCTAAGGTTTGTACCCTTCATTAACATATGGCTAGAGAGCCCAATACCCCGAATTATGGAGTATACCTCAAATCATATTAAGGGCCCCTATATATGTTAAGGTATATTCCTTACTTAAGGGGTATTGGGCTCTTTGGGCTACTGTAGACATTTTTACATAGGGTCCCCAAAACCTTACTATGACCTTTGGGGCCCAAGGTGGAGTCCCATGATGCCCTAAACCCGAAACCCCTAACCCTAACCCCCCCTAGATCCGAAAACTCAAACCCTAAACCCTCAAGCCCCTTTAACTTGAAACTAGGCAAATATATATATATATATATATGCATAAAATATATGTGTAGAAAAAAACAGACTTCCCTCGAAGCTTTCCCAAAACTTTCCCTGGACCTGAACCCTTAATAGCCCTAAACCCTAAATAGCCCTAAACCCTAAACCCCAAGCCCCAAACCCTACAAATCCTAAACCCCATAAATCCTAAAAAAGCGCCCTAAACTCTCTCATGCCCTCAAGGGGAAGCTTTGGGGTGGCGGACTTCTGGAGAACCAGAACCCTAGGGTTTGGGGTTTAGGGTTTAGGGTTTAGGGTCTCGGGTTTAGGGTTCTGGGCTTAGGGTTTAGGGTTTAGGGCCTGGGGTTTGGGGTTTAGGGTTTAGGGCTTGGGGTTTGGGGTTTAGGGTTGAGGGTTTAGGGTTTAGGGCTTGGGGTTTGGGGTTTAGGGTTTGGGGTTGAGGGTTTAGGGTTTAGGGCGTGGGGTTTGGGGTTTAGGGTGTGGGGTTTAGGGTTTAGGGTTTCAGGCTTGGGGTTTAGGGTTTAGGGCTTGCGGTTTGAGGTTTAGGATTTGGGGTTTAGGGTTTAGGGTTAGGGCTTGGGGTTTGGGGTTTAGGGTTTGGGGTTTGGGGTTTGGCGACCCTAAACGATGACCCCCACACGCACTGACCCCTTTGAGCAGCAGTCTGGCATCCAGCGACCGTGAGTTCCCCAGACTGTGGCCAACAGAAACACGAAGCCTAAACCCCTACTTGGAGGTTCATGGGTAGTTGTAAGTCGGGTTATAAGTACCTTAAGTAAGGTTATATATATATATAGAGAGAGAGAGAGTTCCCCTACCTGTTACCTACTTACGTTACAAGTACTCATGAGCCTCCAAGTAACTCCCCAGGGTTTAGGGTTTTGGTGTTGGGGTTTAGGGTTCCTAAACCCCCTGGCCCTAAAAACCCCTAAACCTCCCAAAGCCCCCTGAACCCCTCAGGCCCCTTAAGAAGGGTTCAGGGAGGAGCTACGAGCTTCGGGGGGTGCGGCAGAGGGGCGCCGCAAGCGCGTCCAAGAGCCGGCCGATGCTGGCGTCCGCCATCGCACGTTTCAGCCCCAAACGGGCTTTTGGGACGTGCAGTTGTTTGGGGCGGAATAGCCTCCTTGAGGTTCATAGTTCAGGGCTTAGGGTTTAGGGTTCAGGGTTCAGGGTTTAGGGTGTAGGGTTTAGAGGTTTAGAGTTTTCAAGGTTTAGGTTTCAGGATTCAAGGCTCAGGGTTTGGGGTTTTGGGTTCAGGTTTCGCGTTCAGGCTTTAGGGCTTGGAGGCAAGAGAAGTGCACAGTTCGGGCTTAGGGTTTTGGGTTAAGGTCTTAGGGGTTAGGGGTTCCCTAGGCCTTGAACCTGTGCATCTGCTTGAGGTACGCGAGCCAATGCTGCGCGGAAAACAGCAAACCAGAGAGCCCCAGTATGCCCCAGTCCTCCCAAAACTCCCAACACCTAGAAAAGACCACCAGACATCCTCAGCACGACCTGTCGCTTGCTCAAAAAATGAGCGTACCACTCAAGGCCCTGAAGGACTCTGAGCACGATCTATCACCATGCTTCAAAGCTTTGGCAAAAAAAAAGCTCAGAAAAAACTTCACAAAAGGCACACGACAATCTGGAGTGAGAACCCCAGAACGGAAACCTCTGCCATATAGGGAAACTGCACCATGCTAGCACCCCTAAGCCCGAAACTCTAGACCATTAACCATATACCAGAGGGTAAACCCTAAACCCTAAACCCTAAACCCTAAACCCTAAACCCTAAACCCTAAACCCTAAACCCTAAACCCTAAACCCTAAACCCTAAACCTGTGGCAACCCAGCAGGCCTCGCGCCCTCTCGCGCCTGCAAGGGGGAGGTTGGGGCTTCGGCTCCAAGCGCGTTACAAAGGAGCCTGTTTCATGGGTTTGGGGTTTAGGGTTTAGGATTTAGGGTTTAGGGTTTAGGGTTGAGGGTTGAGGGCTCCATGGGAACCATGTTTGGGGTCTTGCGGACTAGGGTCTGGGCGTGCCAGTCTTAAGGGTTTGATACCTATTTGATCCCTCGTGGAGCCTTAAGACCCCTAGCAGAAACAAACGAAACCCTAAACCCTGAGAGCAAACCCACCTCCAAGCCGCGAGCAGCCACCCCAAACCGCCTACACCCCTTGGTCCCCGCATCAACCCGACGTGAACCCTCTAAACCCTAAACCCTGAGCCCTAAACCCTAAACCCTAAACCCTAGACCCTAACCCTAAACCCTAAAAGGTTTTAGCGGGGTCTAGGAGCTCCACACCCTCAGCCCCGAAAACAAAGGACAAGAATTGAGAACGGCCTCCGGCTCGCCCTCTTTCTCGGTCCGTCGAGCATCTGCAAGGGTTTCAGGGTTTCAGGGCTTTAGGACTTAGGATTTGGGGGTTGGGGTTCGGGGTTTGGGGATTGGGGTTTGGGGGGTTGGGGGGGGGGGGGGGGGGGTTGGGGGTGTTTGGTTGGAATATTTGTTTTGTTCTTTCATTTTTTTTGGGGGGGAGGGGACGCACTCTGAATCTAGGGCACCAGACTCGAACATCCCCAAACCACCAGACCCTCCAACGGCCCCAAACAGCTCAGACGCCTAACTTACCGGTGCTTCAGGTCCTTTCACAACTCTAACCCCGAAGCATGCACCCACAACGATGCCTGCAACTGTTCGCTTGCTCCCCCTTAAGCACCAGTAAGCTAGCCCTAAACCCTAAACCCTAAACCCTAAACCCTAAACCCTAAACCCTAAACCCTAAACCCTAAACCGTGCTCAGCCACCTGACGGTGCCGGAGCGGCTGGCTGCGGAGGAGGTGCGGCCTGCATCTGGCACCAAACTGTTGCGAGAGACGGTGTTGGGTTTCAGGGTTTAGGAGGGTTTAGGGTTTCGGGTTTAGGAGTTTGGGGTTTAGGAGTTTAGGGTTTAGGGTTTGGGGTTTAGGTTCCGGAGTTTAGGAGTTTCGGGTTTAGGGTTTAGGGTTTAGGAGTTTAGTTTAGGGGTTAGGGATTAAGGGCCCATACTCAGCAAAATCCTTTCAAGAAGGTAGATATTGAGGGACCATGTAACTGCCCTTAGACGTGGGCTGCGCGCAGGCCCCTACGAGGGCTGAGTGGGCTATTGAGACTCATGCATGCTGAGCGTCGCGTTTTGGGATTCCTGGTTTGCGGCTTAGGCTAAGCACGCATACCCCCCTGTGGGTCCTAGTCGTTGCATTGCGAATTTCACTGCAAGCCTGTGCGATTTCAACGTGAGTCCCATCCCTCCAAAACCCTAAAACCTAAACCCTAAACCCTAAACCCTAAACCCTAAACCCTAAACCACTAACCCTAACCTCTGTGGAAAGACTCCCAAGCTGAAGACTCCTCGAGTCCCACATACTAAGGGGGCCATCCAGGGGTCAAACACTCTCAAGGCCCGAAGCGCCGAAAAAAAATCGCGAAACACTCCAGCCTACAACCCTGTGATTTAGGGGGTTTATGGTGTTTTTTTACTGCAGGGCTTGGGGTTTGGGGTTTGGGGTTTGGGGTTTGGGGTTTGGGGTTTGGGGTTTGGGGTTTGGGGTTTGGGGTTTGGGGTTTGGGGTTTGGGGTTTGGGGGTTGGGGCTTTTGCTGCAGGGTTTTGGGTTTGGAGTTTAAGGATTCGGGTTTGATCCCCCCCCCCTCCTCTCCCCCCCCCCCCCGCAGGAGCCTTCAGGAGGGCTGTCAGATGAAGCAACTGTTGGGGCTGAAGAGGAAACCCTAAACCCTGAACCCTAGTGTACTGTGAGGGAGGTTGAGGAATCGGGAGGGAGTTTAGATGGGTCTAGATGGGCTTAGATGGGTGTAGATGTTTAGGCGGGGTACTTGGGGGGGGGGGGGGTGTTCAAGGGGGCTCGAGCTTGCCGGTTTGAAGTGGTGCATTGGGCGGCAGGGACTGGGTGCTGGGGTGGCATGGTATCAAGCGTGAATTTTCCCACAGCCCCCAGAAGCAGCGGTGTGAACTCTGATCCCTTATAATTACATGGAACTGACCAAGGTTTTACACACAATTCCGAGACCGGTCTGATATAGGGGGCTTAATAATTTGACTAGGGGTAGTATAGTACAAGTATAAAGGGGCCATAAGGGAATAATATTAGCAGTTATTCCGACCCCCCTACAGTAGATGGGGTGCATTTGGCAGGTTCTCTGGTTTTCGCAATGCTTGGGCGGGCAGCGTGCTATTTGCGGTTTGAGGGCCTAGGGGTCTTGACGAAAAGAGCCTGAACCACCCTGAACCCTTAACCCTGAACCCTAAACCCCAAACCCTAAACCCTAAACCCCAAACCTTAAACCCTAAACTCTAACCCTAAACCCCAAACCCCAAACCCTAAACCCTAACCCTACACCGTACACCCGAAGCAGCAAGGCGGCGATGGGGGCCTTGCACTGGTTCAAGGGTCTCTCGCAGTCCTCCCTAAGCCTCAAGTTGAGCATGGCATCGTTAAACCCCCCAAAGCCATAGCCCTTCAGGGTTTAGGGTTTAGGGTTAAGGGTTTAGGGTTCAGGGTTTAGGGTTTAGGGCCTTTAGGGTTTAGGGCTTAGGAAGAGGCAGTCGTAGGCGGTGACGAAGTAGTATCTTCGCCACTCCCCGTCGTTGGCTTCTTCGGATGGCCCCGTCTAAGTCTCGGAGTCAAGGCCACCCTATGCGCCAAAGAAAGGGACCCTAAAGCCTAAACCCTCAACCCTAAACCCTCAACCCTCAACCCTCAAACCCTAAACCCTAAACCCTAAACCCTCAACCCTCAACCCCTCAACCCTTCAACCCTAGAGCCTCCTCGGTGGCTGCATCGAGGCGGTTGTCCACGCTGGGTGCGCTCCTCCACGGCTGAAAAATGTGGCACTCAGGGGTTTGGGGTTCTAGGGCTCTGGTTTAGGGTTTAGGGTTTAGGGCTCCAGCTTAGTAGGGTTCCACGGCTCTAGTTTAGGGTTTAGGGTTTAGGGTTTCGGGTTTAGGGCTTAAGGTTTCGGGTTAGGGTTTAGGGCTTAGGGCTCTAGGGCTTCGGGTTCTAAGTTCTAGGGCTCTAGTTTAGGGTTTAGGGCTTCGGGCTCTAGTTCGGGCTCTGGGGGTCTATAGGGCTCCAGCTTAGGGCTTGGGACTTAGGGCTTGGGGCATAGGGCTTAGGGTTTAGGGTCTAGGGTCTGGGGTTTAGGGATTAGGGATAAGGGATTCGGGTTTAGGGTTTATTCAGGGTTGCCAGGATCCGGGGTCCAGGGCTTGAAACTAACTATTCATTCCTCAGAAATAGGGAGCCAGCACCCCGCCAAGTTTACGGAGCCAAGCCCCAAACCCTGCAGCCGGAGTTGCCCTAAACCCTAAACCGCCCTAAACCCTAAACCCTAAACCCTAAACCCTAAACCCTAAACCCTAAACCCTAAACCGCCCTAAACCCTAAATCCTAGGCTTGAGGGGGCCGTGGGTCCGGAAAATCTCGCCACAAACCCCAAACGCCCAGAACCGCGCGAGGGAAGCGAAGCCCATGCACCCTTCGGACTCTCAAGGGTTTAGGGTTTGGGGTTTGGGGTTTGGGGTTTGGGGTTTGGGGTTTAGGGTTTAGGGTTTAGGGTTTGCGGGTTTGGGTTTTTGTCTGGGTTTCCGGGTTTTTTGAGTTTTTTGGGGTTGGGGGCTTTGGGGTTTTTGAGGGTTTGGGGGTTCAGGGCTTCTGCCCATGGCGCCTTGGCTGCATCGTGCTGCTGCAAGCCTCACACATCTGCGTGGCAGCCCTAAACCCTGAACCCTAAACCTTGAACCCTCAACCACTAGTGACATCCCCGTAGGGAAAGTAAGGAATCCTAAGAATTCCTAGGTTCGGGCCTCCCTGATACTTGATCATCCCTTTCCCAAAGTAACCCTGAAGTTCCCGTAGAAGGCTACGGGAGCCCTATAACTTCTCAACAAGAACCTGCAGATCACCACCCCCCAACCCCCCTCATCTCTGCATGTGCGGGGAAGCCCACATGGCCGCTGCTGGCTTTACACGTGGCATCTATCGTTCAGGGGGTTTGGGGGCCTCAACTCTACAGGGCTGGAAGGCCACAAAGAACAACCCAAAGCACCTCCCCTGCTGCGACACTCAACCTGCGAGTCCGAATCCCTAGGCTGCCCAGTAACCTGGGCTTAAAACGGGTGCCCTTTTTTGCTTAAAGGGGTTTAGAAGGGAACCTAAACCCACAAAAAAGGGAATAAGGGCACTACCGTGCATCCTAGATCCCGAATCGGGCCACAAATCCCCGAACCCTATCCCCAAACCCTACACCCCCAAATGCCACACACCCCCAACACTCAACACGCCCGGTGGCGGCCTGCGAGGCTCCGGCATCTGGGCGGCTCTTTAGGAATGGGGTCTTATAGGGTTTGGCCTAAAACAAAAGCTCTAAACCCCAGCTGGCGGTTTCTCCAAGTTCGTGTGGAGCATGTAGACTTTGCCTTCCCTGCACCCTAAACCCCAAACCCTTGAAAGAGACATTGCCCCCCCCCCCCTCCCCCCCTCCCCGGCCTCAAGATAATGGGGTCCGCAAGGGTGGACCTTTCCCCCCTGAAAGTCCACTCCCTCAACAAACCCCTTCCACCCCAAACCTACTACATTTTGCTTAAGAACCATCCCCAAAAAACCACAAAAATGTTCTCCCTAATATTAGGGGCATGTAGGGATTGTTACCATATATTTTTCAATGAAAAAAAGGGGGGAACCTAAACCCTTGCATCGAGGCCCCACTTGGAGGTTCAGGGGTACGTATATTCACCCAACACTAGCTGTACTTATAACCCAATGATGACCATATTAGGGCACTTGAGGGTTTAGGGTTTAGGGTTACAGTTATGGCTGGCCAATAAGTACCCTAAACCCTAAACCCGAAACCCGAAACCCTGACCCCCCGCGCCTTGGGCCGCGTTGACGGCCCTGAGCTGAGCGGCCAGGGATTCGAAGTCGACAGCCAGCCTGGCCATAGTCCAAGGTCCCGCCAAGATTAGGGTTTACGGTTTGTGGTTTGGGGTTTAGGGTTTAGGGTTTAGGGGCATAAGGGCCATATTAGGAGTATGTTAAGGGAATCTCTCAGGGGTACATCCTTAGGGGTAAATTCCGAAACAAAGGTTGGGCTCCCCGCACAAAAGTCGGAAGCGCACTGCACTGCAAACAACAATCCCTCGTTTGCGCTAGCGTGCTGGCACCCAACAGCACTGATTAGAAGCCCTAAACCCTAAACCCTAAACCCTAAACCCTAAACCCGAAACCCTAGACCCTAAACCCTAAACCCTAAACCCTAAACCGCAGCTTTGGGATTGGAGGCTTCAAGGACAGACAGCACGGGGTCATGGCAGATAGTCAAGCCTTGAGTGAAATATGGACAAACAAAAAGGTCCTGTTCAAAAGAGACCCTACTTGGAGGTTCCATGGTACTTATTAACCAACGATAACTGTACTTTTCACCCACTTATAAGCCCCTTAAGTGCCCCAATATGCTTATAATTGTGTTATAAGTACAGTTAGTATTGGGTTAAGAAGTACCCTGAACCTCCAAACCTCGGCAGCCCAGAGCCCAAACAAACACGCCTGAACATGGCTGTACACAGGCATGCTGGCTAAACCAGAACTTTAGCTGCCTTGTTAAGAAGCCCGTCAAACCCCAAACCCTAAACCCTAAGCCCCAAACCCTAAACCCCAAACCCCAAGCCCTAAACCCTAAACCCGAAACCCGAAACCCGAAACCCTGAACCGGGTTACAGCATTGAACACCCCTCACACCCTGAAGGCAAGACGCGCCCAGGGGGTTTAGGGTGTAGGGTTTAGGGTTTAGGGTTTAGGGTTTAGGTTTAGGGCGTGCCAAACGGGAGCGCGCTTTGGGAGCGCGCGGTAGTCTGCAGACCTACCCACCCCAAGACCGCCCACTTACAACTCTCAAGGAGTTAAGACCTTTTATTTTTTTACAAAGCATCACATGAGTCAGCACTCACGCCCTTTTTGGGGATTTCCACAAGGTGCGTGGACCAGGCGCAAAGCTGCAGCAGACGGAAACGAGGCAGGGTCCGTGAAGACAGCTTGGGTTGGCGCGAAGGGGCTATGAAGGGATGGGCCAGGAACAGACAAAGGCAGCGAGGCTTGGTTGGCGCGAAGGGGCTCCAGCCAGGAAGAACACACAGTGAACAGCTTGGGCTGGGCAGAGCGCCACGGAAAGAGGGCTGGTGTGGCGGATAGCTTGGCACAAAGTTGCAGCAAACGGAAGCGAGGCAGGACAGATTGGGTTGGCGCGAAGGGGCGAAAGCCAGGCAGAGCGCCCCGAAACAGGACACAAGCTGGTGCGCGGACAGCTTGGCGTGGTGCAAGGGGGTAAGATGACTCGAACAGGGCCAGGGCCAGGGCGCAAAACTAGTCAGGGCAAGAGGGGCAAGGTGGGAAAACCCCCGAACAGGGCCAGTCAGGGCCAGGGCCAAGGGCAGGGAGGGGGGAGCCGGGCCAGGGCCAGGACCAGCAACAAAACGGCCCCTGGTCCCTTCAGCCCAGCGGACGGGGGTGAAGGACCAGGGGTCTCAAGGGGCCGTCCCAGGGGGCCTCCAACACAGAACCCAACATTGTGTGCGGACAGCTTGGGGTTTAGGGAAGATAAGAATACAGTGACAACTGCTGACTCGGCCTGTGCCTGCCTGGAGGGTAAGCCAGCCTGGAGGCCAGCTCGGTCGCCCGCCTGGGGCTCCCTCGCGACCAGCGCCCGCCTACCCTAAAAGACAAAGAGAGTGGGGCGGTGGGCGGGTTTAGGGTTTAGGGTTTAGGGTTTAGGGTTTAGGGTTTAGGGTTTAGGGTTTGGGGTTTGGGGTTTGGGGTTTGGGGTTTGGGGTTTGGGGTTTGGGGTTTGGGGTTTGGGGTTTGGGGTTTAGGGTTTGCTGTGTGAACGGGCGCAGATGCTGTGAAGGTTAGGTTTCGGACCAAGCTCGAAAGCTTCGTGAGGTGCGAAGAGCAGCTTTGGCCCGATTGCGGAGGGCCATCTAACCCAAGGCAGCAAAGCCACCCAAACCTGTTCCTTTTAGGGTTTAGGCCAGGGTTTAGGGTTTAGGGTTTAGGGTTTAGGGTTCAGGGTTTAGGGTTTAGGGTTTAGGGTTGAGGGTGCTGCTTTAGTGAGCTTTGCATGGTTTCGAGCCGAACCCGTTCAATGCACCGAGAGTTTCGAGCTGCTTTAGGCCGCTTTGGGCACAAAACCTCGAGCCGAACCCCTTCAACCTACCCAGAGTGACCCAGAGTTTCGAACCGAACCTCTCCAACCTAGCGGTTTTAGGCCGTTTTTGGCTGCCAAGGAACCGAGTTATCCGAATTCAAATTAGAGGTCTTCGGGGGTCCAGGTCCAAGGATTTCAAGAATTCCTTAATGGAGCGATGTTTGGCGGTTACGAACCGGCAACCCCCGGGGGGTCTGCTGGCTGAAGAAATCCTTGCAGAGATTCTGCCTGGATCTGGCTGAAATCCTATGGCACTGGCTGAATTTTTGGATGGGAGGTCAGGATTCCAGCCAGGCGCAAGCAAGGTGTATATGAACTGGAGCCGGTAGGCACAGCTTATAATTCAAAACAGGTCGCTTCTAACGGACTGGTCTGGGAAAACCGCTGCAACCAGGCGACGGGCATTCCAAAAGTGGTCAACCAGCGGCACCAAAACAATCCACCCCAACATATGCCTCTTCGCAGCACGCATTTGGGCATGTGGACAACCTGAACATCAGAGCTCAGATCCACGCCGTGGCCACTGCGAAGCACCAGAAAAACGGCACGGCAGCCGCGAGAAACCTGAAAAAGGCTAACGGCTAAAGGCCCACCTACATCAAATCGAAACTCCTTCACAGGACATCAGGAATCACACTGGGCATTGGGCAGAACCTGCACGCACGTGAGGAATGCCCACCCATCAACAGCCTCAAAACTGTCGAGCCCGCCAAACATCAAAGTCAAACATCAATTCAACGGCAACAGCTCCCACACTGGGCATCGGGCAACTGACGAGTCCGAGTTCGATGATTCGTTTTCCTGACCAACAAAATGTGTCTCCCCTACCTGCGACTCGTAAACGTGGCAAAGTTCTATTACCGCGTTCAAAAAACGTGCTTCGACGGCCTTCTCGTCCGAGCTAGTGTTGATCTCCCCCTCCTGCCACTGTCACGGGACAACTTACCTCACGCCAACGCTCATGCCCGACAGCCTGCCTCTTCTGCCAGACGCTGCCATCGCGCCATGGTCCGAACCCCTTGAAAATGCGCAAAAGAACTTCTCCAGAACACAACTTGTCTTGTAGAAGTTCTCCGAATCCTACACGAACCATGCATGAATTCTCCAAACACGATCGTCCCTGAACCCTTTACCCTAAAGACTGAGCCCTACCAAAGATGAAATCTGCAGACTGACAACCCCACACGCTATCTTGAGCATGACCAGTGAACATTGTGGGCTAGTTGGGCCATCCGAAAACGCAGGGTCATAGGGACCATTTAGGGGTAGATAGAACCCTTAAACCAGGGGCCCGGACACTGAATTTCGCTGACTCAGGATGAACAGCCAAGGCCACGTGTGAAAGCTAACCCAAAACAAGAAATCCGGCGGACACGCTGATCGAACTAGTGTCTGAATTGAGATATTCCATCGACCCAACCTAAAGATCCCATCAAACTGGCCAAAATGTATAGAAGGGAAGCTCGCTGGCGCTAAAAGCACCGGGCCGCTCGCTTGAGTAGCAGGTAGTCCCACCCCAACCACCCAAACTATTCTCATTTAGGGTTTAGGGTTCACCCCCCAAAACCCCCCTCAAGGGGGGCTTTCTTGCTTTTTACTTCTTTCAGAACTGTAAGAGACGAATAAGAGCAAGGGGGGTCCCAGCGGCCTCCTGGAGCCTTTGGGAGCACGTTAGTGGCTCGTGGGCCTTGTTCGGGCTTTCGCGGAGCAAATGGAAGGGCTTAAAAACCGTTCATTTGAACACTAAAAAACTCGCAGTTTCATTACGGGTCCGGACAAATCCTGGATCCCCGCCTTTTTTTGGCTTGATGAAGTGTGAGGGGGCCCTCAACGGACAGCAAAACGGCTGATGGTCGCAGGGGCCTGGGCCGGCTCCTGCTCCCAAGCAAGATGGCAGCAAAGGGCTGGCAGTGCTGAGGGCCTAGAATAGCCCAGGCCATGCCAAGTTGATAAGGTCAAAAGGGTCGGGATGCCAAAGGCGTTTGAGGGGGTTCCAGAGAGGGGTCGGGGTCCCGGCATTTTCCAGGAAGGGGTCTCAAATGGTCGTAGGGGCGCCAGTCCCAGGAGGGTCTCAGCATGGCCTTTTTTTGGGCAAATTGCGCAGGACAACTTGACCAGACCCCGGCCGGGGGTACCCTCCGACCTCCCTAAAAAAACCAAAACACATTAGGGCTTACGCCCTAGGTCTGTCCCTCACCGTTCTGTGGAGACGGTCGGTCGGGGACCTCGGTCGAAGCCTCGAGAGCCCATGTGAGGGTTTAGGGTTTAGGGTTTAGGGTTTAGGGTTTAGGGTTTAGGCTTTAGGGTTTAGGGTTTAGGGTTTAGGGCTTCGCACTTGAGACCGCCTGTCTAGGCGGGCCATCTGCTGGCTTAGATCCCTGGGCGCTGCTGCGGGCACAGAGACCTTCCAGGGATCCGGGCCCCAGGGGTTTAGGGTTTAGGGTTTAGGGTTTAGGGGGGTTGTACTTGGAGGGTCATGGTACTTATAAACCAGTAATGACTGCACCCGAATGGGTTATAATTGGGTTACAAGTGGAGCTAATGTTAGGTTAATTAATGAGTGCCCTGACCCTAAACCCTAAACCCTAAACCCTAAACCCTAAACCCTAAACCCTAAACCCTAAACCCTAAACCTCCAAGTGGATTACTAAGTACCCTGACCCTCCAAGTATGAGGGGTTTAAGGAGCTTAGGGGGTTCAGGGGTTAGGGAGTTTGGGGAGTTTCGGCGGGCCTGGGGTGTTTAGGGAGTTTCGGAGCTTCGGTTTGGGGAGTTTCGGGGGCTTCGTTTTGGGGAGTTTAGGGTTTATCGGGCTTAGGATTTTGGGTTTGGGGGGTTCCAGGGAGGGTTTGCAGGGGATTCGCAGGCTGGAGGACTTCTTAATTCCTTACAGTCGAAAATCCCCAGGGCTGGGGCTATCCTGCTTATGGTCGTGAGCCACAACCGGTAATCTTTTGGGCTTCGGGCTTAGGGTATAGAGAACCCGAAATCCTAACCCTAAACCCTAAACCCTAAACCCTAAACCCTAAACCCTCATCGAACTAAAACCACGGACATGACCCTAGCATGAGGCTCCCACCGCACCCGCCCGCAGGCACCCTGCAGAAGGCCTAAACCCTCAACCTTCACCCTCGGTTCTGCTCCCTTTCCTTTGAGCTGGACCCTTGGCTGAAACGCCAGGGCTGTGAGGGGGTTCAGGATTTCGGGTTTAGGGTTTGGGGTTTAGGGTTCAGGGTTTGCGCTTTAGGGTTCAGGGTTTCGGGTTTAGGGTTTAAGATTTAGGGTTTAGGGTTTAGGGTTTGGGGTCTGCGTGCAGGCTGGTTGAGGGATGACGGTCGACTCACCGCCCAACACTCAACATCCGAAGCCCAGAAAATCTGCCCTAAACCCTAAACCCTAAACCCTGATCCCTGAACCCTAAACCCTAAACCCTGAACCCTCATGGTGGCCTGCTGGTGGCTTGGCTCCTTCTTTGGGAGCACCACCTCAGGGCGACTGAGCTGCGGCTTCGGGTTTCGGGCTTCGGGTTTTGGGTTTGGGGTTTGCGGTTTAGGGTGTAGGGTTTGTCTTTATCTCGGGTTTAAGCCCCCGAACCCTTAGACCCTGCACCCTTAAACCATGAAACCCTCCTTGAAACCCTTGAAACTACCCTGAACCCTAAACCCTAAACCCTGAACGTCCTCAACACGCGAAAAAGCCCCCGAGGCCCCCCAAGCCCTAAACCGGCGAGGTCTGTGAGGCGCTCAGCGCTTACAGTAAAGGCTTAGGGTTTAGGGTTTAGGATTTAGGATTTTAGGGTTTAGGGTTTAGGTTTGGAGCATCCTTATCCTCATTCCCGAAGAGTAGGAATAAAAAGGGTGCCCTTTTCGGTTTAGAGGGCTTATACTATAAGCGAACCCAAACCTAACAACAGGGAATAAGGGCCTGCTCTGGGTCCTAGAACTCTTTTGTTCCCGCCGGCCTCGACGGTCTTCCCAGCCTCGTGCTCACGGACATGGACGGCCCCTTGCCGAAACTTGTCCTGGGTTTAGGGTTTAGGGTTTCGGGTTTGGGGTTTAGGGTTTGGGGTTTAGGGTTTAGGGTTTAGGGTTAACAGGGTTTAGGGTTTAGGGGCGACCGGGGCACTCTGAGCATGGCTGAGGTCTTCGGTCTACGGATTGGCCGTCATTGCCCTCATTCCTAAACCCTCAACCCTCAACCCACAACCCTCAACCCTCATCCCTAAACCCTAAACCCTAAACCCTAAACCCTAACCCCTGGGAAGGGTCAGGGTTTAGGGGTTTGGGGGTCGGCCAGCTGCGGCATGAGATCCTTTTGCTACCAACGGTCTGATCAAACGCTGCCTGGGGTGGGGGTTTAGGGTTTAGGGTTTAGGGTTTAGGGTTTAGGGTTTGGGGTTTGGGGTTTGGGGTTTGGGGTTTGGGGTTTGGGGTTTGGGGTTTGGGGTTTGGGGTTTAGGGTTTAGGGTTTAGGGTTTAGGGTTTAGGGTTTAGGGTTTAGGGTCTAGGGTAGGGTTTAGGGCTGTAGGGGGTTTCAAGGTTAGGATTTAAACCCAGCACACCCTAAACCCTAAACCATATACCCAGTACCCTAAACCCTAAACCCTAAACCCTGCACCCCACAACGCTCCCTCCAACTCTCTCCTCGAGGTCGGCCGCGCCCAGGACTGCCACGACCTGCAGGAAGGGTTTAGGTGGGGTCTAGGGTTTGGGGTTTAGGGTTTGGGTTTTAGGGTTCAGCGTTTGTGGTTTAGGGTTTGGGGCTTAGGGTTTAGGGTTTGGGGCTTAGGGTTTAGGGTTTGGGGTTTAGGGTTTGGGGCTTAGGGTTTAGGGTTTCGGGTTTAGGGTTTGGGGTTTGGGGATTGGGGTTTGGGGTTTAGGGTTTTAGTGTTTTAGGATTTTGGGTTTGGGGTTTGGGGTTTGGGGATTGGGATTGGATACCCTGGCCCATGCACTGCATGCAAACCAAGGGTGGCACACGCGTGCAAGGTGAGAGCGTGCATACACACGTGCAATGCACGTTGTGCTGATTCCACTTAAGGTTTAGGGTTTAGGGTTCAGGGTTCAGGGCTTAGGGTCTCGGGTTTCGGGTTTCGGGTTTAGGGTTTGGGGTTCCTCCCTCGACGCCACCATCTGCTTGCATCCCAAGACACATAAACCGCAACTCCGAGTGGCATGAGAATACGAGTTGCTGACCAAGGCAGATTGCACAGCGGCAATATCATCACGACAAACCATGCACAGCGTGCAGGATAAATATGTCACCGGCCAGTAGTGTGGCAGGTACACATGGTCACATGGTTGATGGCCAAGATGCTTTGTACAAAGTACTCGGGGTGAAGTCTCCAGTTGTAAACTTCTTGATGTGCCCACATACACACACATCGACGATCAGCCAATCTCCATCATCATCAATCAATCAAGAAGTAGTCCTCAGAGCATAGCTTGAGAATCAGACTTATCAGGGAACCCGGCTGGGAATGCAAATCCCCCGTGTTACGCGCCCGCGATGCGAAACTTGCACAAGAGGACGCGACTGAAACCCATCCCTAATGGGGGGGGGGTCCTCTCATAGATTTTGCGTTAAGTGGTAAACCCTAAACCGTAAACCCTAAACCATAACTAAACCCTAAACGCCAAACCTCAGTTGCCTTTAAAGGCATCAAACCATCCCCAGAAACTACGTCCAACCAGGGTTAAGGCACGAAACCCCATTAGGGTTTAGGGTTTAGGGTTTCGGGTTTAGGGTTTGGGGTTTAGGATTAGGGTTTAGGGTTTAGGGTGCGTTCGGAGTTTGGGGGCAGGTTTCGACTCTCCCCAAACTGTTGCCCAAAAGCCTCCTCAAGCTCCTGGCAGATGAAGAGTAGGGCTGAGGGTTCAGGGGTTTGGGGTTTAGGGTTTAGGGTTTAGGGAACTAGGACACCAAGCCCCGTTGACAGTGCACTACGCCCTGGAGGATGGAGCGCGAAACAACCCCGAAGCTCCATGTCGACAACCCGCGATGCCCAAAGGGTCTAGGGTTTAGGGCTTAGGGTTTAGGGTTTCGGTGTTCTTTTGGTAAACTCTGAGACTGCACCTCAGGGAACCAGCTGGCGAGGTTCCGCGCATGCTGGCCTGTTGCGGTAGGGCTTTGGAGCCCTAAACTTAAGCCCTAAACACCAAACCCCAAACCCCAAACCCCAAACCCTAAACCCTAAACCCTAAACCCTAAACCCTAAACCCTAAACCCTAAACCCTAAACCCCCCCCCCCCACCCCCATAAGCCCTGTAAGCCCTACAAGCCCGAAACCTTGCTTTGGCTTGTGGGCTTTGGGGCTTCAGCAACTTTTGGGTTCTGCAAGGGTTTAGGGGTTAGGGTTTAGGGATTCGGGTTTAGGGTTTAGGGTTTAGGGTTTAGGGTTTAGGGTTTAGGGTTTAGGGTTTAGGGTTTAGGGCTGTTTGGGGCTTCCAGGGTTTTTGGGCATTTTATGGGACGAAACCGTCGTAGAAGTCTGGGAGGGGGTGTGGCTTTGCTGCGGGTCCCTGCGCTGCGTCATCCTAGGGCTTCAAGCCCTGGGGTCCGATATCGAAAGCCCCCGAAGCCTCGAACCCCTAATCCCTAAACCCTAACCCTAAACCCTAAACCCTAAACGCTAAACCCTAAACCCTAAACCCTAAACGCTAAACCCTAAACCCTAAACCCTAAACCCTAAACCCTAAACCCTAAACCCTAAACCCTAAACCCTAAACCCTAAACCCTAAACCCTAAACCCTAAACCCTAAACCACAACCCCTAAACCGCCACATCCCCAGCAACCCAAGACAAGAAGCCTCCAAAGTTTCCATAACCCCCCCCCCCCCCTCCCCCCCAAAGCCCAAGAGTTCCCTGGTGAGTAATGGGGTTTAGAGTTTAGGGTTCAGGGTTTAGGGCTTTGGGTTTAGGGCTTGGGGCTCCCTTGTTTGTGCTAGGTCTTTGTCAAACGGAAAAAAGGAGATCTGGTCAACCCTTCTCCCAAATCGCCGGTTGGGCTCAGGGTTTGGGCCCAACCCCCCCCCCCCCCCCCCACAAATCTTAAACTCCTGAAACTTTAGCACCCCCAAAGGTTCAGAGTGTAGGGCTTGGGGTAGCCCTAAGCCCTAAGCCCTAAACCCTGAACCCTAAACCCTAAACCCTAAGTTGAGCTTAAGCCCGAAGCAGTGTCGGGCGTTTAGGCTTTCGCAGGCCGAGGCATCTGCGGAGGGACGGAGGGATGCCGGCGAAGTCCGGCCTCTGGGGTGGGGGTGTAGGGTTTAGGGTTTAGGGTTTAGGGTTTAGGGTTTAGGGTTTAGGGTTTAGGGTTTAGGGTTTAGGGTTTAGGGTTTAGGGTTTAGGGTTTAGGGTTTAGGGTTTAGGGTTTAGGGTTTAGGGTTTAGGGTTTATGGTTTATGTTTTAGGGTTTAGGGTTTAGGGTTTAGGGTTTAGGGTTTAGGGTTTAGGGTTTAGGGTTTAGGGTTTAGGGTTTAGGGTTTAGGGTTTAGGGTTTAGGGTTTAGGGTTTAGGCCGGGGGGGGGGAGGGGGCCGGGTGGAAGCGGGGTTGTAAGGAGGAGGGTTCAGGTTTGGGGTGGGCGGCTGCATCTCTTTGATCCCTTGGCTCGTCTCTATTCTAAACCCAAAACCCTAAACCCTAAACCATCAAAGCGGAAGCCAGGGCTAACAAATGGGCTCCCTAAACCCTAAACCCTAAACCCTAAACCCTAAACCCTAAACCCAAATCCCTAATCCCTAAACCCTAAACCCTAAACCCTCGGTGTGGATTCGGAAGCTGGCCATGCTGTGGGCGGTCTCCTGCACCCCAAGCCGTGCACCTTCAGCCCGAACCCTCTGACTCCCTGAGATCCAAACCCTAAGCTCCATACCTTGAGCGTCCCCTTTGAGGGTTTAGGGTTTAGGGTTCAGGGTTCAGGGTTCAGGGTTCAGGGTTTGGGGTTTAGGGTTCAGGGTTCAGGGTTCAGGGTTTAGGGTTTAGGGTTTAGCTCTGGGCCCTGACTCATGAACCCGCAAACCCCCACCCCAAGGCTTCTTCGGGGCCTACTTTGCACGGGGCTCTGGGGGCAGGACTGGGACTGCGCGCCGCGCATCACCACCTGCAAGAGAAGGGAAATTGACAAAGTCCTTACCTCCTGAACCTTCACCTCCCTTTTGCCCTAAACCCTATACCCTAAACCCTAAGCCCTGAACCCTGAATCCTACACCCTTATAAGATAACCCGACATACCCCCACCCCCTCAGGAAGCACGCTTGCGGAGGTGGTGATGGCTCCAGGGCCCGTGGCCCCAAAGCACTCTACAGCAGGGAGGAGTCAAGGGGTTGAGGGTTTAGGCTTTCGCGACATACGACCTCCTGGCTCCTCTAAACCCTACACCCTAAACCCAAAACCCAAAACCCTAAACCCCAAACCCTAAACCCTAAACCCTAAATCCCAAACCCTAAGCCTAAGCCCTAAGCCCGAACCTAAGACCTATAAGCCCATCAACCCCACAAACCTGCCCTCGCCTCAAAGCACAGGTTCTGGAGAGAAGGCCACGGACCCCCAGAGCACTGAATCGGGTTGAGGGTTTTAAATACGATGTCAATTGATGAAGCGTTCTTATAGGGTTCATCTCCCTGTACTTTAATTTGGAGCGTAGCGGGGATAACCCCCAAGCCCCTCAGACCCCTTTTTCCCTCCCGAGATACCCCTCCCCTCCCCCCGCCCCACAAGAAGAAATCCCCAAGTGGGCCTCGGTCTGTCACGGGCGGACCGCGTGAGGCACATTACTGGGACAAGCACGAAGGGATGGACTTCGGGTTGCTTGGTGCGGGCGGACTTTGGCTTCTGGGCTGAAACCCTGAACCTTACACACTAAACTCCGCCCTGAACGCTACTCTCGTGCCTAGTCTCTGCTCGGTGAGGAACCCCCTGAGACTCCAAGTTCCTTGTACACAGTGCTTGCAACCTGGGCGTTTCATCGCGAACCAAGACTGGCAGCCCCAATAGCTGCGGTTGGGTTTGGGGCTTTGGGCCTGGGCTTTCGAACTTTCGGGTTTGAGATATAGGAGGAACCTAACCCCCGAACCGTTTACGTGTCGGGGGCCGGGGAGGTTGGGAGATTTGGCCTTAAGTTTAGCCCCAATCGCTTGCCACTCGCATGCACAAAGCAGATTTCCACCGTCAGCAGCAGTCTTGCGCACTTGTCGGCAAACCTTTACACGGGCTCCTCAGACGAAGATCGCCTTACAACATTGGGCTAGTACACTAAACCCTAAACCCTAAACCCTAAACCCTAAACCCTAAACCCTAAACCCTAAACCCTAAACCCTAAACCCTAAACCCTAAACCCTACACGCGGGAGCCCGGCAGCGATCTGGCAATCAATTTAAAAGCTTCGGCCTGCGATGAATGGAGAAGATTCGGCTTGCAAGAGATGTTTGCTCAACCGGTGCTTGGTTTAGGGTTTAGGGTTTAGGGTTTAGGGTTTAGGGTTTAGGGTTTAGGGTTTAGGGTTTAGGGTTTAGGGTTTAGGGTTTAGGGTTTAGGGTTAGGTTTAGGGTTTAGGGTTTAGGGTTTAGGGTTTAGGGTTTAGGGTTTAGGGTTTAGGGTTTAGGGTTTAGGGTTTAGGGTTTAGGGTTTAGGGTTTAGCTTGACAATGCAGGTATCTCGAAGGGGTTGTGCATGCACAGCCTATTTTGGGGAGAAAGCTGAGTGGGTTGGGGAGATGGGGTTTCGCGAGTAGGTTGGGGATTTGGGTTTTTTAAGCTCTGGGTTGAGGAGCTTGACAATGCAGATATCTCGGCGACGGAAGCAGCGCCCAGCGCGCCTTCCCAGCAAGGGCTGCTATACTTCCGGGAACAAAGCTGCAAAAACCGCCCAACGGGAAAGCTTGAACTCGATTGCCGGCGCTGGGGACTCTGCCTGCGACCCTGGCGACCTGGCTCCTCCTGCCGGCGCCGGAGACTCTTGCACTGACTTGTCCTCTTTCGCAGCTCCGGACTCCTCCCTAAACCCTAAACCCTAAACCCCAAACCCTAAACCCTAAACCCTAAACCCTAAACCCTGAACCCTAAACCCTAAACCCTAAACCCTAAACCCTGCCCCCCCTCCCCCCCCGAGAGGTGCCCTGTTCCGTGAATCGGCTCTCCGAGTGTATGAGGTTTAAGTATACTTGATGCCAATAAAGTCCTCACTTCTGCTTCTCTGGCTCACGGCCTTCCTGCAATAAGGCCTCTTGAGGAGCCACCTGTACCTTCTCCCCTGTCCTCAAATTTTTCCAGTCCCAGAACACCGCAGTTTTGTTTGCCGTGGTCCTCAATCTCTATCTCTCTCTCTCGCTCTCGCTCTCTGGCTCTCGCTCGCTCTCGCATCCGAAACGTCTCCCTGCGAGACCTTGAGCATCGCAGAGTTGGAAATTCGCAAGCCGAAGGAACTGACTGCTGGAAAACGGCCGAGGGCCATCGAGGGGCAGTTCCCAGAAGTGGGCGCACAACCCAGAACCCTGAGCCCTCAGCTCTTCTGCGAAACTGCTACTCTTGCTTGCTTGGGGATGTCCCAGGTTGGCTAAACCCTAAACCCTAAACCCTAAACCCTAGACCCTAAACCCTTAAACCCTTAACCCTTAAACCCTTAAACCCTTAAACCCTTAAACCCTTAAACCCTTAAACCCTTAAACCCTTAAACCCTTAAACCCTTAAACCCTTAAACCCTTAAACCCTAAACCCAAACCCTCCGAGCAAAAAAATGGCTTGTCAAGTGGGGGGTTGAGGGTTCGGGGGAGTCCTCCCTTTAGACTTCTTTTGGCTCATTCATTCATCGTTGCAACCATGCATATATATATATATACTCTATATACATATATACTCTATATATATATATAGAGATGCACTTTAGGCAAGCTGTTTTATTTAGGTAAAATTGAGTTGACTCCCCTCAACCCTGTACCCTAAACCCGTAAATCCTAAACACCTACAGCGATCCATCCTTCGAGCATGGGTTTAAGGGGAGGGGTCGGAATCCCTTATGGCCCCTCTCTCTCTATATATACATATACATATATATATATATATAGATATATATATATACATACATACATATTTATACATATATATATATATATATATATATACTCTAATAACCCCCAAAACCCTAAGGCCCCCTATTTTTAGGGAGTAGGCGGACAAGGGATGAGGCTCCTGCGCCCGCTTGACCACGGCGTGTGTAGGGCTTGGGGCGCTTTAAGGTCCACCTACACACCCTGAACCCTGAACCCTGAACCCAGAACCCTGAACCCTAAACCCTAAACCCTAAACCCTAAACCCTAAACCCTAAACCCTAGAGCTGAGGGCCCTTCGCCTGGCATCCTGCTCCCGCAGAGACAGGAAGAAGTGGGAACCCTTGGGGTTCACACCAGACTTGTCACCGGGACGCCCTACCTGTCGGGGGAGGCCCCTACCTTTCTTGACCTGAAGCACCCAGGGCTTAAGGCAGACCCCCTGGAGTTCAATAAGGCAGCCTTGCGCCACTGCTAGGGTTTAGGGTTTAGGGCTTAGGGTTTGGGGTTCAAGCTCCTGAAGACTCTCCACATCAGAAACAGAAACGCAGGGTTCCCATCCGTTGCCGCAGCTGATCAGGAGGCCTGGCCAGGAACTCAAGACTGCGAGAAGAGAACTTGTAGCGCTCAGGGATTCGGGCTTGGATGCATCTCTCTTGCACCACAGTTCAACACGCAACTTCACAAGAGGATCACCTTGCAGGTGACCTTCGTGGGTTTGGGGTTTAGGGTTTTTCGGGTGCAAGGTTTAGGGCTGAAAGATAGGGCTGAAAGAGAGTTCGTTCCCTCATGAAAAAAGCCCATTCGATGCCCTAACATAGAGCAACGCTCACGGGCCTCAGGGTAGGTACCGAGAATCCTGAAAGCCCCAAAAGCCCCGAACCGCCCAGATCCCTATCCACCACTTCTCCTCACCCCGCACTCTAACCCTAAACCCTAAACCCCAAACCCCAAACGGCTGCAGCAAGCAGGCCTCGATCCCCGCAGCAAAAAGAGGAAGCAGCCAAGCCTGGCGTTGTCTCGGACTATGGGTATGCTGTTGCGTAGGACGTATAAGTTGGGATGTTCCCCCTTATACTAACAGTCCTTAAGAAGGATTACAATAGGGGGTACTATAATACCTATTAAGGACGGTCAGCACAAGGGGGAACATCCCAATGTATATGGGCAGTTCCAAAGCAGGGTTTAGGGTTTAGGGCTTAGGGTTTAGGCTTTAGAGTTTAGGGTTTAGGGTTGCAGCCCCCGCAGAGAAAAGCTCGCATTCCACACTTCCAGAACCATCAGACCCATGCCAGGTTTGAATGGGTGCCCGAAACCCGAAACCCCAACTCTCAAACTTAGTTGCTGAACTCATAAGCCCAAAAAGTGTACACTTTCAGTTCTATAGGGGTTATAGTATCCCAAAAAGTGTAAAGTGTACTCATTCAGCTACTAAGAAACTCTCAAACCCTCACCCCTAAACCCTAAACCCTAAACCCTAAAACCCTAAACCCTAAACCCTAAACCCTAAAACCCCGAACCCTAGTAGCCCCCATGATTTCGGCCAACGGCTGGGACTGGTGGGCATGTGAGCTCCGATTCTAGCAGCCCCGCACCCGCCGCCCAGAAGTGCTGCGGGTTTCTCACGAAGAGGGTCTAAAACCTAACGGTTTAGGGGTTAGGGTTTAGGGTTTAGGGTTTGGGGGTTTAGGGTTTAGGGTTTAGGGTTTAGGGTTTAGGGTTTAGGGTTTAGCGTTTGAGCCCTACACCTGAAGACCTGAAGGCTTGGGAGCTAGATCAACCCCCACCATGCCGCCAAGACTCCAAGAAGCTGCCAGAAGCAGGCGCATCATCTGTCAAGCCCGCACCTCCGAGGCAAAACTTTTGAAGAAAGGGGTGAACAACACTGTACACCGTCTCGCTCGTCTACTAATTGCTCAAGAACCCCGCAAATAATGTTCGTCCTTATTAAGGGTCATACAGGGATTATGGTTTTTGTTCTTTTGGGGTTCTTAAGCAAATAGTAGTCATGCTGATGCCTTGGGTCGTGCTGCTCCCAGAAGGTCCGCCGCCTTCAGGCTCAGTGCCCGATCCCGGACCTCAGGGGCCGAAGCACCTCTGAGTAGCAGAGTAGGTAACCTTTAACCTTTTTTGGGGTATTCTAATCCCTATAAAATCCCAAAGGTTAACCTTGAATTCCCCCAGGTTACTGGACAACTAAGACCTTTAGTAATGGTCAAGAGGTATGTCTTGGTGACTACAACCCAGGTTTCGGAACGATGAAGTGAAAGTCTGTGCCAAGTCACTGAACTTTTGCAGAAACCACAAGAGACAACTCTGCAGGGAGAAAACCATGAGCCACATGAGATAGCCTCCAACGATACATCTTCCTGATAGTTGTCTGCAATTGTCTGCACCAAAAAATCCACCCACACCCTGAACTTTCCTAAACCCTCAACCCTAACTTTCAATCCTGACATCGAGAGGTCCCCTGAGGTTGCGGCCAGCCGCGGTTGTGCTACTCCCGTCAGGGCCGTTGCTCCCAATCTCGGAGAAGTTGTACTGGGGACCTCCGCAGCTACCCATGGTGTTTATACAGTTTGGTTTAGGGTTTAAGGACCCGAGCCCTTCAAACAAAACCGGCAGACCTGCAAAAACCTTAAGAACCTGCTAGAAAAAGACAACTCGAACCCCTGAAACCCTAGTAAGCCCCAAGTCAAGGCTTGGGTTCTGCACACTCCTCAAGATAGCAGACCCCTTGTTGGCGCGAATGGCGCTTTGTGATCATATAGGGGGTTCCGACACTAGGGGGGGGCCCTTCTCACTATAAGGGAATCCTACGATTTGGGGTCTTTGGTAGGGATCCCTTATTTTCGTAAACCCCCGTATGGTGAGGCCTCTAAATCGTGGGCCAATGTGGGATTTAAGGGTTTAGGGGTTTAGGAACCCCTAAACCCTAAACCCTAAACACGTTTAGGGCTAAGGGTTTGGGCTATCGGGTGCAGGTTTCGGGGCCCCTGCAGAGTTGGAACCAACCCTATGTCTTACATCCTCTTCTGCAAGATGGAGCCGACGAATTGCTAAAACATTCGGGGCAGAGGGTTTAGGGTTTAGGGTTTCGGGTTTAGGGTTTAGGGTACTACGTATGCAATCTAAACTTTGTGGGACATACTCGTTGTACAAGTCAAGACACAGAGGCAGCTTTAAGTCATACCTGGGATACAAAATGTCATATAACAAAAAGGAAAAGGTTTAGAGAGTTGTTTCAGTTTAACGATTATGCTATAGACTCGGTTTGTTAACCCTAAACCTTAAACCCTGAACACTCAACCCTAAACCCTGTAAACTCTAAACCCTAAACCCTCAGGCTTAGGGACTACAGTAGGGCTGGGGGGCTGGTCGGTTCCTATAAAAAAAGAGCCTCGGCAATCACCTCCCCAATGCTGACTCTTTCAGGGTTGAAAAAAAGGTTTAGGGTTTAGGGTGAAACACGGAACCCTAAACCCTAAACCCTAAACCCTAAACCCTAAACTCTAAACCCTAAACGGCCTAAACGGCCTAAACCCTCTTCAGAGCCCGTAAGCGAGTCGAGCCCCCCGGCATCCGTCATCCGTCACGTGGGGCTCTGCCGGCGCGGTCTTGTCCTGGCATTGCGGGAGTCTTTGGGTTCAAGGTTTAGGGTTTCGGGGTTGAGGGTTTGGGGTTTAGGGTTTTGGGTTAGGGTTTCGGGGTTGAGGGTTTAGGGTTTCCAGGGTTGAGGGTTTGGGGTTGAGGGTTTCGGGTTTGGGGTTTAGGGTTTCCAGGGTTGAGGGTTTGGGGTTTAGGGTTTCCAGGGTTGAGGGTTTGGGGTTTAGGGTTTCGGGTTTGGGGTTTAGGGTTTCGGGTTGAGGGTTTGGGGTTTAGGGTTTAGGGTTTGGAGACGGCCCGAGTCTTTGCATCTGAAAGTTCTCTCAAGCATATCAACTGGCGCACGCTTGCTCCAGCCGCCTCAACGAGCACAGAATTTGCTCTTCATCCTAGGGGCTGAATACCCTAGCCCAAAAAAGGTTGATCCATCATACATAGTAGGATTCTGTATAATCAAAAAGGTGAAAGGTTACTTACCCAGTCCCTAAGTCATTCTGCCTTCGGGCCTTCAGGACAAAAGTTTGTGGGTTTGCTTTCATTCCCAACATTCATATTATAATTGGGGCTTTTAATGTACGTCCTTAATGCCTCCCCGTTAACACGATATTAGGGCGGTAACAAGTGTATGAGTAGCATTCTAATATGCCCGCATCACGGCCTGAGCTGTCCCAGGACTCTGGGTTCACTTTTTGTTGAAATTACAGGGTTCTTGAGGGAGGGGGGGTTTCAAAAAAGGGGGGTATGTAACCTAAAGTTCCCGAATACTCCCTGCTACTCCCTAAGGCTCCCTAAGCTTCCCTAAGGCT